>VZSG01000014.1:1910665-2017174 GCA_013398315.1 Nothoprocta pentlandii | reverse complement strand
CCCGGCGCGCTCGGTGCCGCCGTGCGCCTGGAGCCCGGCGGGAGCCTGCCCGCCGCTGCGAGGCGGCCGTGTTGTTCGCTCGGGAAAACTTGCTGGGCCGGGGAAAGTTTCGTTCCTTTCCCCTCTGTGGGGTATGCTTGCGCACGCTGCTGCAGCTGGGGGTGCAGCGAGCGCTCGGGGAGCGGAAGCAGAGCCTGTTAGTGCCGAGGGGAGCTGGGCACGAGGGCGGGTGCCGCACAGCTCGGGGGGAGCGCAGGCAGGACGCCAGGCCGCCCCGCACCCCTGGACAGCGCTCCTGCCAGGGATCACTTGAGGTATTAGATAAGGTTTCCTTCTCTGCTCCAATCTGCAGCATAGAGAGATCTTAACCTTGCAGCCAGACCCGTGTATCAGCTCCCTAACCAGCTCCTTGCTAGGAGAGGTGACCTGGAAGGTTGTTCTTAGTGACTTGTGCCTAAGTGGGACTAGGTGGTTGCCTGTTTTAGGCACCTGCTAAAGCCCTGCACTAAGCCTGTGGATGGCTGAGGTGATGCAGGAGACACGAGTCGCCCTGCGCAGCGTGGAGCGAGGGCCAGCATGGGGGCTGGGGTAAGTGGGAAAGAAAGGGATGAGAAAATCAAGGAGCCTCTTAGGGGAGGCCAGCTGCCTGGCTGCACGGGGACCTGAGGATATTCCAGCCCTACACTGATATGGTGCGGGGTCTGAGAGACTGGGAAGCCTTGAAATCCAGAGCTGAAGAAGCAGAGACCTCAGCTGGTTCAGTACACGGATGGTCTAGATCCAGGAGGGCACTGCCTGCCTGTGTGAAGCACAGCGGGTGAATATCCCCACTCATCCTGTGCCTACCCCAGTATGGACTTACACCAGTGCTGGTTCCTGCTTTGATTTTTACCACACCCAAGCAGCCAATTTGAAGCACGCAAGCAGCTCTGATCGGATTCCTTTTCCCTCTGCATTAGGCAGGTGTTTGTGCTGCTCCAGTCTGGCACCACCACCTCACAAAAACTCTGCTGCTTGTACACACATGGGCTCCGTCTCTGCCTTGCCCAGTCCTAGCTGTTTTGGGCTGCCAAGGGCAACTCTCTGCCTTCTCTTCCAGTAGCTTTTTTTGTGGTTTCATGGCCCTCTTTGGTTTAGTCCCTGGTTTCCTCTCAGTTTATTAGAAACTTTCTCTTTTTAGGTAGTTCTAGGTAGATGACTTTCCTATTCTCTGAAGTGGCTTTCCGTGTCTGAGATGGCTTTCCTGTTCTCTGAAAACCTGCAGTCTTTGCTTCTGAGGGCAATAGCCAGGCTTCGTTCTTTTCTCTTGACAGTGTTGGTACATAGCCTAAAAACTCTATTCTTTTTCCCAGAACCTGACTTGACAGGGAAAAACTGATTATTGTCACACAGTGACTTATTTCAGAGCTGTCACTGGGAGTGTTTTCCTTTTTTCTCCCTGTCTCTTAGATATGAATTGGCAATAGGAAGAGATTAATCGGGTGTTTTCATTAGCTTGTTCTGTCTTTTATATATCAGTCTAGGACAGTGTTACTGTGTTGATTAACGGAGTCGTGGGCAGAGAACACAAGCACCTTTGCAGGATCTGCTGTTGTGGATGTTTGTCTTCGTTTGCCCTCAACACTGGTTGAGTTCTGATGCTGTAGATAGGGACATATCTTTTACCTAAATGATCAGGTCTGTTTTACCTTGAGTTGCAATAGTTAACCTGATTGTATCAAAGAAGATTTAGTTAGTTTTTAATATTTTTTTGAAGAAGACTTTTTGAGTGTGTGTCTCTTTTTCTTCAATTTTGGTGATCTCGTTACAAAATCTTATTAGATCAAGTCTTTCACCTGTGTTTCTGTTGAAGTGGGTGCCTGGGCTGTAATTAATGCAACCTGTGTTAACAAAACAGTATAGGTGCCACAATGTGCTGCAACGGGTAAGTATCAGGAATGATTTTAGTTTGTATTAGAACAAGTGAATTGTTGATCGAGTTTACAAGATTCGGAAGTTTTAGAGAAAAATGGTTTGACCAAAATAGCTATTGGATTGGTCAAAAAGGGAACCAGGGAACCAATGATGTGGTTTTTTTTGTTTTTGTTGTTAGGTTTTGTTTTGTTTTTTGGTCAGTTATCTCCAGACTCTTTTGCATGGCTCCTAATTTAATTACTGCAGAAATGCATTAATTGCCATAGAGCATGGATGGTATGTGTGTTTATTTTTCCTCTATATACCTAACTGTGATTACAAAGAGGATATTTTTCTAAAATAACCTCACAAATTTTGGGTTAATTTATAAATTTAAACAAGGAACGTACACATTTAGTGTCTCTTATCTTCTCCTCCCAAACCTATACTATGTTTCTCTATTTTCAGCCTACATCTGTCCCCAGAGATGAAAGAGAGGAGAGAGAATCTAATTTAAATTTTTGAAGATAAATCAAGACTATTAAGCACCATTCTGAGATTTAAAGTTCCTTGGAGAAAGATAGTTTGTGGCCAGACACATTCCATTAAATAGAGAGCTACTACACGAAGTATTTCAGCTGATGTCAGTTGCATTATTCCATAGGGAAAGCAAGTGCTTTCTGCTGTAAACACAAACTGAGCCGTTTAGGTCCTGGTAGGTCAAAACCAATGCACTCAATTTCATTCAGAATTGCCCTGGAAGCTGCTGATAATAATAGTAATCTGCTGGTCGGATGGGCCATCATCTGTAGCCATCACTAACTGTAATGTTCTGGGCATCTAAGGGTGATGATACTTGCAGAGGAGGCCTTGTGGAGGCAGAGACCTCCACCAACATCCCCTGGGAGCTGATCTCTGCCGCTCTCCATGCGTGGATACGGATATATGAAGGTCTTGTTGTCCCCTGCTCTCTGGCCCTCCCGCGTTTGTGTTGAGCGAGCTGTGACAATTTGTTGTACAAGTGCTCCGTGCTCCTGTGTGTCCCTCCTGTGTCTCTAGACACAGCTCAAAATACTTTTTATAGCACTGTGACTGTATGGGACAGGCAGGTTTTGAGGGTACACACGGAATTTTCAAATTCCTCTGCGTAATTACTTTGGGGGGGGGGTGGAACCAGAATTTGGAGCCTGACCCTAAAATGAGATTTGGAAATCTGGGTTGCACTGAAAATCCAGGGAGCTTTTTAATTCTGAATTATTTTTGAAAGTTTTGTCTGGTTGCTGTCTGCAGTCCTGCAAAATGCTTTCTGCCTCAAGGTTTATATTTTTGAATGTTCTCTTGGGTGACATTTCAAATCATGGAAGCAGCTAGTTTTTAAATAGGATATATTTTGTATCTCCCTAGAGAAGGGGTCAAGTCAGAAAACATTTTTCAGCATTTGAGGCTTTCTCAGAGGCTTTTCAAACTTCACAGCAGCTATGAGTAAGAACTATCCCCTTTTCTTCATGTGGACAGGCAGATAGAAAACAAGAAGAATCATTAAGCAACAGAAAATCCAAAATAGGATATTTAAAGGACAGTGCCAATGATAATGCAGAAAGAATCCAATTTGAAAAAAAAGAAGTCTATGACCGTAGCTCTGGTGTTCTGTGTCTTCTAAAATGGTTACTGAGGCATTCAAATTACATGGGTGGTGAGAACATGCAATTATAAGGGGAACAAAAAAAGGTTTACTTTTTTTGGTAGACTTTTCATGCCAGTATACACCAACTGCTGCGTGTTTATTGTCTGGGTACGTTATATATTCATGAGATGCAATATGAATAAGGAATTACTCACAAAATCTGTTTTAATAAATAACAGAATAGACTGACAGTGCAGTGCAGGTGTGTGGAAAGAGTGGGGTGGCTACTACCAAAGAAGAAGAGATTGATTCTTTCTGACTGTAGCGTGTCCTTTGATCTCGTTTTGGGTGTCTGCTGATCTCTCAGGAGGATAACAAGAAACTGGCAACTTCAGTGCAAGCCAAGAGGACTTAAATAAATGTAAAAACATTGACCTTTCTTGTTTTTGGTAGTTTCTGCAGCTAAATTACCATGTAGAGTTGTTTAAATAGCTGTGGGAGGGGATATTGTAAATTGAGTGCCTACAGTCATGTACAAAATCCTGCGGAGTTGGAAATTTGTTTCAAAATGACTATGAAATCAATTTGCATCACCATAGTAGCTAATGGTATTTCCAGAATCATAAATACCAGCTGTTAAACTGCAAGGCATATTTCCGCTGTAACAGGTACAGCTCAGCCCCTGGCGCGAGGGCCTCTGTGCATTCCTTGTCGTGTAGCTCGGGCCCGTGCCACTTTATAACAAAATTAAAATACAGCAGCACTCGTGCCAGTAGCCCTCAGCATTTTCTTAGGTGCCTTGTAGCTCTGCCAGGTATGAGGTAACTTTCTGAGATGCCCGTGAATTGCATAAGGGCTGTAAAAGTGGCCTAAACTTGAAATAGCTGGAACTAGAGGAAGACCTGTTTGTAGGCCTTTTAACAGGAAGGCTTCCTTTGGGAGGGTGTTGAGAAGACAGACCAAGTACATTTACAGCTTGGAAGGAGAACAGAAAGAATTGATCTGGATTGGGGCAGTGGATATTTAGAATTTAATGAGATCCTGAGATGATTTTCTGTTTTATGAGGGGAAAAAATCAGATGTGAAGTGAAATACTTGCCCTTGTTTTATTTAAATGCTTTTGAGCTCTGTCTGTGACTTTGTACTTCAGTTGCTTACATTTTTGATAGAGGAAATGATAGTGAAAATGCAGAGAGGCCACTGTGCTTTTGCTGTGTATCTGATTTCTAATCACTAAACAGGAGTATTTGGAATATAGAGATGCCTCATTTAAAAACATTATTGAAGACCTGTCTGGGGAGTGACATATATATATATACATATATATGGGGGGGGGGTTATTGGTAAGCAGGGAAAAGGTAAGATATGAAGAGAAATGGTAACTAGCAGTTTTTGTAGAAGGTTTTGGATTGCCGAGCATTTGGTCTGCTTTTGAAATGCAGCTTGTAGCTTTTTGACTAAAGTCATGGTTACTTTTTACTCAAGTTCTGAGTTTGTGGTCAGTAAAGGACTAAGATGCACAGCGGGACAAACACCGTACTGAGCCTGTTGCAGACATTCCCAGAAATCAGCAGCTCCTCAGCAAATATTCTCCAAACATTAGTTTGGTTTGGTTGTTCTCAGGTCTGCTTTTGGTTTGGTTTTGTCTCACGTGTCTTAAGCCATAATATTTTTCCCCCGAAGCGGCTGTGTTTTGGCATTGTCAAGGTGCAATTCCCAGGCAACTCCAGCTGCGTGCGGGGAGGCAAGCAACGTGTGCGCAACGGGAAATCCTGCCGGGAATGTGCTGGGTTTTTCGGCTTGCTCCGGGACCAGGCAGCTCGAGCAGCGTGTGAGGAACATCACGGGCTCTGGCTGCTCCTGCCACGTCCTTGAGGAAGGCAGCAGTGCTGCCGTGCCCCAGTACAGCTGCTCCCACGTTGTCCCAGTGCTTCTGTTGCTTTGCAGCTTAGATTGGTCTGGCAGCAACCGAGAGGCTCTGGAGAGTCGTCAGCAGAGCAGCCACATCGTGAAACTGGAATCCGGCCTTAGTAGCTCCGTGGCAATAAAAAGGTGTGTTCACAAACAAGTGTTCAGGCTGCGAGGCTGGATGCTGGATTTGTTTGCGGAATTACGGAGAATAAGGGTGCTGCTACTAAGGAGCTTCCTCTTGCATGCTGGTTTTAGACGGTGCAAGCCCATGTTAGCAGGCCTGGCAAAAAGCAAAGGTGTTTGTTGTGCTCCTGCAGGCCTCTTGCAAGGATTGCATTCCTTTGTCCTTGCCAATAACCTTCCAGTTTTCCAAAATTGAACCATATTTCCTTTCAAGTATATAAGGAATGGTTTTTTACCTGTTTTATTTTGCTTAGGAAGAATTAGTGGTAGTCTGCAGAGGCCTGAGATGAAAAATCATCTTCATAAATTGCACCTCTTCTCTCTCCCTTGATTGCGTATACTGTACCATACAGCTGCTCCCTGCATGTACACGGGATTGTTGTGTCCAGAGATCACTTGGCTATGTAACTCTTTCCAAATTTTGAAGTTATTTAATTTGTACTTGCATAAGACACTTGCATGTCCTTCAACATATTGAATTTGCCCAAGGAAAAGCCTTTCTTGGGAGTAGACATGTTATCAAAACAACTCATCCAGTCTCTGAGGGCTCCTACGATAACGCTGCAGAAGAGAATGGATCACAAACAAATGCCTTCTGCCTTGAATTCATCTTGCTCTTTAGGCCTGTCCATATGGCAGTTATTTTGCTCATTTTTTGGGCTACTTAGATTTAGTATTTGTGCCACCTTCAGGGCCTGTAGCAGTGACAGAGCCCCATGTATGATTCCAGACAGTAATTACTGTGTGTAGTTTGTGTCAGGCATTTGTGTCCTCTCAAGTGTGTGTGGCCTGCAAGAGGAGAGCCCTAACGCAGGGCCTGCAGCTCTGAGCTTTGCAGTGCTGTCCACAGCTGCTGCCTTTGCAGAGCTCAGATGTTGCTGGCCAGGAAGCCAGTGTGTGCAGGAGCACAGAAGTGCTCATTGGGTTATTTTTTTTTTTTTTTATGTACCTTTTGTCCTGCCAGGGTTTATACTTCAGAACTGAGTGGACTATTTCACTGCACCTTTCCAAGGACACAGTTTTTGATTCAATATTGATTGCTGATTAGGGAGGGAAGCGCGAGCAGTGTAGAAAAGGCTGCAATAAAAGCACTGCGACTCCTGGTATGAATAAAGGCTGGAGCACACGGATATCCTGCAGATCAAAGGTCCTCCCTTCCTTTCAATAAAGGCAATCAAAGTTTCCCCAGTTTCTATTCAAATTGGAGCACACCGTCTGCATTCAGATTTAGTGTGTGTTTTGTTTGTTTGTTTTAAACATCTTTTTAGTCAACCTTCAGCAAGCGACTGTAACATGTGTAGGCCTTGCCTAAGGGGAGCCTGTTGTTACAATTAAGGGTTCCAAAACTTTCCTGAATTTAGGTCTTACATTTCACTTTACTACAAAAAAAGTCAAAATGGAGTAACAGTCAAACTGGACAAAAATGGCTTTTTAAGAATTGAGTGCTTGAATGATTTAATTAAAGTCTGATAAAATTAGACCTATTTTAATTATCTTTTCACATGGTGGTTAATTACACATTTTTAAATCTTAGGGAAAGACTAAGCTATGGCGATTATATGGCTGGTCTAGCAGCCCCGAATGGTTTAGCCTTTTACTCTGCGCCACACTGGGTAGGCATCTTTTTGGTGGAGCTAAGTATAAACACAAGCATGAATGTATGTATATACATGTGGATGTATACTGTAAAATATTTGGAGTAGAACTGAGGAGTCTGCCTTTATGCTGTGCCACATGGCACTCTTAAATGGTCAGTCTTCCAAGTCCAAAATCCAGGCAGCTCTTCCCTGCTCTCCCTTGTTGTGCTGACTGCTGGGCTGTGCCATCAGGCTGTGCATGAGGAAGGATTATTGCTCTTGTTGAAGTCTCTTGCAGTTCCCTAGGCCAATCTAAATGCTGTAAGAAAATTGGGCTTCCCTGAACTTGTGAAACTGCTTTGAGAACCTTGGGACTGCTTGTATGTCAGAGGCTGCATTTAAGTTTAATGAAATGAGAGGGAAGAAGAAAAATCAAAAAAATTACATTGCTGTATGCTGCCTAATCTGAAGGTTGCACATGAGAATGTGGTGAAGTGTGAGGATAAAATATAAATACTTAAATACGTATCTCCATTTATATTCTCTAATGTTTTGTATAATTTTCTTTAGGTCTAAATTCTATGCAGTGACTTTATCTTTTTTGTTGCAGCAATTTGTTACTGTGTTTTGGATGTGATTTATTGAATTTATCTATGAAACATCAAAATCTGTTACATGTCACAAAGTGTAAATTCTTCTGTAGTATCAATATCCTTAATGGGAACTGCAGTGAGCTGAGCCGTGGGATAGAGTGGGATACAGTGGGACTGTGCCCGCCTTCCTCGTGGGAAGTGGGCAGTGCCGGAGCTTTGCCTTGTAGGGTTTTCATTGTGGTTTAATATAGGGACAAGTTCTGATTGCATTTTCTAAGCTTTTTGTGAAAGGGAAGCAGTAAGAAATAAACCCAGGTAGAGGGTGAGCTGATGCTGCTTCTGGCCAGTTTACATTGTGTGTGGACCCCCGAGGGGGACAAGACCCTGCTCTCCTCCCCGGCTGTCGTGACCACCAGGCACCTTTGCATGGACCGCTCATAAGATGGGACTGGGGGCTGGCTTATGCCAAGCACAGGGATGGCAGGGGCTTGCTGCCTTCCAAATCTCTATTGCCCTAAAGAGGGTAAAAACAGAAATAGCAATAAGGATGGGAAGTAGATAAAGCTAAATTTAGATATATATATGTAATATACATATATCTTTGTCTTTGGGGAAGCTACCTAGTTTTGAGTTTTGGGGTGCAGGGAGAAGAGTCAGTGCTTTTGGCATAACTACTATTTGTCTGTCACCAAAAGTAATTTCCAGGTGTTCTGGTTCTTATGTAGCCATGAATTTTTTTTCTTGTCAGAAAACTCTTGCTAAGAAGCAAATTTTAGAGCAAAAAATAAAATTATGTGTGGGCTTGTAGCATGCTGTAAGCACATGTAAATTACCCCATTTTTCAAAAGCTCATTTGTAGTAGTCAGATTATAAAGCTGGTTTTATTGAAGACTGAACTGAAGAATGTTGCACTTGTTTCTAATTTGTCTTTAGTTTGTGTTGATCTTGCAAGCAGCTCTGTATATCACATACTCATAACCCATCCTATGTAGAAAAAAGTATTTATTGCATCGCAATGTTACCTAGCTATGCAAAAGGTTTATTGCTATAGCAGCCAGGTTGTTATTTTTACTTCAAATTAAAATTCAGGCAAATATTTTAATTGTCCTGAATGTTGATCAGGAAATATAGTTCTGTTGGATAATAGTCTTTCAGGATGCTGCAACACTTTTGCACAAATTCTAAGCACATAGAAGAACCCATTAAAATTCTTAGACTGTTGCTTTCAAGAGAAAAAGATAACAGATGAGAGAGGCAGAGGGGGAGTATAACCAGACTACAATATAGAGAGAAACAGATGGAGGATGTATATACACACACAAAGATTTAGGGTATGAAATGTACGGTAGAAAAGCTGTTTTCATATGTATGTGCTCCCTCCAAAATTCTCCACATTTGATGCTTTGACATTTAAAATCACAGCAGTATAAAGCATGGGATGGTTTGATATACAGTAAATGCACAGAGTCACAGGAGAAGGTTCCAGCGGGGTAGGGACCTCAGCAGGTCACCTCGTCCAGCCAAGGTCTCCTAGCGGTTACAGCTCTGTGTTGCTGCTGCTCCCCACAGCCATGGCATTCCTCAAAACAGGGCTGCATGACAGATCATCCCTATGTGAAGGTAACATCAGCTGCATTGAAGCAGCTTTCAAAAACTGTTACCCAGCTGAAAAATTCCCATTGCCAGTGATGGCCCAGCCGCGACAGCAGCTGGTCCTGCTGGGCGCTGCGTAGCCGGGGTGCTCGGCATGGTAGCGAGGTGCCTTCGTACCACGATATAAAAGCACACACAGGACTTCCTGAATTAAAAAAGCAGGAGGCTGAGAGGCAGAACCTCATAAATCTAATTCTCAAGTTCAAGATATGATCTTAACTTTGTGTTCCTCCAAAGATAACGTCTGGTTTGCTTCTGCTGTGCTTTGGGGCTATTATGGCAATGAGCAGTTCAAATGAGTATGTGTTGTGGGATGTTTCAGATTAAATTGGATCTAAATGAGAGATACTGAACAAAGTGTAATAAAAGAACAGTTTTTAAATGTTAGTTTAAATGTTTAGAAGAGAAATCATGTGGAACTGTGCAAATTTGCCTTGACTGCCATTCCAGTGCCCATGGCTGTTGGGCCAGGCTTGAGAAAGTTGGGTAGCATTAGCTAAAGCAGTTCATAAGCTCTGAAAACTGCCAATCCCTGTATCCATGCAATTTGCTCAGGACCGAATGCAAAGCTTGCTGAATGATGGTAAGTTTGTGTGAATATCTGCATGGAGGGTTGGATTTTGGTAATGCAAGTGCAGAATTCTCTCCATTAACCCCTTTGCAAATACTCCCCTATTGGTTTTCCAGAGCTCCTGAACAGTTCAAGCTGAAGCCTTTGTTTTTATTTATTTATTTTCCTTTCCTTCCAGAGGAGAAGTCTAGCAGTGTTGCTAAAGCTGCAAAAGCCCCTGTGAGCAAGTCTGATCTTTAGTTCGTGTTGCTGCTAAGCGTTCTCGTGACTTGCTACTTGCATAAGATTGTAGGCAAAAACATGTGCACCTAGATTATCTTTTGCACTGCAACAGCCCAACCCACTCTGCTGGTAATATCAGATGAGATTATAAGCATCTAAAAGAAATGAAAAATCTGATCAAATTGCCCGCTGAGTGACTCAATGGCATTATCTGTTTATTAGATGTGATGACATGATAAAATGCTGTCTTTTCTTGGCAGTCTAAAAGTAATAACTAGCAATTTACTTGATAGTTCTCTCTTTTGGCTCAATCTTTTTTTCCCAATCTGCACAGGAAGGGTATTTATCCACCTAAATATAGCCACCTTACTTTGATTTCTGTGTTTGGCATCTTGTCTCCTACTCTCCCCAGGAGAGGTGGAAACACCTTTGGAGGACTTTTGAGTAGGTGCTGAGCTTCAGCGCTCTGCATTGCGCTCCGCAGCTTTCCTTCCCAAATTAGCTGCTGGAGCACAGTGGCTTTCCAGGCTACTGCCCATAGACTCAGAGGTTTGCTAGGTCAGAGCGGCTGTGCAAACCACAGGGACACGGGCCTAAGCTTGGAATAGAACCATGGAGCTGAGCTTTGGAGGCAGGGAGTGCCACGGGTTAAGGAGCAGAGGCTGCTTCCTGGAAGCAGGAGGCGCTGGCCGGCGGTACCAGGCGAGTTATTAGAGCAGCAAGCAGCTCCCTGGTGCCTGAAGACGCCCTGGTGTCTGGGATGATGATGTGGCGCGGAGAAAGCAAGAGCTGCTGCTGCTAGTGCAAATAGGTCCCGAAGGAAATCCGTATGTGCCGAGAATGTATTGAGTTTTATTGATGAAGAATTGTTTATGTAGCAGCCAGAGGGTACTAAAATTTGATACCCAGGGTCCTGCTCCTTCTATTTCGGCCAGTATTAAAACTAAACAAACCAAAAAGGGAAGGAAGGAAGAGTTGAAAGACAAAGACAGCTAGGCCAAGAGAGTGGAAAGTTTACCCTTGGGGGAAGAGGGTAGGAGGGGGCAAATTTTTAGCGTTTTTTTTATTCTTTTTTTTTTCATTTTTCTTTTCATTTTTCTCTGAGGATGTAACGAACAGAATATGTGAGTATCTAGTGCAGTCAGTCATTTATGAAATTCGCTGACTCACTGGTTTTGACACACACAGCCTTCCTTTCAAATGCATGAAGATGGAGGGAGGTTTATCACGGGAGACCCAAGAAACAAGAAGATTAGAGCCAGTGAGGTGCAGAGGAGCATCACTCTCCTGACTGGGTTTCATCTGGGGGAAATGTGTCTAGGAGCTGTGTGGAAGGCAGCTTTACTTATCGGTGCCCACAGTCACCTGTGTGGGTGCAGACCAATTTCTGGGAAAGCCTCCGTAAAGCTAGTCCTGTGATGACAAGGAAAAAATGGGTTTAAATGGTAAGATAAATCTAGTTATAGCTGAGGCTAACGCTTTGCTGGTTCAACGCTATGACTGTTGTGTTAGTCAAAAGGATATCCGAGGTGCGTGCGTGTTTTCCTCTGGATTCATGCCTGATGTAAAGTGGATTTGGGGGGAAGAACTACAATGACATCTTCCTTCCTTGTCTATCTGTACGATCTGTTGTCCAAAATAATTGGAAACCACTGTACATCTGTTAATGACTCCGTTATTGCGTGAGAGAGATTTAGAAATAGAGAGTGTGTTTTTACAGGTGCTGATGGGTTGTCACCCGATATGGGAAGGTTGTGCCAAGTAGGGGCCCAAACCTTGGCCTTTGCTGGGAATGCTGCAGATGCAGATTTGTACACGTGTGTGTGTGTGTTTGTATATATTCATGGTATCAGATAAGACATAGTTATTTAAATGGTCTGTAGGATTTCTGGTCTTTAAGTCAGACAATGAACAGATAAATATAGAGCAGGAACAGAACCCTGCTAAAGCATTCAAATTTGTAACACAAAAGCTACGTAGGAAGATAATAAGGTTTCAAAGTTGAACAAAGGCAGGAGAAACAAAAAATTAGAGTCACTTCGTGCTTTTACTCTTCCCCCTGCAGCTTCCCTCTTCCAGTCCGTGCTTCCTTCCACGCTCAGCCTGGCTCTGGTCCTGGCTGCCGGGTTCTTCCCCTGCCCCTTGGGAGCTCTGGGAAGGAAAAGCCGGAGCTCGGGGCCAGGGACACGGGTACTGCCCACGGTGCTGGGCTGGCAGCCTCTGAAACTCTATTGCGGCCCGTGTACCTGAGCGGGATTCCTCTGCAGACTTAAAAGAATGGCAATAGTTAAATATTTTCCCCAGAAATGGGAAAAATACATTCCTGATGCCCCTGAAGGCCAGTGCAAAAACAGCTGTTTAAGAAAATAGTTGTATAGGCAATTTTTTTAATAGAGCAAAAGAACAGTTTCTACTAATGCTAGTTTTGCAGAAAACTGAACTACTTCTGATTTAATGTTCCAAAAAGATCCATAGAAATTGCAAGCGTGGGACAGATAATGTGGGAAATCTTCAGCTCCATTTCTTGAAATATGGCAAAGTTATAAAATTGTCTGATATTTTTACTATAACAGTGCACATTATCATGCTATGCGTTAAAATGTTAACTGTAGGCATCATTGCTTGCTCTGATTACTATTTTCATTTACATCCCTCTGTTACAATTCTGATCACAAGCTTTCCCAAAGCCTTTTCAGCTCTACCAATAATTCTCATTTTGTCTCTTTGCAGGGGGCCTTGTTCTTTTTTTCCAGTGAAATTGTCTCAACTGATAGGACTCTCCAAATCTTCAGTTTACTGGCTTGGCCTGAGCATTACTCATAGTGATAGTAATACTCATAGTAATAGTGTGATACAGAAACCGTAGGATAATTTAAAGGTATGCTTGTTAGGAATTATTTGCTTACTGTTAATTACTGTTTTGCTTGTAATCATGAGTTTTGGCACCAGACAGTGGGTATAGTTATGTTCTGTCTTTTGTGAGGTAAGTGGGGTGAAAGGACAGAGATCAGTGCAAATGTATATCACACTCTGTTAAAGGAAAACCAGGTTTGTTTGCTAACGTTCTCATGACCAACAAGATAAAAATAACACTGATGTGACTGTAAGTAGAGCCTTGTTTTGTTTGGTTTTAGTGGCAAGCTGTTTTGGGCGAGTTAACGGAACTAATCCAAGAGCCGCCGTTTAGGGAGCTGTTGGAGCCTGCTGTGTTTGCTGCACGAGGAGCAGTGCCGAGTAACCAAACTCCTTTGGGAGCAGAAGGGGCTTCTTCACTTGCTGGGATGCGGTCGTCCATGTTCACAAGTGAGTTTATTCAACGCCGTTTGGTGGCAAAGAATCAGCAACAGAACTGCCAAGTACAAATTTCTGTACTAGCTGCCCCACTGTTTGAAAACCCTTGTCCTTGTCCAAAGGCTGCAAGGAGACTCTCAGCAGCCTGTGGCAGTGATGACAGAGTTGGTTTTTACATGAATACCAAAAATTAATCTACAAAAACACACGCAGAAATGACTAAGGAAAGGGTGAGACACTCAATTCTCTTTATTGAGTGTTTTGAAGTGACTACCACTTGCCTGATAGTCAAAATGTGATGGGCAAAAGTGGTATCTGTTGTCAGCATTTCCCATGCATGTAGCTGGAAGTGCTGCAGCAGCAAATGCAGAGGCGAGTTCAGGATGGGGACCAGACCCCTTCTGTATCATATTGTGCTCGTCTCTGACACTGTATGGTTTATACTTGCTTAGCCACATCTCATAAATTCATAAATACTTATTTACAAATGTAATGCATTAATGGGAAAGTCATTTTCCATAACTTCTTACCTGGGAATATCAAGATCTTTCTTGTATCTTGAAGCAACTCCTTGCTTTGTTTCTTTGAAAAAATCTTTCTTTTAAACCAAACTGTGAGACTTGCCTATGCAATTCGACGGGGAACTTGGAAAGAAATGTGCTTTCCCTGAGTCACAAGTAAATTTGTTGTGTGGGTGAGAGACCTTATTTAGATAAATAAATGATTCCCTCTGTTAATTACAAGGGAAAAACATGTGTGTTTCTTTAGTAAATAACCAAAAGCAAAAATGTGTAACATACCATTACCAGAAACGGATTGAAATCTGGGATTTTAATTCAACCACCAGTCATCTAAAGGAACATGGGGTTCAATGTGACAAACAAGTGCATTTAAGTGTCTGCCATTAGGAAATACTAGGGGTTTTTTGTTTGTTTGTTATGCTGTTCTTTGCTTGCCGTGAGGGTCTCCTTGCTAGAACGTAGTTGTCTGCTCCTTGCCAGTTCCTTGGCAGTCCATGTGGCTGCTTGGTCTACAAAGGAAGCGAGTGGCCCTGCTCCCAGTAACTGCCTTGTGGCTGCAAACTGCCCTCTGAAGGAGGGGACATCTGCAGACACCTGCAGCTTGTGTGGAGTCCGGGACCAGGCAGCCTGACAGCCGTAGCTGCTGTTCAGTCATAATTAAAAATCACTTGCTTCTTTGTTAAAAGTCATGTTTTTCCCCAATTTGCTCCGTCTGTATGGATTTCTTGATCATCTATACTTTAAGATGCATTTTAGTATTTCTTTGAGTCTAATGGCTTCAGGAAAATACAGTTCTCAGTACAGCTTCTGAGAGAAAATTGCAAAAATGGATTTTAATGAAAATATTAATGCACTAGATAATTGCCTGGCCAGAAATTGCTATGACTTCTGTAATCCCTATATTTATTTTTCCATGCAGTGAATCTCACCTTCTCACACTTCGTCTGTCGACATGTTAAGTATAATCCTCAAGGGCTCTAACGCTTGGATTTTCATTTTCGAGCATGACTTGTGTTTCTGCTGTTACTTGGAAGTTAGCCTGTACATAACGTCTTTAAATTTCTTTGCATCAGAATAAAATGTTTCATTTTAAGGAAATAAACCCACAGGGCTTCCTGACTTTTTGTCAGTGTGTAGCAAGTAATTTCATGAGCAATGTCTTTAATATTAAATCTCTGTTGCAGTATTTTAATATTATCAAATTTTACTGCATGATACAATAACATTTTTGACAAGAGTGATTATCTTTGGCATTAGAAGAGAAAGCAACAGGTTAGATTTCCTGCAGTATTTTATCTGTAATTCCCAGCCCAAGGACATAGACATGCTCTGAAGGATCACCTAGAAACTTATTTCTGCAATTTAAGTGAGGATTTAAAAAAAAAAAATTCTCTTTTCCCTTAAGTGCAACGTTTAATCTCTGAGTGTTAAGAAAGCCCACTTCTTGCTTGGAGGCATCTGACTTGCTGTGATGAGATTTTTACAGCATAGTGGTACTTTTTCTGAATCTTAACCCTGTAGTTGAAAAAAGTGATAAACCAGAGGGTCCATCATAGCTTCTCTGAGAAAGATCTATGCCTCTTTTTGTTGTTTGGCTAGTCAAAAAGTCTAGTAGAAAAATAGTCATTCAAAAATGCATGCTTAAGCCTACAGGCAGCCTCCAATTTAGCTTGTAGTTTTCCAGTTTTGCTTTCAGAAAGTATCTGGTCTCCTGCAGATGTCCTTGGAAGCCAAGACTAAACATGTTTTTAGGTACCAAAGTGCCCTGCAACTTTTATTAGCTGTGCATATGTAACAATCTGATTTTAAGCATTCCTTTTGAAAAATGTACTCTAATCCATAGAGAAAGTAGGGCCATTCTAGGAAAGAAACTTATGTCTCATCTACTGAGATTGTCTGGCAGAGCTGAGAAACTTGTGCCATTTCCATGGTGCTGCTTTAGCTTAGCCACGGCACCTGTCAAGGACTCTTGATTTAGAGAAGAGCTAAAGTCAATAGGGAAAGCAGAGCCAAAGTGGATTCAGTAGTTTCAGGGTAAAATCCAGAGGAAATATTGCTATTAAAAGTTTTGATATTCACTTCATATGATTCTGCAGTTGCTATAAACTGCAGTAACTTGAGCCAACAAAGATGTTTCTGGTTATGAACGAGGTTTCTCCGCCGTTAAAATGCGGTGTCCTAAAAAAAATGGCTCACCCAATGCTGGTTATAAAACTCTGTTTCATCAATCTCAGTTGATTCTTCTTTTGAAAAAGCACCCAAATAAATGGAGCCACCACCACATTCTGTAGGTTAGATGTGGCAAATCAGTTCTCCAGCTTCAAACCTTTTGAAGTTCTACATTATATATTGTACAGCAGCCATAAGTCATATAAAAGAACGTGTTGCCATTTCAGGTGTTACTCATTCTACATCGTGTTGTTCTTGGCAGTGTTTTTTTCTGGTTTATACTTGACTATGAAGTCACTGCAAGATGGTTTGGACTCGTATTATTATTTTTTAATTACTGAAGATATAAAAGTTCCGTTCCAAACTACCTTGGAAAAAAATCAGCATGTGTCAGTGGAGAGAACTGATTAAAGGATTTGTGAAGAATTTGGTGAACAGTTGTGAGAGAAGAGGAGAGCTTAGAAAAAGGGCTGTTGGCGGAGTTCATAATCCATGTCTTGGTACAACCTGCATACAAATCATGTGAACTCTATGCCTCTTTGCTTCCCCTCTCTGCTCCCTCTGTATCGTGGCTGTTCAGTTACCTGAGGTCCTTGGGGCTTTGGCCGTGCCCAGCAAGAAGTGGAGGAGCTGTGTCCTGCACAGCCCTGCCACTGTCAGGCTCTTTCTCACTATTGGGTCACAAAACCTAGCGCCTCTGACGGGATGCGAAAGCTTAAGACAGTGCTCCAGAAAAGCGGTTTAAATGTAATACCTAGAAGCAGGCTTGCGGCATAACAGGTTTGGCCACGTGCTTGTAACCCTGGCAAGATGTATCACAGAGTACTTTTGTTCATGATGCAGACTCAGGATAGAGCTGACCATTTGGGATACCTTGATTTAGTATGTTCACAGGAAAAAAAATTTGTCGATTCTTCAGACACAGATTAGAAGATGAAGAGAGTCACAGATCCTTCTATGAGGATAAGCGACTGCTGTTCTAATCTGTAGATATAGAGTTATTTCTATTTTTTTTTTCCTAGATCAACTGGAATAAAAACATGGTTTAGGGAAATAATGGTTTGGTCAGTAGTAGAAGAGGCTGAATTACCTTATTCAATGTTGTTGTGGGTTTTTTTTTTTTTGGTTGTGGTGTTTTGTTTTTTCGCTCGTTTGCAATTTTTTCTTGGCATTGACCCAAGGATAGCTGTTTCCATAAAAAGTACTTCACAGACACAATAACCTTGAATGCTTCTCTTGTAGGATCCATATGTTTAAAAGGAAAAAAAGGCACTTTGAAGCAGTTAGCAGTCTCTGGGATTGCTGGCCTTTTCGTGCCGCCCTGGAGCGTGGTGATGGTGAAACTCATAGGCATAAAATGGCCCTTGGGGAGTTCAGAGCACCCTGACTGGGTCACGTCTCTTCCATATCTCTTTTCCACCATACACAGTGGGTAGTCACTGCTGCTTGCAGCAGCTCTTTAGGACACTTACAAATGATGCAGGTTAAAGGTTCTGATACAAGATGGATTTGGGACCGATGCTGATAGCTTGTGCAGAGAAATAAGGTTCCTCACTTTCCCATTCAACTGCAGGAACCACAGTGATGAATACTTCGGGTATTCTTTCCTCCATAGGACTTGTCATATCTTAAAGGCTTCCATATTCTCCAATTTAAGTTTATATAATACTAACTTCTTCGAACTAATATGTATTGGTAGATTTGGTCTTAGCAGACATGAGACCTTGGAGAAATTGCATGGTGTGGGTAGAATTAAGTCATTATAGCTTGATATTGAAAACAGTAAAGGGAGTAGCAATGTTCTGGGAAATAGCTTGAGACTGCATCGTTAGTAGGAACAAATGTAAGATGATGAGGACATAAATCCTCAAACTCTGGGAAAATAGAAAGGAGGGATAAATCAAGCAACTCAGTTTCTAGATATGACACTACTATTTTTCTACTGCACTCTGAAGGGCAATGAATATGGCAAGAGGCTGATGTGCTACTAAATCCTTCCTTAGAGCAGTCTCACTGGAGTCTGAGTTAGAGGCAAAATGTGTATTAAAGGGAAGAGCCAGGATTGAAAAGTCTGCTTGGATTTCTTAAACCTCATCAGTGCAACTAAAGTAAGTAGCCACACTTCTGGCATCACTGGTTCTCTAGGCTTCTCCCATATAAAATCCAATGTATACCCACAAAAATTAGGGGCCTATTTAAGCTGTTTGAAAAAAATGAAAGCTTGGATTACTTTTGCAGAGGAATGCTGCCCTGGATCCTAGGGAGAAATCCCTGTTGAGATATAAAACTATGTGCTCTAATGTTGAGTTTGCTCCTAGTTCCTTGTGGGGACATGATGAGCAGGAGCTCTAGGGAGCAGGGAAGGCTGCCCGGCTGCAGCTCAGCCCTGCCTGGTGAACAGCTCGGCTAAACGAGGGAGTCCTCTGAAGCCTCTTTATTTTGTTCATGGAGTTTGGCTTTAGGAGACAAGTCTTGTGCTAGAAAGGTTCAGCACCAGCTTTGGCAGACTGCAAAGGGGACCTGTATGAAAGTGGGTGTGCAGGCAGAGTGCAAACGCTTATAGGAGTTAAGGTTTCTTTTCTGTGTGATCAATAGCAATCAATGGGCAAGAGGATCAGTGCGTGTGTGATGGGCCAAGGACTGGGCTGGAGGAGCACGTGTCATGGTGATATGGCTGAAATTCTTCTTGTTCCAGAGTTAAACTTCTTGATGAGTTAAATTAAAGAAAGAGCAGCATCAGCTTCCACTGATGTAGCTGAAATTGTGGAACCCACCACCCAGCTTGCTGGGTATCTTCTGTGTGTTAGGGCATGCAAGAGTATAGTTTTAGTCTAAGTACAGATAGCCCATCACCCAAAGGCTGCAGTGTGGCAGAATTAAATAGCCCCTGCCTGCAAGGATTCCCCACCACAGGGAACAGCAGTACCACCACCATCCCCTGGAAGGGGCTCCTTTTCCAGGTTGCAATAGGACGCATTTAATTCAAGAAAATTAAACTCAACTACAGGAACAGTTTTATTGTGTCAGATGAAAAGTCTGTAGCTGTCACCCCCAGCCGTGGAAAGAGGGAATAATGTGAAAACAGGACAGCTGTTGCAATTCTCTGTTAGCCATGGGGAAATCTATGCTAAAAGTATTACTGAAAGTGAAGACTGCATGAATTGTGTTAATATCTATTATGTTTTCCATAAAAATTAATTCCTAAATTAATATGAATGCATAGAAGTCAATGACTTTGACTACAATGCTCTTACTTTTGTTGAATATTTTACCTATATTTCAAGCCCAGTGAGGGAGGTGTCCTACTTTTATGCCCACAGAAATATGTTTCTCTGGCCTTGTTCCATATTTAACATTCAGACTTGTTCTTTTGTATATTTTTCACTTTGCACTTCTGATTTTTTTGAAGGGCTGCCCAACTATCCACTGAGTGAAAAATCACCCCCATTTGTTTTGAACCTGGTCCTAAACAGTTCAATACAGTTCCCCACTTCTAGTGGAAAAGTGGATAAATGATTCTACCCTCTCCCTATCACATGTGATGGAAAGTCTGGTGGTATCCATTTTTCTTGACTGTTTTTGACTTTTGCTGCATTTTACAATATTCTTGTGCTACATTTAAGGAAAATATTTCTAGTAAGAGGATCATAATTATGTTTGCTTTCGATATGTCCATTAACTGACATAATTTCATTCTGATTTTCCATTCAGAACTTAATTGCCTACCAATATTCTGTAATAATTCACATGATTTTTTTGTGAGTAGGATTTTTTAAGAGAAATCACATTGCATACCAAGGAAATGCAATTTTGAAAGCAATTTTGGCATAAAATAAGAAATCTCCCCTAGTTCCTGATTACCACCAAAAATCTTGCTTGGTAATTTAAAATTTGTGGTAGTTTGTGTTTTCCAACCATATTTCACACTAATATTGGAGTTCAGCAGGGACTGAGGCTCTACATGATGTTCAACAAAACACCTTGGAGGAAAAGCAGATGAGGAATTATTTACACATTGGGAAGGCAGCACAGGCTGTTCTCCCAGAGATGCCCCAGCAGTGTTGTATTCACTTGATGATTCTCACAATGTTTTCCACCTCAAGTTAGTTTTTGCTGGTTTCCTTCTCCTTACTGTTTGTCCTATATCTCTGCTTTCTCTTCCTCATTAAAATTGGAGGGGATACCCCTATTTATTGAGTTCATACCATGTGTTGAAGATGGTGTGTCTGCTGGTGGATGGTAGGTGTGTGTTGGGGTGGTGCTTGTGGGGAGCAGCTGAGGGCAAGCGGCTTTCCTGGGAGCCAGCGCTGCCATCGGAGCTGCCGGCTGCAGAACCCAGCTGCTCCTTGTGCCAGCTTGCTGGGGCTCTTGCTTTGCCTCCTTCCTCAAGGTGGTCCTTGCTGTGCAAAGCTCAAGCTGCATTTTTGATCAAGGAACCACATTTCTTCTTGTCGTGTCCCATGGGCTAGTTTTACTAGCAAAGTATGGGTGCTTCCCAGGGCATTCTTTATTAAAAAAAAAAAAAAATGCTAGTCCTTTATGGTATTTAGAAGTGTTTATATAATGTACAGACACACATACACGGTCGCTGCCCGTGCAGTCACCTACTGCTATTGCACATTAGATTGAGGAGAGAGCGTGGAGCAAGGGCTGCTGCTTTGGCTGCTGCTGCTGGCCCCATCTGAGCAGCAGAGGATCTAAAGGCTGCTCGCTGCCGTTGTGGTTCAGGGATTTGCAGTGATGGTGGCTTTAAGGTCCCCTCTCGGTGCAGGTTGTTTTTAAGCTGTGTGTGCATGTACATTCATGAGCCCAAGCAGATTTATCGAATCTACTGTTCTAAGAGCCTTGCTCCTTTCTTAGCCAAATTATTTATGCTGCTAATATGAAGTATGTCTTACATATGAATGTTTCCCATCAACTTAAAAATTTCCTGATTCTCAGTTTGTTACTCCTGGTCTAGGTAACTTGCCTAGTTTCTGTCTTTAGAGGTGCCTATGATAAGTAATCAAACCACACTGAACCCAGACAATTTATTGATGATATGATATGTTGTGTGGGTTTGTTTGTTTGTTGTTTTTTTCCCTTTCCCTAATTGCATTTTTGACTGAATTGTGACTCTGCATCCTGGGCTGGCTGAAATGAGGCTCCTGTTGCAAGAAGCAAACAGCTTTCCCTCTCTGAAAGGGATCAAGAAGTTAGGCAAGGAAAGGCCCCCAAGGCCCCCCTCTTCTGGCACTCCTTCCACACCATTAGCGGATGGAAAGCTGCAGCCCACGTGGGGCAGCAGGATACGTTGTCGAGGGAAGGATTTGGGCTAGTTAAGGTTTATGAATAAAGCATGTGTGGGTGGATGTGTTTTTAATATGTTCCAAAACTTGGAAAGGTGGATATTTTTTATTCCAGCAGTAAAGCAACAGAAATTGGCATGTTGAACACACATTGCACTTACCAGTTGAAGTGGCATTTTAGATGCATTCAGTACTATTATGTTGTTAAATGGATACACCATCTGGTAAGTAGAGTTATTTATTTTGGAGTAATCATTCAAGTATATAGGTTAACAGCATCCCTAAACAGCATCCTTCCCTTTGGAAGGCTGAAATATCAGTGGAAATAATTGTCAAATGTTATAAATAAATTTGGTTCCAGTTTTAGGACTAGAGCAGTGTCACATGTTTGCTAGTGGATTGGGTTGGTGTTGAGTGAAGAAATAGTCATCTACTCATATATTCAATGTATAGTAATATGCTGTTAGTAAATCTGAAATTTTCATTCACAGAGTAGTGAGGTGGCTGCTGACTTCTGTGCACTGATTTACCTTACTGTTAACTCATTCACGAGTGTCACTGAGGCAATAGCCATTGCACATTTCTTGTCAGCCTTTATTGTTGGCTGCTTTAAATAGTTTTCAAGCAAACTGTCTACTTGATCTTGGAGTTCATCTCCACCTTCTTTGGGAAGATATTAAAGCATACCTTTTTTAAGCAGTGATTATAGAGGGACTATTCTAATATTTAATAGTTTTAGAGTAGCATTGTCTTACCTACATGGCCAAAGCCTCAGGATCACTTATTTACTCTTACTATGAATTATACTGAACCTTTCTTTTTATTCATGAGGAGTCGTACACAGCAGATCTAATCTGCTTTGGCTGCTCCATCAATACTCGTTCCCCGTTTCCCATTTTACTGCTCATTTCACAGCTTGCTACCTGGCCAGTGCTAGGCATGTTCTGTTTAAAACAAACAAATGAAAACAGAGAGAGTATAAAACAAGGAAAGGAGAGACCCAAAATGTAGTGAGGTTTGTTTTGTTTCTGTTTTTTAAAAAGCAACAATACAAACTTTGATTACAGCCAAGCAATAATTCATAAATGTGTGTAATGAATGGTAGTCTCCTTTTTTCAAGCACTTTGCACATTTCCCAAATACGCTTATTCAAAAGCTGTCAGCAGTGAGCAAGTGCCTTTTATCTAGAGCTGAGCACATGGACTTGCCTTTTGTCCCCAGGTGGGTGAGCAGGTGTGGGCACTTGCGACAAGAGCCCTCCTCCCTGTACGTTGCCTTGTTGGCCTCTCAGTGGACCAGACCAGGGTGCTTTGCTGCTCCATGCTGCAGCTTTTAAACAGAAGTTAGTGGTGAGGTTTATGTGATGGTGATTAGTGATGGAGCCGGATGCTGCGGGAAGGTGGGCAGCAGCCTCCCTGCAGCGCGGCAGCGTCGACGGGCGCAGGCGCCGCCGCTTTCCCGGGGGATCCTTGCGGGCACAGGCTGCTCACAGTCCGGCAGGCAGCTCTGCTCGGGTGGTGCTGCAAAACATGTTAACATCTGCAAGGTTGCATTGCAACTTCTTTCTAAATTGGGTGGTTTGTATTTTTTTAAGTGGCGCCATTTGTGAACTCTAGCCTTTATTTCTCCTGTGATAGCTGTGCACAGAATACTGGAGTTGTAATTAGGACAAATGTGCTATGAAATTCATAAATATAAACTCAATGTTGTAGTATAATATGCATATGTAATAAGTTTCTTATTTTCTAACTGTAAGTGCAGCCCAGCTCTACCCCTTCCTCGCTAGGGTTGCTACAGTGCTGCTACTGGTTGCTGGAAGGCTATGAGTGGGTCCTCGAAGTGGGGACCTCGAAACTCCTGTCCCTGGCCCAACAAGTAACTGAAGCTTTTGCAAGCTGGAGATTCTAAAAAATGTACTTTTCTGTAGTATCTTTTCAAAAGTTTGAAGATAAACTTTTTTTCTTGTCTGCTGATTTTATGGTTTTCCATTTGGCAAATTCTGTCTCATTTTTTTAATGGAAATGGAAGTTGCACAATATTTTTTCTCTGCTGAGCAATAAGCTGGGCTTGCTCTGTATCTTTGTACCTTTTTTGGTGAAGCAACAGGAAACGATATTATAAGGCTTCTCTGCACAGGGATTGTCATTTAGGTGCTCTTAACTGTTTTGGAAAGAGGGTAGGTAGGTGTGAGACCTTTGGTTTGCAAATTATCATCTTAAAGATCTTTGTGATAAAGAATTAGTAATGCAAACGTTGCTTTGTGACTAAATATTGACAAGCGACTGGGTAAAACTGCATAAAAAATGCTTTAGCGAAATGACCCTCAAAATATTTCAGATAAGTGTTGATTCAATACAGTAAGAACTGGATAACTCTTGAAAATAAGAGAATGCAAGAACGCTGGCTAGACTGTTCTTATTTTACGGAGCAATAATTCCATACAGCCCTCCATAGGGTGAGCTGGTATACAACACACAGGAGTCAAAACCAAGCTAAAATAGATTTTTCATGTTAGCAGATCCATGAGAAACAGAAATTCACAAGGAAAAAAATGTGAAAATATATTTTAAAATATAGGCAGACTTTTCTGTCATCTGATTTTTCTCCTTTGCAATCCCTGTACAAAGAGCCCTCGTGTCGCGGAGCCCAGGCTGCTGCGGGAAGAGGCGCCGGGTGCGGGGTCCCGTGGCCGCCTCTGCGCTGGACACCTTGCAGATTAGAGGTCAGTGAGGAAACTCCGGCCTTGTCCTCTCTTGCTTTTAATTAAATTACTGTATTTTTAGTCTTGATGATGAGCACTGCCACATACTCGGAGATGTGACTGAAAGAAAATATTATTATTGTGAACTACTCCAGAATAATTTAGCAAAAAAAGGAGAATGAAGCATTTCTGCTCTGGGATGAGTAAACTGGTGTGAAAGAGCTTCCATTCTTGTTTTATTCATGCTAAACCAACCAAGTGTCTGATGTCTTTAGCAGCCCAGAGCTGTAGCAGATTTGGACTCTGCTAGTCTGCCTGTCTCTTAATGATAGCTGTGGTGAACTGGGGCTCTGTGCTGTAGCTGCAGACAACGTTTATATTCTGTTTTCACTGCCAGTCTGTGAAAATCTTTCCTGAGGTCTGTGGTGAGACTTAATGAACACGCAGAAATGCTGCACCAAGATGTTTGCTCTGCCTTTGTTCCTCCTGAGCTCCTCAGGGCTCGTGTTGGGGGATGCAGTTAAATCCATTGCAGAGAGCCTTGCCAAGGCGTTTGGTCACCGGCCACACGGCCGACGGTGACTCCATTGGAGACCTCCAGCAACCAGGAAGCGAGGCCTGGCCGTGAAGGTCATTTGGGGTGGAAGAGTAGCCGCATGGGAGCCGAGGGGCTCGGGGCGATGTGGGTGGCTGTGTCCGCTGCAGTGCAGCACTTCAGGGGGTGATGGCCGTGGCCTGCGGGTGGGAGGAAATGGAGCCCAAGCGGTGGGAAGGAAATCGGTGCCGGTTGCCCCATTGCTCTGCAGCAGGGCTGCAGGAGGCTTCTCCCTGCCAATCCGTTTTTTATTTTGTCTGGGGGAAGCTGACACACACCTCCCAAAGTGTAGAGACGTATGCGCTGTAGATAACATGGGAGTGAGCCTGTGGTACTCGCAAAATTAATTTTCCTGTCATGTCGCATTGCCCGAACCGTAAACAAGAGCATGATGGATGGTAAATTATGCGCCTTTCCTCCCTCGCACGTAAGGAGGGCAGCAAAAGGCCGGCCCGTGGCCCGCGGCCTCCTCGCGCCGCGCGCTGTGGGCAGAGGCCGGCGCGGCTCGGGGCGGCCACAGCGCCCGCGGCTCCGGGCCGTGCCGCCCAGGGCAGGCCCTGCGGCCGCTGCTCCTCCCCGCCTGCCTGCAGTTCAGCCGCTTCGCCCCCCTCCTGGACACCGCACGCATAAGCCTGCAAGCTTGCGTGGCTTTGCTGAAGGGACCGTCCTGCCTTTGCCTCAGGAAGCTGTATAGGCTGCAGCTGTTTATGCCGGCAAAACAGCTGAAGGGGAGAGAGAGACGTTTCTGTTTTCCACATTACTCATTTTTATCACTGTAACTTTCCCTTTCAAGGGAGGTTGACGCCGTCGCCAGCCTTGCTTCAGAAATATCCATGCTTTCAGTACCCAAGGATGAATAAGCTTCCAGTTAGGATTTCTTCTGTATCAAAAAAGAAAGGGGAGGTAGGGGAGAAAGAAAGTGCAAACAAGAAAGCAGTCGCACTGTATTTCCACAGGGAGAGTGTAAAATAAATCTTTCTTTTTGTAGGGAAAGTTCCAGCCTAGGAACTGTCACTGCAAAGAGGCAGTTTCTTTCATTTAATACCATGTGTAAAGTCGTAATAAAGACAAAATATCGACACCTCTGTTTGTTGCTTAGACTGCTAACTCAATTTTGCTATTGTATATAATGGCAATAAAACAGGATCCAAAAGCCCTGGGATTCTTGCTCCTCTGTCATAAGCCACGTAGCAATTTTGTGATTCTTATCTTTTTTTTTCTCCTGCCCATTTTTTCCCCAGTAAATATCTGTTCATAGAGACAAATACGTGGCAGTACTGGAGCTCGGGAGCACTATCCATTGCCTAGCTGAGCTACCTGAGAGGTGGTTTTGCTGCTCTTGGACAAAGAAGAAAGTGAAAGGGCTGTTTTGTTGTGGTGCAAAAGGAAAACAAATGTCAAGACTTTGAATGCCAAGTGGAGGTCTTGTTTTGCAGCAGATTTTAATAAGGACAGCTGCAGCACAGCAGAAACCTCCCGACCTGTCTGAGACTCTCGCCCATCACTGCGTTTTATTAAAATGTCAGAATGAGTAGGTGGAAAGGCTGCTCTTCTGTGGGATGTGGCAAACCTGTGCTGCAAGGAGAAATGTGCTGTGATGAGAAGTACGAACGCAAGGTCAGTGGTGGTGAACAGGGTCTGCGCAAGGTGGTTTTGTGCCTTTTGCAGAAGGCTGGTAAGACTGGGCTTCTGCAAGCGGGTGCCTCGTCCTGCTTTCCTCTCCTCTGAAACAAGCCTCATCTCATTTGGCTGCTTGCTCTATAAAGCTTATTTGTGGAAAAATGTGTCTATGGTTGTAAAGCATCAACATTACCCACTTCTCTTACTTTTAAATACTGCCAAGCAGAGGCACCCTTCTGCTGTGCCCTGTCACATTCAGTTCCCCTGGCTCTGCGCAGACGGCGAAGCGGGATGGCAAATTCACATTTCTGCTAGCAAAAGAGCACCCCTGAGTCATCCCTGCTTCCAGAGCTGCCTGATCCTGTTATCCTGGGCCCTGGCGTGGGAGAGGGGCTGACTTCATGCAAGGCTTGCAGACTCTGTGCTCCTCAGCTCCAGACACAGTGTCTGCGCAGCAGGCCCAGCGACAAGGGCTGGGTTTTCTGGGCTTTTGTTTGGTTGATTTTCTTTTGTATTTTAGTCCAAATCCTTAATTCATCAGCTGGTAATTGTTTGTTACAAGTAATAGTATTTCCCGCTTTCTTATGTTTAGGCAGCTTTTGCTTTACCTTTTATTCTTTTTCTGAAATATAATTTTAGCAATGAAAAATGATGCATAATAACAAGAGTGAAAAGCTTTAGGGCTCATTGCAAATCCCTCCCCTTTCTTTCTCTGCCAATATGAATTTTGCAGGTACTGTGCCTTTTCATATATATCTTGTACCTCTGGTTTTGTGGAAAACTATAAAATGTTGCGTGTTTTTAGTCTTTTAGGAGTACATTGTATGGCCATGGAAATGTTTGGCCTCCTGGGGCAATGGTGACTATTGCTTAGAAAAACAATGTATGGAATATGAAACTTATATCCCCATTATAGGGAGTAATTCAATTTTGTTATGACATTATTTGTGAAAGTCTTAAGAATTTAAACTGCCCAAGGTGACATCCTGTTTCTCGTGAGACATCAGAGAAATGGACCCACATCTTGCATCTCCTCTGAAGACGAGTCCCACCTTGCAGGTCTCCCACAGCTGCTCAGGTTGCAGGGGGAGGACGGGCATCTGCTCTGCAGTTCCCTGTTTGCACTCTGGTCTCTGTTTCTCTCTTTTCACAGACTCTGTTTCACAGGTTCTTTTCTTTGTTTGTTTCTTCTCCTGATCTGTGGCACAGACTGCAATCTTTGCCAGTTAAAATAGCGTGGAAAAGTCATAAAATACTGAGCCAATTGTGGTAGGAAAGTAAAAAGCGATGCAAAGAGAAATCATGCCTTAGAAGTACTCCCTTAAAAGACATTAGTTTATTGGTGTGTTTGGATAATCTACAGGGGAAAACATAAAGGAATTAAATGTACAGGTTGTGTTATAAAGCTGTGAACTTTAATGACATAAACTCAAAGTGGAGATGTCACAGCAGATGGAGCTGTATGAGGAGAAGCTCCTGTACAAATACTTGTATTAGTACCACAAGCTGTCAGTGTATTTTTGGATCAGCTTACAGAACTTGCTTCCCCAGTTGAGAAGAAATAAAGCAGGCTAAGATTTTTTTTCTTTTCAAAATATATAAATAAAAGGTTATAAAATCTGGCTTAATGGGACTGAAATAACTTTTATCACAATTTTAAACAGCTATAACGCTTCCAGAGACTTCAGAAGATTTATGCCTCTCTATCTGTCTGATATTTAGCACAAGACCTCTCTATGTGGGGCCAGCTGTGTTCTGTAAGAAGAATCTCTTTCATCTGAAAGGCTTATAAAGCAGCATAAACCTATGTATAGAGTAATTTCAGTAGTCCTCCTAAGGTTGCTTTTATATGTCTAAAAATGCTTCCTTTTGAATTGTTACCTTTCAGTTTTCTTTTACCTTTGCAGGGATGCCAAAAACAATGCCCTTTATTCATAAGTGAAAGTTTAACCTTTGGCATTACTCATCCCTAATGCAGCTCGTATGAGTAGCATACAGATTATAACCTGAGAAAATATTGTGTATGGGGAAGTGGAGGGTGGAGGAGGTGGCATTTGCATAAATGTAAAGTCAACTTTATCTTAAAGTCATTGAATCTTGAAAGCCTGTGACTTGATAGCCGAATTGAAGAAGTATATTTTGTTATTTTTTACAGGTTATTATATCACATGGGAAGTTAGAATAATCCAGTTTATCAAGCTCCTTTCTAATATGTGCTGCAGACTACAGAGCTGTCATGGGGTAAGTCAAACGGGAGATGGGTGATGGAATTATTATGCTGCTGAAATTGTACATCTTTGCAATAAGATAATACATATTATAGACTGCCTCAGATTTAAGAAACACTGGATATTTAATCTTTATCTTTGACAGAGAAGAATGAGCTGAAAAGAAGTAGCTTTTATACAAATAATTGAAACTTTTCTTTTTGCACATAGGAATCCCAATCAGCAATTCGCGTGAGTTAATCCATGTGCACACATCACAGAAGGACACAGAAAGCTAATATTTGAGTTGGGATGGGGATGGATTTGCTGGGTAAGAAATTAAACAGATGTGAAAGATAATTGAGAAATAAGATTGGTTTTATCAGATGTTTCAAAAGCCACTAGCTTGCAACTCAACAATTTCACTTTCGGAAAAAACAAAGGCATCTATAAAAATACATAAGATGATGTGAAAAAGGAGAAGAGGAAAGCTGGCAATGAGGTATAAAATAAGAGTCTGAGAAATGTAGAGAACGGATTAGATATGCCAGTGCTATGAGAAGAAATACATAATCAAAAAGCAAAGGATGATGTAGAATGTAAGTATATCGGGTAGAGGGGGGAAAAGAATTCTAGCTCTGCTTTCATCCTGTTAGAGATTTCTTGCTGCGTGGGAAAGGAAGGTGTTGATTATTCCTTATCTGAGGCTAAAAAAAGGTGAACTAGAATTCACTAACAAACACTCATGCATCACAGAGCTTCAGGAGAGCCGTCTGAAGATCTGTGCAGGCAACTGACACTTGATCCGTTTTGTTCATTCTAGAACTCTGGAAGAATAGCACAGAACTGGAGGAAAGCTCATGCTATGCTGTTTGTGAGTGCCTCAACATAGGGAGGAAAATGAGTCTTTGATCCCTGGTATGGCTTTTTGAATAGTCCGTACAGGGTTTGATAATAAAAGATTAAAAGAAGGCTATAATAAAAAATAACTGCGTTGCTGATCACCTAGAAAGGATTCCTCTGAAAGGATCTGTGTTCTGTCTGTCCTCATTATATTACAAGTTTGGCTGATGAAGGCAATACAACTGATGTAATTATTTTTTGTTGATGATCTGACCTGATTTGTTACTCTTCAGCATTTTGGCTATGAAATTAATACAGCATAAAATTTATCTGGCACATGCTGAATGGATTGACAACTGGCTAGTTGTGAAATCTGTAAATAACGTTTAAGGTAGTGATGACTATCAAAGAAGTATCTGGTTATTTCTCATGTATTGTAGTCTTTTACAGTGTTATCATTGTCAAAATAGTTAACAGAAAATAACTGTCAAAGCTGTCATGTCATAAAGGCCAACAGTCCAACACTGTGACATGTGAAGTCGTGTGTCTAGGACCTGGGGCTCTTGGTGAACTGCAGTGATCAAAGGGGCTAATATGATCAGTAGTTGTTTAAAGAGAGGGCTTTCCAGGTGGGAGCTTCGTGGCTAGTAGTTGGTGCCTCAAGCACTATGTCAGCTTGGGGGTGATGCTTTCAGGAGTATCTGAATAGGGGAATGTTCATCTAACGGTGGCAGGTAAAAAAAGGGAAAATGGGTCTTACAGAGCAATTTCAGAAATTAATTTGGTTTAACAAACCTCTCCTGAATTTTCTCTGGACGTGGTGGATTTTTGTTGTTCTCATCTCCTTGACTAGTGAAAACAATGTGCAAGTGGAACAATGTGTGGGCTGCGGTTCATCTTCCATGGTTGGTAAGTTTGGTGAAACTCTGGTCTGTATTATTTGGGAGATCAAACTGATCATTAAGAGTAGCACCCTCTACCTCTTATGTAAATGTGAAAATAGCAGTAAATCTTGGACTCATTTTTGTCTGAACAAAGTGAGATTCAGAGCTATGCCGAAGGCAAAAATCCCATAAACAGTAAACTGCCAAGTCCATTTGCTTTGTCAAAAAAAAAAAAAGAAAGATGCCCTTTCTTCTGACTTTAAGTCAAGACGTAACACTTCTGTTTGCACTCTTGTTTCCATGGAAACAGCCAGTCTAATTTTAGGTAATATTCTCTACTTCTATATTACAGTTAGACTTTGCATAAGCCTATGTAATTCTGTGGATGTTTGTTGCACACTCATCAAGGAAATTAAAAATACAATTGGATAAAATGCATCTACCAGATAGGCAGGAAGCAAGTGAAATTTTCCAAAGAGAATGAAAACGGTAAATGCAAGATCTGTGAAGAATCTCTGAGAAGCTGTGTTCAATTAACTTAAATTTGCTATGACCGGATTTGGCTTAAATAGTATCAGAGGAGAAAAAAAAAAAGTCTAGCAAGAAATGGATCTCATTTAACTGAGGTGTATAGCTGAGCTCTTTCATCTGGATATTTAAATTGCAAAATATTTAAATGTCACATACACTGAAGTAGTGGCTATAGAAATGAAGTAAAAATGTAAGGATGGAGTAGCAAGTAGGAGAGAGAGATGTCTGCCCTTCAGAAGTGTTATGTCTCTGAGAACTGGGAAATTTCTGCAGGTTTCATTATCAGAATGAAGTTACCCAAATCATATAATTTATTTATGACAGTCATGTTGCCTACACTAGCACAGTGGTGCCAGTGTGCTGTACACAGCAGGCTGAGGGTTGAAAGTGAGGGGAAATCTGTTATCTCAACTGTTGGGAGGGAATGCAATTGTCTAATCCGTAGTTAAAAGTTGGGAGCAATATCCCTGCTTTTGCTGAAACTGGAATGGTGTCCTGCATTGTCAGGATGCTATCTGAAAGACGGTGCGCTCGAACGGCTGGGGAGATGTGCAAGAGCTCCAAGAATCCCAGCGTTAGGAATGGCATCCTCCAGGTTTGAAATTAAATAATGGCCCTACGGACATTTCCTGGTACTTTGGTACTGATGAAGATACTTAGAGCTTTGCAAAGTGCATGCAATGTGTCTGTAATCTCAAGTTTTTAATATTGATTTTCAAAAAAAAAAAAAAAAAAAAAGCTTTATTGAATCCCCAAGATCCACAAGGAAGAGATGCAGTCTGCACAAGATGTATTCAAGGAGATTCAGTGCTATAAAGAGTAACTGAGCAAGTTAATAGAATCTGGTATTAGTAAGAGGCCTAAAGAAATTGTTGTGTACATATGTGCTTGTTTTTTGGTTCGTGGCTGGGCCCCAAACAGTGCTCAGCAGCCCTAAGAGTGCTCCCTTACATTGACTTATCGGAAGCAACAAACATGCTCAGCAACAGCACTGCACGTCTGTGTGCTATTATATTAACCAAGCTCCTTCAATTACTTCTCTAACAACATTAAACAACTGTACAGCGTGAAATCACAGACATTATATTGTTAATTATCATGTGCTCAAACGAATAGTATTCCTTTGGAACTAGCTGTCTTTATCCTCCCTTGTTTTCTTATTTTTCATCATATTCATGAGCTAAGCTGAAATTTATTTTGTCTTGGAATTTTATTCTGTGGTGTGGATATTTGTGAACAGCAAGCACATTATTATGTCATATGGGAAATACTGTGCAGTTGAAAAATGATCTTCACAAGAAAAGTAATAATGCTTCACTTAGATTTGCAAATAAGAGCTCTGGGATAGCTTTCACATTACACTGCCAGGGAATTAACGTAGATCCCCAAATGCATTTACCAAATTATTATTTTTTTCTTGAGTAAATGTGAGCAAAGTGGCTCATTTAGGTTTACATTCATTAAACTGAGTAGTTTAAAAATATTCTAGCTAGAGATTAATTTGTGGTTAACATATACAGTGGGAATATTTGCAACTTCCCATTTTTCAAAAGTAACTTGAATACTTTGGAGAGTTATTCCTATTTAATAGGTTTCTGGGATGTTTTAAGTTTTTTTTTTTTTTTTTTTTTTTTTTTTAAACCACGTATTTCTGGAAGATGGCAAAATACTTGACTGCAGCAACACCAGATTTTTGTTAACTTTGTTACACCACGATGTATTTAGACTTGTGTAAAAGATAAAATCTAACAGTATAATCGCTGCCGTGTGCAGAGCCCTGGTCGTGCCCTAGGGCTGCCAACGTGGTCTCTGGCGCCGTGACACTGCGCAGCAAAAGCAAAGGCTCTTTGGCACTGCAGGGGTTTATGGAAAATCCACCAGGGCCACGTCCCATTTGGCTGCCAGGTGTGCAGGTGTAAAGGCCGGAATGGCCATGCCGGTGTAACGGGAAGTGCAGAGAGAACCTGTGGGTTTTCTGGCTGCTGCTTAGTGACAGGGACCAAAGCAGTGAGTGAAACCTTCCTTGCTGAAAATGTTTGTAATGATCAGTAGCTTCTCTTCAGACAAATATGCCCTGGAAGAGCAGAATTTTCAGTACATTAATATCTAGTACTCATTGGCTGGAAGACTTTGATCCCCCTTCCTGGCTCCTAGCATCCTTACAACTTTTCTAGGTAAACTGGGCTCATTTTTACTAAAATTGATCTGTTTTGAACTCACTTTATGGCAAAATGCAGCCTATTTCTTTTTAAAGGAATTCCTTATCTTGTCATTGCTTTTCCTTATTTTGAGAATAGACTAAAAAGGAGTTCATTGAGGCTAATGAAGTAGCCGAATTACTGAGTAGTTGAAAAGGAAGCTTTGCGAAAGGAAAAGAAACGGATTGATTTGTATGATGGAGACGTGCAACTGAATACGATAGCATCACAACACCCTAAGCCATTGATCTGGCTTAGCTGTAGTAAATGACTGTGTATGTTTTTTTGGCTTTGATGTTATATCCTAGAAATATATAGCATTTTAAATTTGTTGCCATGCACGGTTAAATCTTCATGGTTGTATGGAACAAGCATAAGTTAGCGATCAAGTATAAGCAAATGAGTAACTCGGGTGAAATCTGCCTTTCAGGAATGAATCGAACTCTGCAGGGAAGACAGATTTGGTGAAACCTGCTGATGCTTTTCTTGTTAATGGATTTTGTTTGGATTTGAATATGGGATATGAATGGCACTGAACCAGCACTGATTTTTTTTTCTTATACAGGAAGTTGAAAATTGATCTTAAAAAAAAAAAGCCTTCTGTTACTTAATCTGCTTGTTCTTATACCTAGAAAGAGATAAAATCAAAGCAAAATTAAAGGCATTAATGCCTACTTTAGAAAGACAGTTCTTTTTGTTTAAAGAGAAGATGATTAAGCTCAAAATTAGGCACAATTTGAATATAAACATATTGTCTGCTTGTATTTTGTGTTTTCTAATAATTTGTAGGTATAGCTTTCACTGTATTTTTCATCTTTTAAGAGGAATAGTGAAATAAATTTTACGAAAAGAAACATTGTGTACCAAGCTCAGAAAGCATGAAATGAAATAGCATTAGAAAGGACAAGCTTGCCAGACCCTGAATGACATTATCATTCTGTGAAGTGCCTGCTGCACAGTCACTCTTGGCTGATTTACAGACCAAAGAATATTTCTGTTGGCTGCAAAAGCTTACTGGTAAACTCTGGGAATCAGCAAAACTGCTTGCAGAATAGCTGCCTTACCGTGGTTGACCCACATCAGATGATAGATTTTATTTGCAAACTAGAAGAAAATAGTTCTCAGGCACCAACTTGTATTGAGAGCTTACTGGAGAGCTACAACCAGTCTGTGATGCATGAATAGTTTGCTGTTATTTGTTTGCAGTTCTGAATAGGAAGGTAGAAGTGAAAAACATGCCATACTTTTCCAAAGAACAGAATGGTGGGTTGTTACTTTACTCTTTTTTGCAGTATCTGTTCAGTCACCGTAGCACTGAGGGAGGTAGCACCTGATGCCAGGCTGGTATCAGATATAGCTCTGCTTGCCAGCCGTGGCCTCAAATAGGATGCAATTATAACCCACCTGAAAGCTTAAGTTGTCTAAGTGAGGAATTCCAATTCAAAAAACATCCTTTTTTTTTTTTTTTTTCCTCTCCCGGTTGGGAGATTAAGATAATGTATGTTTGAGACCTATTTTAGGTAATTTATTTATAGCTGATTGTGGGCCAGGTAAGTAAATATATGCAAGATAGCTGATGGTTTCTTTTCCCTTTTGTTGTTTGTTTTGGGGAGTTGTTGTTGTTGTTGTTGTTGTTGGATGACCTCCTCCAAGCTCTCAGGTGTCTGTGTCTGCTAAAACAATAGATTTCAATATAGGTACTTTTCTTCCCTGCAGATACAAAATCACACACTTCTAACATTGTTCTGCCCCAGTGCTGGGGCTCTTCCCAGCCTCCAGTGGAGACCAACATCTGCCGCAGCCTTTCAGCTCTCGTCCTCGCCTGTGGAGAAAACAGATGCCTTTTAATCCTATTTAGCTATTCATTAGGGTCTGCTCACGTGTAGTTATGTAGATGAAAAGCAGGACAGAGCTGTTCATTTTCCATTTTGGGGAAATTTTTGTTATCAATTTGTGCTTCTCTGTGGAGTAATCTTATATGAAAGTTGATGGCAAATTTATTCCGAACAGAAGAACTGCGTGCTTTGGCCAAAGCAAAATTATTAACAGTAATCTTCTTAATACTGACAAGACTTTATTACCAAAGCAATACCATAGTATTTAACTGAATGTCCTCTCACTGGTCTGAATTCTTGTTGCTCGTTCCCAGGGTTCTGGAATTGTTTTCCGCTTGCAGAGTCCTTTGCCCTGAGTTGGGCTGCGTAGGTAGCAAGAGTTTGTGCAAGACAGAAGCAGTCCCAGAAGCAGTTCCCTTTCCCAGCGGAAAGGTTTGAGGAAAGGTTTTCCCCCTTCTGTTCTTTCTGGGGATGTAGACGGGGCTCCTTGTTGTACCACTGAATGACTGTTTCCTTCTTCCTAAGTGCTCCATATGCAGCAGGAGGAAACAAGGTTTGCCCTAATGGCTCGTGATTTGAGCCTTGGAAGAACTGAGTATTTTGCTATAAAAAAAAACTATTCACTATATATATGTTTTTTCCTTTTTTCAAACGTTCATCCTTCATCTCAAAGATATCAGTTATAGCTCTTTGGGGAATGCCATGAATTTGTTCCCCAGTGGAGAAATCACCAGAGTGTGTTCATCTTAAATGAAGACTGGAGCTTTGCAGCTGATTGAACAGGGGGGAAAATTCATATTAATTAGCTATCATTTTCCCAAACTAATTTCACAGAAAATTATCTTAAACCTGCACAATAATATGCATCTATTTAAATCTCCGTAGGGTCGTTAGGCTGGTGAATATTTTAGGAGTAAGATCTTAAAAGGTGTTTAACGTTAATGCAACACTTCTTGCTTTCACAATAAATCCAGCAATAAATCTGAAGTTTTGACGATGCCAAGTTACTGGGAGCAGATCCATGGCACAGGATGTAAAGCAAAGGAGCTCTGAGCTTTGAAGCGTTTTGGGTCCCCTTAATTCTGCTCCAGGTCAAGTCCATGAATCTCCCTGTGCTGCAGTGTTGCTGGGATGAAGGCTGGCACCTCTGCTGCCAAGAGGGGCCCTGCATGTTTGGTCTGAATTTGAATTGTGGTAAACTACTCATGTAGAACATTCTTCCTTTATCAAGGGCCTTTTCGTGCTCCAGGCTCTCTCTGATAGTAGATTTTGCGGGGGGAAATCCCTTGTGGTTTCCTGCCCTCCTTGCTGGCTGCCAGGCGGAGAGAAAAGCAGCCACCGAAGGGGTCGCATGTAAATGACCCTGCTGTCCAGCATATGTTGGAGACGAGCAAAGAAAAACCCTTACTGTACTTGTTTAATCAGCTAATCTTAACATTTTCATTTAGCAAGAGAGGCTAGTTTATTATCTACATGAGCAACATCAGTATCTCAGCACAGTTTTTTCACTTTCTAATGATTTCTGGGCTGAATAAGGGTACTGTTGCATAATGACATTTCTATTACCACAAAGTTTTATGAGAGTATGCTGTTCTGTGTCAAAGTGAGCAACTGGATGAGCTGAAATAAGACTTTAAAACCCAAGTTTAATTCTAAAAAATCAGTGAACTTTTTATTTAGATAGACTATTACTGCAACTGTCGGTCTTGCATTTTTCTCGCATTTTAATTAAGTTCTAACTCTCAACTTTTATTCGTTGCATTGAAAGCATTAAAATGTCTATTAGAAATCATTGAAAATCATCAACAGGAAGATGAGATTAGTGCTGGAGAGGATTGGAATGTTTAGCTGGGGGATTGTTATACCTGGAGGCACTGCAGGATGGAATTATTTTGCCTTGGTACTCCCAAAGATTACGAAAAGAAATCCTGACACTTTAGGATACTTGCTAATTTCCTATGACAGTAGTTGCTTGTGAGCAGGTAAGAGGAGATAGGTCTGAACCAGCACCTCACATTTGAACTTTGGGAAGATTTACATACAAGTCATGCAAAAGCTGTAGTAGCTTGGTGGCTTTCAAGGTTATGGATCACACACAAGCCTGTCAAGAGGCTGCTAGAGGAGCTGTAGAGGTGAAAGTTGGAACAAATTGAAGTGAATTATGTTGTTGCCTTTTATATATTTATGTGTCTGGAGAAAAAAGCCATTCATTTGATTTATTAACAAGATAGGAAGATATTTTCTATTAAGTTAAGGTTTAAGGCTTCTCACTAACTTGAGGGAAAGGAAATATAAACCATGACATAGTCAGCTAGGAGAACATGTGCTATCAAAGTGTGCTATCAAAGTGTATCTTTTAAAAACGTAATTTTCACTTTGGGGTCTGTTTGCTTATTTAATTATCTTTTAAAATAAGCCTTCATTTGTGTTTTTGCAGTCATTATTCAATCACAGCAAGAGACTGTGCAGGATATGTCTCATGCTGCTTCAGTACGTTGCTATATCACAGATGCCCTTATTGCTGTTCTTTAACTTTTGGCCTTGTCCCTGCCAACCCACGTGAGACGTGGTGCCATTCCAGCACAGCATATTGACTGTTCTGTCACCTTGTCCTGCTTGGATAAATTTAGAACATTTTAGGATTCCCACAGGGTTCACTCATGCCCATTCCTGTGGTTCTGCATTGCATCCTGCCTTTCACGTGGCACAGATTTTGTTTTCTAAAGAGCGTAGGATCCATCAAATGAGACTGTTGCAAGTCTGTCTGTTCCCCAGAGTGCTGAGCCTTGCCAGGCAGGGCTAAGGGCTTAACTTGAGTGTACGCCCTGCTGTTCTCGGGCATATTGGTACAAATGAACCAGAACTGCTGCCCAGCGCTGCCTGGGGGCACCCACTGCATTTGTGCTACGTTGAAGGGGAAACTTAAAATACAGACAGAAACCATCCATGTAGCTTATACTGCAATTCCTCATTATCATAATGTGTGTCATGGAAACGTTAGGTGTAATGCAAGTGGGACCTGCTAAAATCCTCGTAACAATCCCATGTGTTTTTTTAACTGAGTTTACTGACTTGTATGCAGAAACAACAGAATGACTGCTGGCTGTTACCATATCTCCCTCTCTTTTGCTCTAGAAATATTTCAGTCGCAGCAAATTGTTTAGTGTAAGGAGTGCAAGAGCTTTCTACTCATTAATGCATTACTTTATGTAAACTAAATGACAGTACAGATGCATTTACTGTTGTTTAATCTCTAACCTATGAACAAATCAAATGCTATTTGGAGGTCAGGAGTCTTTTTTTTTTTTAATCTTAACAAGCAAACGGCAGCATATAAACATAGTGCTTGACAATGAGACAAATATTTCTCTGCTCTTGATATACAGCTTTCTTGGATAATGTAGATGAGAGACTTCCAAGTAGGGATAAAATTGCTATGTGTTTGGTCCACATAAAATTATTCTGTAGTTTGGCAGTATAAAGAGCTGATTGAATGGTGTATAGCAGTCTGTCAGAACAGTACAAGCATGTTTCATACCATATGTTCTATAGAAGCTTGATTAAATGTTTACAAATTATACATCACATAGTGAAGCCTATTTGAAAGCCTCTGTGCAGCTGTTAGAAGAGAAAAGGTGTGAAAAATCAGAACAGCGCAAATGAATAGTGAAATGGCTTAAAAAAAATCATATATGCTTCTTCAAGTTTAGCCATGGTCCTCTGAAGGACTTGAGTGTTCTCTGAGCAGCAAGGAAATGACTGACAGAGATGAGATCTTCTGAGAAAGACCTTTTCCCTAGACTATAAAAAGTTGCATATCATTGGGCCATTTCTCGATCCGTTGAATTTTCCAAGCAATTGCTATCTCTTCCCATATTTTGAGTGAAATATTCTGCATCCAGCTTTGCTAACCTTTCCATTTTCTGTCATAGAAGAGCTGTGACAGAAGAGCTATGTGGATGTATATGGAAGAGATATATGGAACACATAATCAGCTGTGTTCCAGCTTTTGGGCGTCATGAGCTTGAGCTAAAGCCTGGTAATGTCAGCTCTTGGTTGATTTGGGGGGACCATAACCAGCTGCATTTAACTTCTAACTTGAATGATATGAATATTTAGGAGTTATAGTGCTCTGAGGCAGGTCTGGTTGGTTTATTTTCATACCAGATTCAAGGAAAAGTTACACTGTGAACAAATGTGAGCTCTGAATTCCCTGCACATTTCTGTGCTAATAGATGAAAACCATGAGGCAGAAGGTAAAAGATCATTATGGTTCAAAATACATCGCATTTTTACACCCAATTACAGTAAGATTGTGAAATTGCGTGAATTCATCTTAGTCCATCACTCAGATTTTACTATATTCAGCCACTCTTTTCAAATGGAAGTGCTGCATAGGATAGCAATGACCTGTAGAGCTTCTCACCCAGGATTCAGACATGGGAATTAGCCTGGGAATGGCTAGTTTTGGCTACCCTTTGGACTGGTGGGATTCTATACCTTATAGCTATAATTTAAAAAAAAAAAAAAAAAAAAAAAAAAAAAATAAAAAAAAAAAAAAAAAAAATAAAAATAAAAAAAAAAAAAAAAAAAAAAAAAAAAAAAAAAAAAAAAAAAAAAAAAAGGTAGTCCCAAACAATGCAGAAGTTGCATGGTAGGCAAGCTGTGAACAAACTGCATAATTGCATAAAATTCAGCATTATTTAAGATTGCATAATTGCATAAAATTCTGTGAACAAATGTGCATATTTAGTTTGGATTTAGTTTTGGATTGCCTGCTGCTGCAGGCACGTGTTAAAACACAAGGGCCAAAGTCATAGCAGCATCTGCTGTAATGAACTGTGGGCAGAGCATTGAGCTGCTTGGGAACAGGGATCTTTGCAGACTGAGCAGTGAAAATATTAACTGCCTACCGCAAGAAGAATTAATGCAAAATCTTAGTTGATAATATCATCTAAGATTTTGTATTAATTACCCCTTTAATCCTAACAGTGTCTGTGTGTATGCAAACCATAGGAGTAACTGGACATTGTGTTCAGACACACTGTACCTCAGTGCTGTTGTATATCTTATTAACATTATATTTAATAAAAACTTACCTATTCAACCCAACGAGTAAGTTTTGAGTGCCTTAATGGCCAGAAGAGTCTCAGCAGTATTGAACTTTATATTCATTGACCTGATTTAATTAAAAAACTGAAACTAGGCTTAGTCTTGTACCTGTTTGATTAAAGAAGTCTATTAAGGGATATATTTTTGTGTTCATATCTCACGGCTAATTAATAAGTACCTTCATATCCGTTATGATAAGAGGAATGAGTCACGTGTCTGTAGGAATCTTTACTGGTTTGCTTCTAGATTTAATCCTGCTTGTAAAATCTCTTCCCTCCATGGGATGGAGAAATGAGAGATTTAATGAACCCAGAAAAGGCTATAGCAAAATTCATACATCTTGGCACCCCCCTACATTTGTCTCACAGAATTACCACTTGTCTTTTCTTTTGCCATTTCATAACTCATTACCTGCTTCCTCTGTTTCTAGTCTGATCTAGTTCCCAGACGTTTTTGATTTAAGATTTTTTTAATTATTTCTAAGGTTGATATTCTTTCCTTTAATAGGGTTTGAATGAGTTTGAATAATCCTTGTGCTTTTATGTCTATAACTATTAGAAAAGCACAGTTAGATGTTAGAATTACACTTCCATGTCTGAGTTGAGGCTATTTTGAGCTTCTGTGAGATGAAGATAAAATACCTACCTTGCTTTAAGATAATTTTGAACATGTTGCTTTTGCTAGTGACTTTGGTGGTAATCTTCTCAACCACACACAGTTTTTGATAATTTAGAAGATAACATTTTAAGCAAAATTAACTCTTAGATTGTGCTAAAACATTTTGTGCATTTTTTTATATTTGTCTTTTGAGGAGACTCCTTGTGATGGTTTATTTTTCTGTCAGCTGATTTGCAAATATGAACAAGTATTCTGCCTTGAAATGTATCATGTAGGGACTGTTACCATTGCAATTAACACAGTGTGTAATTTTAGAAATTGCCCCAATGTAGTTGAGCAGGGAGTTATTAATTCTCATACGGGATATGAGCTAATCTATTTGCAGGTTCTTTCTCTCTGGGCTTCTGAAAAGCAGTAAAAGGTGTCTGTAAGCTAAGCTGGAGTATTTCCTATGCTTGGTGCTGTCAAAAGATAGTGAGAATTTTATGGTGCACTAAGGGTAGCCAGGACTTCAATTTCCAATGACATTCCTAATGGATTATTCTGCAATCTTATTTACATTCAGCATAGATGATCTATCTTTTAATTGTTTATAAATAATCAGAATTATCTGGTGTGACCTTTCTGCAAAATTGCTTAGACTGCTGTTTACATGCTATGTTATTATAAAAGTGCTGAGAGGAGAATCAGGACTTTAGTGTTTGATATCATCGCATCTCTTTCACATGCGTTGAGAAAAGTGTTCTGTCGTTTGCTGCGTTGTTTCAAAATCTGAGTATTTGGGAGAAATGGATTAAATGGTGACCAGCATGTGGTGACGTTTCCCAGAGCTATCAGTACTCCGCAGGGCAGGTACTCCCGCGGGGCAGGTCCGGGGGTGCGAAGCCCTGGGTGGTGCCGCCCGCCTGCGGCGCTGCCGTGCGACGAGGACCGTAGGTGACCGAGCGTGGTGGGGCCTGGCCGTGGTTCTGCTGTCCCCACCAGCCCGTCGAGAGCAGGAGCAGCCAATTCGGGGCCTCACACGGAGCCTGTGCGCAGAGCCCCGCGGTTCCTGCACACCCTGCTCTCGTCCTAACCGGCGTCTTCTCCGCCCTGGCACGCGGAGAGTAGAGCACCTGAATCTTCTTTTGTCCTCCCTTCTTTTGCACAGGCTACTTCTCCAGTAAGCAGGCTGTTACACCAGCCCTCATTGCAGCCCCCGTGTGTGTTTTACAGAAGGTTCTAGAAGTTCCTGCTGCAGCAAACGGGTCCCTTGGGTCTCCAGGCTTTCAAGCTGTTCACCAAAGGATGAAATGCCTGCGATGGATAAGTGAGCTTTTAGCTTTTGGCAAGTCTCGCCAACATAAGGAATTGTTGGTTCCTATTTAAGTGCTGTACATAATTACAAAGCGAGCTTTCGCTGCTTTGTTCAATGTTTCCTCATTTTAGAGATGATTTCTTTGATGTAGCTTCATAGATGCTTTGGCTAGTGCGAGTGGGGAGGGTGATGGAGTAACTTATTTCTCCAAGCAGGGAACAAATCTCCAAACTCCGTGTTTGGTCCCTAGTGCGAGTTTTACTCACCGTTGCTGAAGCCCTCAGCAAGGCAGAGGGCTGTTTTCAATCCCTGCCATACCCTGAGCAAACAGAAAGAGGCAGGAATAATGATTTTATGTGGTGATTTTGCACTCCACGGAGACCCCGGGCACAGAGGCCCTTGCATGGGTAGGAAAGCAGCTGGAGCCAGAGCAGCGCTCCCACTCCCCACAGCTGCTGCACTTCCCAGTGCCTTTCTGCTCCCTTAATTCCAGAACACTGTCAGAAATAATTAGTATGCCAAGGTCACAAATGGCTTCTGCTTAATTAGTTCAGTAAATATTCTTTAAAGAGAAGGCTGGAGGGGTGCTGAGACATGAGGAGGACCAAGGAAAAGGTAGCGTAAAGCAGAGGTCCAGTTCTGAGTTGCAGGTGCTGGAAAGCCACCCCAAAGCCCTCCTGATGCTCCTGGCACTGCTGCTGGAGCTGAGAGCCCTGTGAAGGATGGGGCTGCAAGAAGGTCCCTGTTGCTCCTGGAGGAATATGAGCGTCTGCACACGGATGCTGCTGGGCACATTGCATCGAGTGCCCAGAGCGGAGCTGCCCGGAGCAGTGTGAGCTGAAGCCTCTCTTCTCTTACTATCTAATTCCATCAAACACTAGTAGTTTCAATCTAGAAGAGGATGTGAATTCACTATGTTCAATCCAATTGAGTTTGCATTTATTATATAAACAACAGATTGATATTTTTAGCAGGGCCTATAAGGTTTTGCATTCCTCAAGAAAAATCTTCTTTAAAGAATATGGATATTTTACCATGTAATTTCTGTAGTTCCTTTCTAGTGAGTTTTTACGGTTTTGTCTCTTTAATGAAAGATCATCAGTTTAGAGAACTGCTGTGATTACTGTATGACTTTTCTGCCATACTTATTCTAGGTATTTGTGATTAAAAACAGTTACCTAGTAATCAGTTTGAGTGGAAGTGAGATGCTTAGATTTTTCTCTATCCTTTTTTTCGCCCGTACAGATGCAATGACCTTCCTGTATTTCTGCAAAGCTCTGTCAATACCTTCAATTAGAACAAGGAGAGAAATGTGTGTGGCAATTGGTGATCAAATGTTTACCGTGATTTTCGGAGGTGTTTGCAGACTTGGATCATGAGACTGCTGAACAAACACATATGAATTAAAGTAGGTAAATTTAGTGGTGTCATAATGCCTAAACATTAAGACAGGGCAGAATAAGGAAAAGAATTTAGAAATCCTGACACTTGGGTTAGCATTCAAACAGACAGGGGTGCTACTTCTCACTGTTTTGGGCTTTTATTCTGACTGATAATTCAGGTGTTAATCTCTGGGAAATAATTTGCAACTGAGGCATTCTTTTGATTAAAATCCGTTAGGAAGGGTAATTAGGAGCAGTTTATAGAAATTGATCTTGTCTGTCCATCTTCATAGTGCTAAATAATTCATCAATATACATGGAAAAAGCTGGAGATTAAAACTTCTCTGGAGTATGGGAACAGTTTGGATCCCTCAGTGACATAGGTATATTTTACCCCTAATTTCTATGGTACCTTGTCTCACAATGCCATTAATACTCCTCCTCTGTATTCTCTGACATTCTTGTGTAATTTCAGTGCAATATTGTCTTGTATGTGATTTGTTTGGATGAGAAATAGAGAAACCTGGATCTTATAGATACATAAATGAGCTGATTCTTCTGCTGCCAGATCCTTGCTTGTACTAAGTTGTTAGTAACATGCTTTGTACTGTGGAAATCTTCAACTCTGCTTATGCATGTGGTTAGTGAAGTGCAACTCCCTTATCTGACTAGTACAGATGTAGCTAGAAGAAGGATGATAATGCTTTGCTCTCAAACAGACCTTTTCCTTTTTCTTTCCCTTCAGAAAGCTAATTATTTTTGAAACTAGGGAGATTTCTTTTGTTAATGTTAATAGCCATAAAAGATCTGTTCAGAGACAGGATGGGTTGCTGTATGCTCATGTTGGCAGCTCTGTTGGAATTCATCCTTTACAAGAGTCTGGTCTAGAAAAATATGGTCTGGTGTGCAGATAAGCCATGCAAACTGCAAGGTAAAATTTTTATTCCTTTTTTATTTTTTTCTTTAATCATGGAATAACATTTTTTGTGGATAGCTCTTGCTTTGAAAGGTTTGGGATTCTTTCTATTTTATTTTCATCACAGACTTCAAAAGAACTGCTGCTTATAATCAGTGTAGCTTTGGTCGTCATGAAAAGGTCAAGGTGGTCCTGCCACTGAAGGCAAAAGGCCATTTCTGGATGTCATGGTACAGCTACCGCTGAAGCTAATGTTTTTTGAGGTGCTACCCTTTGTGTCCTCCTGGATCTCACTCTGGAGCCACTAGCTCTCCCAGTGTGTCACACGGAAAGCCAAATACAAGTGTGTAGGCAGTAATCGTCTGTATTGTGACACCCATATATCTGTACAGATCTGATCTGAATTTTCCGCTTGTCTTCAGCATTCGCTGTGTTCTGCAGGGCAAATTACTGAGTCTGTCTATTGCAGGGGATGATGTGCAAAATCACAGCAAAATACACCCTTCTGTTTTGCAATCTGCATGTCAGTTTTAAATAGAAAGGCTCAGCTCATCGCCACTATTTCATGGTAGTTAAGTTAGAGGGGAGTCTGGCTCAAAGCCTTTAAGGAAGCTAAGGGAGCACAGAGGACTAAACATCGTTTTTGCTGCCAACACTGTTTAAATAGCTTCAGTTGATGGGGAGAATGATTTCAGAGTTGAGGGTTGAGGAATCTTTCCTAAATGGAATGGAACTATCTGTAGAAGTCATTGCAATAGCACACTGCACATGCACCAGGGAATTTCAGCACCAGGAAATTCCCAGGTTTACCCTTGTCGGGAACCCTGCACCAAGAAAGCAACCAGGTTTACCCTTCTCTAGTCCTCATCTCCCACATGTCTTCTCAGTGGTCGGAGCGACCATGCGCACTTTGCTGCCGTGCCCAGGGTGGGTGGCACTGAGATGCTCCGATAAATAAAATATGATATTGCACATATTGGGCAGCTGCCTAATGATACAGAATCATTTTCGTTAACAAATTGTTTAGCTTAGGTACAAAGATCTTAATGAGAGTCTGGCACCTATGACTCTGCTGGTAGTGAGGTGCCTGAAGGGGTTAAGTGGTTTAGTCGCCTTTCAGCATCTCTGAAAGTCAGGCCCCTAGCCCCTTACTTGCCCATTCAATTTTTAGTTGCCTTTCCTCCCTAAAAGAATGAATGTTAGTACAAGTACATTGAAAATACGGACTCCTGTTCCTTGGAATCTTTACAAGTGTGGATTTCAAGAGTATTTATGAAGCCTAACAGTTGCACGTTGCTCTGCAGTGTTCTTTGTTGGCTTTCTGGAGAGTTGAAGCTTCCTAGTGACATGCCTTGAGCAGAGATCGCTATGACTTTGTGAACACAGTGTATGGGCCTGTCCTGTGGCCTGCGTGAAGCAGCTGCTGTTACTGATGCGCTCTCAAAGGATGGGTTGTACTTTGAAGGCAGTCTTGTTTTTGGTTCTTCATGGTTCGATGTCCTTACACACTGTACTTTGTATACGGAAGGTATGCAGATATTCACTCTTGTTTGTATATGATGAGTGATAAACCTTTGGAAAAGCAGTGTTTATTTTGGGTTATGAAATTGGATTGTGTGTGGAAAAACAGCTCCTTTTGTGTTTCTAGTTGTGTGTCTGATGACAAAATAGAATCCTGTCAAATGCCTCTAAACCTGCTTTGTACAGCAAGGGTGTACAGTACATCGGTAATGGAGTGGAAGAATGAAAAGTAAAATTTACTTGAAATAAAGCCTTGAGATGCATAAACAGACATTTCTGATCTGCTTTTTAACTTTAACAAACAAAAAGCAGATATAATCCTTTTTTCATCATAAAGGGCAGCTATTGAGGGAAGTAACACTGATGTCATCTACCTGAACTTACAATAGTTTTCATGTCTGTTCTCAGGCAATGCTTGTGTCTTCTAAAAAACAAAAAAAAACACCCTATACCTATCAGTATGATTTAATCATACCTAAATCATACCTATCAGTATGATTTAATGTGTCACGTAGCCTTCTTTCAAATCATGAACAAGTTGGGAAAATTCACTGTAGAAATTGACGAAGTGCTTTAAGGAGTTAGTGTTTCCAAAGATGCTCGTTCAAGAAATGGGTATCTTGTAATCTTTACTGAGGGCAGCTGATATAAAAAACAAATAACCCACCAAATTAAACTCAAATCCCCCCATTTTCCTTTAATCCGCCTCTGTATTCTAACTAGGAGGGCACTCTAGTGACCACACGGTACTAGTGACTGTCGTGGTTAGGAGTAACAAGTCTTTGGATCAGTGCAGCAGTCACTCTTCGAGAACATGTGGTTAAATGAATTGGAAGCAATTAACTAGAAAGCTCATAATGTTCCCAATAATATTGCATACAGCAGGGCTGAGTGATATACAGATGTCATCTTTTGCTAAACAAATGAAATAATTACTCAGGTATGAAAAAAAATGATTACTTTCATAAAGAATGAGTCTGAAATCGTGCTGACAGCTCACCCGAGAACCTGATAATTGCAGTGTTCCTCATATCAGGTTGCTCTGGAGAGTGGTGACTGAGACTATTGATTTCCTTTCTGAACAAAAATGGAACTAATTATCTACAGTCTGTGCAAGGCACTAGATAGATATTAAGTTTTAGGGAGCTAGAATAATATTAAGGTGAACAAGGGCAACTGAAAAAATCTAATGATCCTTTTTTCAGACTTCAGTATTTGACTGGATTTCTTGACTTAGGACAAATACACAGCAGAACTTTTGAAAATTGAATGAAATCTACACCAATGTGCAGACACTTTGTATATTTGATTATTACTGCTTTGAGTAGGATGAGTTACTGCTTGATTTGACCAATTTCAGTAGAATGCTCTGTATTACTTGTGAGGCTTGTCATAATTTTGGTAGTGTCGTGTAATGGGACAGACTCCTGTGAAATAAATTAATCTTTAGTGTTGGATAATCTGTAGTATTGGGTTACATGGAAGCGTTTCAGAAACAATTCAGTGTCTCTGAACAGAACATTTTTTCCTGTGTTTCTTAGAGTCTAGATGTGATTTTTATGTCCATTCAGCCGGAGAACAACCAACTCTGGACTTGTAAGGCTAAATGAGTAGTCTTGAACCATCTTGTAAATTAACACAAGAGGTTCCAACCTCCTTTCCTAACCATTTCCATTGCTTCTTCACTAAGTATAGTGAAATTTAGAGTGTTGAGGGCCTAAAGGTCAGATCTGAACCCTAATGATTTTGTCTTCCTCCTTCCCTGTCTGCCTGGGCCAAAGGACCTGTGACGCGCAGCAGTTGTCCCTGAGGAAGCCTCTCTGGGTTATTTATGGAGCGCTATGCTTCACTGGTGAAAATACACTAACATTTACTTTCCAGTCCTGCAGGCGTTTATTTGCTATATATGCATATATATATATATAGTCCTGCAGCTGTATTTAATGATAAACACATGGAAAACGTCATTGCCTTCATTGCAAATACTTGCTTTTTAAGAATAAACACAGGCCAGAGTATTTGCGACATCAGAGCTTTATAGAAATATGTTAAAAACTTCAAGTTGGAGATTTCCCTAGTAGTCTGAACTGCATTAAAGCTGATCAGAAACTCTGGGAATATTCCTGTAAGGAATCATAGATGCTTTGTATTTCTTATGTAAATCATTTTGCATATTTAGCAAAGAAAAAAAAACCTTTTTAAATTTCATTTTATTGCTAACATGGTCCTGAAACTGAAAGTTGATATTTGAATAGGATGAGTTACTTTTAATTAACTCTTAAGCTTAATTAAAAGCTTAATTTTAGAGCCCTTTTAGCCTTATGAGGCAACCTTCCTGTATATAGGTGTCTTCCTGGTGGGGTTTTTGGACGTATCTCAATGAAAGAATCAGAGTCTAGGTGTATGCTTGCCCTGCCGTGTACTGAAATGAGCAAAAAAACTCATTTTTTTCATCAGAAGCCAGGTTACCATAGAGGCAAACTGCTTCCTTGTTTCCAAGCAGGAATAAACCTCCCCGTGACCTGGGCCTTGGAAGTCTCCTGCCCGGCAGGTCGCAACCCGGCGGCGCAGGAGGCGCGTGAGGAGCCGGCTGTGGAGGCGACTGGACCCGTTAGAGCTGCAGGCGTCTGCAGAGCCCCATAACCCTGTGCTCAGCCGGGCACCAGCTCTGCCACCTTGCGTGTGTGTCCTTGGGAAACGGGCAAGGGTTTGTCACTGTTGGTGCCACCAGCAACCCAGTGCTGCTCTCCTGTGTCCCTTGCTTTGTGTTTTGGAGGGGTCTGGCTTTGATCCTGGAAATGTTTTGGTGCACTGCCTTGAAAAGCCTCTTCTGATAATAGTGTACAAAAGGTGAAAGGGATTTATTTTTGCTTAATGCAAGGCTGGGCACCAAAGTGCTCTCCCCTGTGCTCTGCAACGATGAATATGGTGTAAAACAGTTATTGATGCTCTCTTGTTGGTGAAGGTGAATACAGAAAGGTTTTGTGTGTCACTGACAGGCATTTAAATATTGGTAAACTACTCTATATAAAGTTGAAATGAAACTGGTAGAAAAAATGTGTCTGTGTGTCTATATGTGTGTGTATATATATATTTATGAGAAGCAATTAAAGGTTTGCACATTGCGCTAGACATCTGTGGGACGCAGTTGTTGCTTGTTTTTAATGCATTTTCAATTCTGATTTTATTCTGCTGACTTAAAATAGAGGTCTTCATTATGTGCATCACATTGTTTAAATATGATAATTAGAAGTCAAATTCTCTGCAGAATTTCTGAATCAAAACAGTTTAAGAAATATAGAAAAGAAGATGGTAGATGTCTGTTATCTCTGTTGCCAACTCATGCTAATGTCAAGGTCAGAAAATCCCTGCAGGTGCCTTTTCTCCCCCAGGTCCTGATTAGAATTACAGTCTGACTTGCTGCTGTGTTCATACCATGTCCTCTAGCTAGCTGGAGTGAAATTTAATTTAAAATATATTATAAAAAAATATATGGAACTGAATGTGTAAGTGGTGTACGTGAACTTCAGGAAAGCTGCCCTCCCTCCAGGGCTGCATTGGATGCTGGGCTGCTTAATTATTTTAAAAATACTGACTGTACTTAGTTGTTAAATTGGAGTGTACCTTGAATTGATCTGATCTAACGATTGTACTACTAGATTCAGCCTCTTGAAAAAAAGGCTGAAGGATTTATTGCATTTATTTTGAAACCAGTAGTTTTGTGATAGCCTTCAATTGAGACAGGTTGCAGTGAGCTTTAGCCAAGGTGGAATATTGCAGACACACAAACATGTCATTTTGTTCACAGTCAGATTGCTAGCATCTAAAGTACGTGAATTTCATGAAAAAACATTGGTACTTGGTCTCATATAATAGTCCTTTTGCAAAAGAAGGTAATGGTGGCATTTCCAAGTTGATTGGTCATATTGAAGCATCCGGGATCATAAGCCCATGTTTGACCGTGCTTTCCATTCACTGATGCATGTTGGGGCTCTCATCTGGGACACAGTCTATAGATCTTACCTTGGAGTCCACACAATGATGCAGCTGCTACAGTTAAGCTGATTTTAACTATTGATATTTGCAATATCTTGTCTTTCCTCAAAAAATAGCCTGCCTGATAAAGGAAACCTCGTTAGGAAATTATGCTTGCGTGGCAGCCCTTTGCATATGATCATGTGGCTTTAGATGAGCTTCCCAAAAGTTTCCTTTCTTTTTTCTGAAGAACATAAGGGGACAGTCTGGCAGCTATTGCCGCCAGCAGAGTGAGTTTAAAAATATTTTTGGTGGCTGGCAGTGTCGGTATTATCAGTCCTGTGTGGTTCAGGTAACTAGCTAATTTGCAAGTAGGTGATAAATTGGCAAATGTGGCTACACGTTGAGGGTAGTTGTAATGCCAAATTAATTATGTTAAGAAGAATGTGAATGTGTCTGTAACCTGTGCTCCATAGTGGTGCTGATAGAACAGTTTCCCTGTAGGACCTAAACGAGCGCTGCAGCTGGTGGAACATACTAAGTTAACCTAAGGTATAATTTGTGAAACACTTTCAGATAATTAGTTCTTCTAAATGAGCATGTTTGCAAGGCATAAAGTTTAATATCCACTAGGGAAAAATATGGTATTTTGTTTTATATAAAATTTCGTTCTTTCAAAACTTGAAACATATCATGAAAAGCATATAGTGTGCACATTGCAGTAAAAGAAAACAGATGGTATAAAATGTCTTGAAGTGGATGAATGTGTAATATCTCAGATAATGTCCTTCTGCAGCTTTATGTTGTTTTTGTCAGGCTGCTTAAAAAAAGTGCATTCAAATATATCACTTCCCTTGGTCAACATGCAGATGGAGAAGAGCTGGGTGGATTTAGATAATTTATCATTTGGCCAGTAGCACAGTGTATTCAGCAATATTAGATTCCTTTAAAATGTATATTATGTATATTATGTAAAATGTATATTATTAAGTGTCTGCTGAGCAGAGGGTGCATGTTTTTAGCTGAGCTTCTTGCTGCCTGTCCATGTGCTGAATCCGTGAGGTGCTGTGCGTAACTTGCGCAAACTGTCCCCGCCGGACACGTTGGAGTGAATCATGTTAATGTGACCTTTGGGCAGCCCCTGTGCTTCAGCTGGCCTACTTAGAGCTTGTTTTGAAGCTAAGCCTAGAAAATGCTGTGTCTTCTGTCGTCTTAATTGACGTCTTAATTTAATCATTAAAATGATAGATTGTGAAGGAAAACACCTGCAAAAAGCAAAGCTGCTGCTTCCCCCCAGAGTGTAGCAGCTGAAGCAGTTGTGCCCCTGAGCAGGCTGTGGGTTTGTATAGCTCCCAAGCAAGATTTGGTTTTAGAATTGGTTTAGCTTGAAAGCGAGTGAGGCCTTTCTTTCTGCTTGTTGTTAGCATGCAGTCCAATACGTACTGAAGTCTTTCCATGGATGCAGTTGAATGGGACCCTTATGCCCCTAGCAAGGGCCGTAGGGACACAGAAGGTTGTCCAGGGTCTCCTTTTGCACCAAAGCTGACATCTTGGCTCCCTGTGTTGTCTCTACCTCATCCCATGGTCATGGGACTTGCACCTTCCTCCGAGGCTGCTCTTTTCTTCGGTGTTGCTGCCATTCTTGGGATCCTCTGCGTTTCCTGCATTGTCTTCAGCTGCTCATTAGCTCTAATTACCCTGCATCTGTAGTGGGCCTGGAAATATTTAAGGGAGCCCTTGAAAGGGGGGCCAGTGCTCAGGAGAAACTTCTCTCCCAACAGCCGAGTGGGAAACCTGCACCCAGATATCAGGTACTGAGCCCTTCCATCTCTGCAGCTTTTCCATGTGACAGAGGCTGAAAGATAGTCCTGCTTCTCTCTAGTTTCAATTTACTGCCTGGTCTTCTCAGCCATTAAATTCCCACCATGAATTTTAGCTGTTCCAACATCTTACCTGATGTATTTTGATATATTTTTAATATAAGTATCACATCATTATTGGTGTATTTAGGATGTTATTTACTCTGCATTGAACTAAAAGGAGCATGTGTAGGTACAGTAAATGCGTTGCAGGGAGGTTGCCACCTAACCAGGAGGCCATGGCCCTACAGCAGAATGTCCTTCTTAACAGGTTCATGGTATTGCAGCCTGCGGAGGTCTCTGTGCAAGACTTATTTTAACAGATATTCTGTTTTCAGGTTCTGTTTGTTTAAAAATTTAGGTCAGCCTTGCTTGGCAGACTGGTAAAAAAGATATGCTCTAAGACTAGAAGGTGTCATTCTTGCAGATGATGAAGACATTGCCTTTCTTTGTACTGGAAATAACCAATTTTATTTTTAGAGTAGAAAGTTTTGAAAGCTTTGAAAAACAATGAAGTGGTGGGGCTGTCTCTTTATTGAAAATATTTTTTTTTGTGAGTTATGTAAAATCCCAACCTATTTTTTATATCAAAATATTGAAAATAACTTTTCCAGAGGAGTTGAGCCCAGATTGTCAATGAATTTATGGCTGTTAATGCAGAACAGATATCATCTGTGGAAGAGACAGGTATTGCCCAGCATTCCACACATTCTCATATATTCAACAATTATAAATTCGAAAATTGAAATTAATTGCACAGTCAAAAATAATAATTAATGCTTATTTTTCCTTAATCTTAGAATATTAAGAACATATGAGCTGCATTTTACAAATAAGGTTTTCCTCTTTTGTACTGTTTTGTTGAAGTGCTGGCCAAACTTAATGTAAAAAATGAGTGCTCTGAAAGTATCATAGACCAAGAGGAAACCTGTTGAACAGGGCCGTTAATTTCTATCGGCTGATTTGAAGGAATCAAAGTTATTTTACTGTTCATTGTATCATTTGCATCACAGTTAAAGGAAATATTGGGATATGTCTCAGAAGAAGAAATCTCTTTTACTTTGAAGGGTTTTTTTTTTTGTGTGTGTTTTTGTTTTGTGTTTTTTGTTTGTTTTTCTGGTCATCTGAGGTAAGATTTAACAGGTATTTGTCTTGGATAAACCTGCACCAATAGTCACGAAGTGAAAGTGTTGCTAAGAGATCTCCATGCGGGGAGAAGAGATTAATTCTGATCCCAACCCTTGTTAATGTCTACATTTTGAAACGATGTATTTTTGATGTAAATATCTTCAGTTCTCTTTGCAAGGGGCTGTTCCCACACAGCTGCTTGGTTGGAAGGTTTCAGGTCTTTCAGTTTTCTCTGCCCAGTTGCTTTTGCCTCGTGGAAAGGTTGTTACTTGGCTATGCAGGATTTGTTTGATCTCAGTTGTATTTTCCCTTGCTTTTCTCTTTCTTTTAGCTTTTTATGGATCAACAGATGTTCATGAAAACAGGATATTTCTTTTTAAGTGTTCTCTCTGTTCCTGCAGTTCTTCCCCCCCTTGAACTCCACATCTTCTCTATAGTATAACAGTTATTTGCATAAACCAACTGTGGCTCCAAACGAGGCATAAGCAGAAGAGCAGATGAACACTAAAAGAAGCATAGACCATTTTCATGCAGATATACCACAAATAAGCTATGGGAAACAGCGCTGTCCTTGAAAATAAACACTAGTTGGTGGAATTAGCATCTAAATGAAACCTTCTGTTTGTTCTAGGAAGTTATTTGTTACTTGTTTTTTAATACTGCCCAGTTTTGTACAATTTCCTTTGCTATAGGTAGTTCAGCCTGCAGTGGCTCAGTACTTGGTACTGGTGGCAGCACGAACAAGTCCAGCTTTTGGCCTTTGGCCCTGCATCCCGCTTCTGTGTCTCACTTTTTACGTCCCATATGTGTGAGGACATGCTTATGCTCCCTGTGCCTGGAACACTTTTGGGAGGTCTGTGCTAAAATAATGCTTGCTTTCCTTTCAGTTGGTCGATTTTGAACTTTTTCAGTCCTTGCACAAATGTCAGAAGTGAAGCACAGGCTTGAATTTCTGCTTTGATTTGAAAGACCTCAGAAGACATAGTAAGCTAGAAATCCCTGTTGCTGCCTCAGGTGGTGTATTCTGCCCATTTCTAATCAGGCACACATGAAAGTCCTTTCAAATAGCCTTTGAAGACAGAACTGAAGCTATTGATATATTCACTTCCCCTCCATGAAAATGACCTTTTGCAGGGCCTGAGACATTTCCATCAGCATATATTTTTCCATAAGATGTTTCTTCTGTAATTGCTTTTCTTAAAGGATAGCTTCTTGTGTGCTTTGAAGTTCAGGTGGAAATGCAAACAAGTTTTCAGGATGTCCCTAAAATCATTCAGAATTTTGAAGTTAAATAGTGCCTGATGATCTTTCCTACTTGAAACTCCCCAGGCTCTTGAATAAGAAAGTGTATAAACTATTTTGGTATTTCCTCCCCATAAAAAAAAAAGTTTTATTTTTCTTGTTTCCCTTTCCCCGGGAGAAGGCAGGATGAAGTCTTACTGGAGGAAGTCTTATTTGGCTCATTACAGTCTGAATAATGAGTGTACATCATTGCTTCAATTTGAGAGCAGTTTAGAGAATGTGCTTGATTGGGAAGGACGTTTTTGCTAACAAACTTTGTAACAGATATTTTGCATAAGCCCGGGGCCTACAGCACAGCCCCTTGGGCTTGCTGAACGCTGCTGAGCAGCCAGTTCTAATGGCACCTTGTTCTGAGAGATGGTTTGGTCACTCCAGTGGGTTGAATCAGCCTAAAGCCTGTGTTTGGTGTGAGATGACGGTGTTGTGAATGCCAGCAGGAGAGTCCTTGTGCAAAATCAACCCTTTCACAAAGTTTCAGGATATTTGAGAGCCATCAGCCATAAGCAGCCAATACAGAGGAATGAGCATTAATGCAAGCAGCAGATCACAAATCTTCACCACTTTATTCAGTAGAAGCAATACCTATTTCCATCATTTGACAGAAGGTGAAAACAAGGTGAGGAAAGACTCAGAGAAAGGCTTTTAAGTAAGGAGGGGGAGTTTCATAGAAGGTTCACAGAATTTTTTGCCTGAGAATTGCTTAAGCATGTTAGAAAATCTCTTCATGGGTAACCTTGTCTGCCCTGTGCCAACGAAACTGGAAACAGGTTTCAGCTGCACCTCTGTGCAGTCCAGGCACTGACTGAACACAAAAGCACTGATGGCAGCTCCTGGCCGCCTGAGCGCTCGCACATCAGTCCGGGCATTTCAACAACCCTTCTGCTTGAGCATTGACTAATGAACTCTGGAATGCAGTATTCATAATTATAGAAATGCTGCCATTTTATTGAAAGATATTTCCAGAATCCTAGGATAGGTGCAATGCTGCTCTTTCAGGGACCCTTCGTATTCTTGCAGGGTTGAAGAACAGGCTGAGATGTTAGAGGGTGTACCCTTGGCCTATACAGCCAGCAGAATATTGCCTTTTGGACATATGTTTTCCTTGTTGTGTTCTGAGGGAGAGTTTAATCGGTGTATTGTAAAAAGTGAGAATTTAAAATATTCATTTGGTTTAGATCAAGAAAGATGGCTGCTTAAAAATGGTGCTAGTTCATACGGCTTTTAGAACATTATTTTCCACCTATAAACCTGTCGTTCCTTTTAAGTGATAATCCTCATTTCTCTGTTCAAGAGGCAAGATGACGATTTGGTTAGGAAGTTATATTTGGGCGTTGCACTTTTTCTATAGAAAGTTAATGGGATTTATGCAAAATTTCTTGATTGCCTGAGTAAATGTTCTCCCAAGGAAATAAATGTTGATCTTCATCTCCACATTTAGATTTGTAATGCTCTTGGCAATATACATCTACATGCACTTCTCATTCATTGCTTTATAATGGGAAGTTTCATTGAGAATTCTTCTTACAATGCATTCCTTATAGGTATACTGTGTAACGCTTATTTTCTGTTTGGTAATTACTCAAAGGTTAGCTAGTTGTATGTGTGACAAAGCAAAAATGAAATTCTGAACATGCTTTTATTTTATTTCTAAGCATAAATTGTCAGTAGGAACTACTTAGTTACAGGCTGCTAATTGCATGGCCTTGCTGAAGCATATCTAGTAGGTCCAGTTCAGACCCAGAAGGGAGCAGATAAAATGTTAAGAAGTGATGCAAGTTCTCAGATGCATGTGAGACCATGGTGTGAGAGCTACCTGAATGCAAATAGTGTTTGAAATCCCTACAAGGGTGCTGTAGCAGATGAGAAAAAACTAATACTCTGGGTATTTACAGAAATATGTTCTTACTGCTAGTGTCCAAACAGTGTGTCCACATCCTTCTCTCCTTTAACTTTTCTTCTGGGTGGGCTGTGTTCTTATACTAGAACCATCAATGTATAAATAGAAGTTCGTTATATGAATTAGTTATTGCACAGAATCAAGTCCCAAGCTGCTGATAATTTCCAGCTGGCCTAAGTCTGTTCCTTTTGTTTATGAGTTTAGATGAAAACAGAATAAATATGGAGAAAGGTGAGAAAATTGCACTTTCTTTTTTCTGTACCTTTTTTTCTTTGATTCTGCTTTAGAAAAGTAAGGATCTGGTCTTTTGCTTCTTCCTTTAAAAACAGCAATGTTGGAAAGGAATTTATACATTTTGGGGGTCATTTCCTGATCAAGTGTTTCTTTGCAAAGCACTTGAAATAATTTTATAGCAAATGCTGCGCAAATCTGGCTATGAGGGGCATTTAGGTGTGGGATAGACTACCTTAGAGTGGTGAAAAATGAGAGTGTATATTTTGAACTTCAGCTTGGGACTGGAGTGGACCAGCGCTGGCTACGTGACGTGTCCCTTGTCCTGGTCTTCTGCACATCCCCATGTTTTATACCCTGTAGCCAGTCATGTTTTGTTTAAACTTAAGAATACCAGGGCCAAACATGGGAGGGTCAGATATGGCCAAAGCCCAAACTAAGATGTATACAATGTGGATAAAGAGGATCAGGTCATGGACTGAACTGAAGAGAGTAGTTACATGACCAGATATGTGTGCCTCTTTTGCACAAAATTGTAGAGTTTTTCTGTGTCTGCATCAAGAGATGAATGTTATTCTTTGTTACAGTAGCTTAAAATACGGTCTGGATATCCTTGGCTTTTCCCTCTAATGCTCTCTGCCAGAGAAGGGCAGCCCGTAACACCCAGTGTGTTTTACCTTGAGCAGACTCCATGCGTGGTGTGGGGACTTGATTGTGTCTTTCTTCAGTTAGCATTTTTAGATTACCACTTGGGAGGGATTTGCTATAATCCTTGAATTATTTCAGTGACTGCTTTTTTGTATCTTGTCCGATTTGTCGACATCCTGTAAAAAGGATAGGTTGCGTATAGTGTTGCAGTGTCTGTTTCCGTGTCTATGTTCTATATAGTAGGTGTTGGATGCTGACTGACTGGGACGTAGCTTGGCCAAAAAGGACTTGGGTGTCCAGCAATTTGTCCTTGCACAAAGAAAGCCAAAAGCATCTTGGGCTACGTTAGGAAGACCATCACCTTGAGCTGGAGAAAGGTGATCCTTTTCCTATACTTGGTAGCGTTTAGGACACATCAGATTGGTTACGAATATGTGAGCTGAATTCTATAATGGTCTCATTTTCATAACACTTCTCAAATTGTTTGGGCCCTTACTTCAAACTACTGGTGACATATTCCTCAGGAAAAGTGCAGTATAGGTGTTTGTGTTTGAACATATTGCATGTGTTCATACATGTGCTTGTATGAGAGAAAAGGTGAGAGGTGAATGTGGAGCAACCATTTGAGTTGGGCAAACTGTAACTGTGTTTAAGTCCCAAAGATGCCTGCAGTGCTCTGAAGTATTGCATTATTAGAGTATCAGTGAAAAAGAAAGAAAGATCTAATCAGGTTTATAAAAGTGGGTCAGAGAAAAGGGAATATGTTGAATTCCTCCTATTAATACATAACTTTCATCTCTAGACTGAATGGGTGACTCAAAAACAGACAAGAAAATATTGTGTAACTTAGTGTCATCAACTGGTTTATGAATCAGGTTTAATGCTGCAGTTTCTTGAGACAGTTCAGAGTCAGTATGGTGGAATTGTGCTCGTTTAGCCTGGAGTGCTGGTCACACAGAAGCAGCTCTCCATCCTTCTCTCACATCCCTTGTGGTTCATGCAGCTCAAGTGCGCTGCTAGAACCTGACATTCCTAAGCATGAAAGAAACCACCTGAAAGCCCTGGTCTGATTAACAAGTACTACAGAAAATGTTTGTCTCTGATATGCTCAACTGAAGGAGGGTTTCCTAACATCAGTGCAGATTGAGTATTCATAGGTAGTTCTCATAACTCTGGGATGTTCTGTGCAACAAACAGGCCAAGAATTTCAGTCCCTACCTAGACCCCTCCTCATACAACAAAACATTTTTAGGATTTAGTGGTAGGAATTTGGCCTGAAAATTTGTTCCTGCAAATGTCTCTGACTTTCATACAAGTTTCCATAAGAGTTGTAGAAGATAACAGGCAACCTGGCATGACCTTTATTTTCCTGCATCCCTCTCCTGACACCCAGAAATGGAGGAAGGAGAAGTGCACAGCAGCGCTGGGTCAGTGATGTGCCCTCCTTCACCACGGAAAGGTAAGGAGATGCACAGAAAGCTGGAATTATTCCATGGGCTAACCATGTGCTGTAATGATGCAGTTGACTAAGGGCAAGAAGGTTAAGCTTTCCAAGCACTCCTGAAGATCAATTTGCCAGACACCTGCTGTTTGCTTTCTCTTTTATGGAAGTGGGTCAGGAAGCAACTAAAGGCTGTCTTTCATGCTTGGCATTTATTAGTTTTAGTCACTTTTTGTTCCTTTTAATGATGACTTTTACACACTGACAGTGTTGAAAGCTGCCTTGAAGGTATTTGCATTTGTATCAATCAAAATATGGCTATTCAGGGGGAAGGCCAGGTCATATAAAAGTCAAGACATTCCCTCAATGAGACAGTTCTTTCTCTGACATAAACCAATAACACAATTTCTTGACAGTTTAAAATGACAGATAAAATTCCCAAGGCATAGTCATCTTAGGCGAGTTCAACAGACTGCACATGTAAATGGCCTTCCTGCATTTGCCTTCAGAATAATTTGGTTTTCTTGAGCTCTGAAGGCTGAAGCAACAATCCTTATGTATTGTTAGTTCTAAAGTAAAGGTGAGAACTCATGAAAGGGTTTGCAGACGTGCTCCGTTATGGTGATGCTGGCTAATTGGGTCGTGTGGGAATCTTAGTTTGGTTCAACACACGTGGTACTTGAGCAAAAGCAGAGAAAAAGAAAGGTTTGCCAGACATCTGCATGGCTACAACGTCTTAGCTTTACCATGAGACAGAACAGAACTGATGTGAAACTGGAAAATTGTCTATTTTTTGCAGTTTACATGACCTTGTGGGTAAACTCAGAAACTGCTGTAGCATTCTGCTGAAATAATGGGAGCTGGATAGAAAATCTTTGTGGATGTGACAGTTACTACTGAACCTTTCCTTGAATGAAATTCTCAAAAGCAGTGGCAAGAGCTGAAGTAGCTTAACTTGTTTAATAAGACAATTGTGTATTTTATATTTAGCTCATTTTTAAAAGTACCTCTGGCATATAGCAATATAATTTCTTTTTTCCTGTGCTAGCATGTGATAACGATTTTGGTATGGATGAAACGAATTGTAAAAATTTGCCACCATTCAGCAAAAATTAAGGGGAAAATTTGAATGAAACATAAAGAGGGAAATTCTGTGCACCCAAACATCAAAGCACAGATGTTATGTCTAATATATCCGTACTGCACTGATGTCTTCAAGTCTAAATGGGCAGCATAACCAACAGTGTTCATAGAAACAGCTCAATTCAGCATTGGCTGTCAGGGCTTTGCTTATTGGGTAGATGGAATTATTCTGTGCCTTTTGCTACATCAGAGTCTGGAATCAAAGGGCACCATTTCCAGGCTAATTTTTAAAAATAAATTTTATGATGATCCTGTTTCTTTGAAATAATCTTATTTTCAGCTAGGGGACTGCAGGCTTCCTTAGTGATTTAGCTGCTTTAGGCTCCATTTTAGTTTTAGCATCACAAAGTATTTTTGTACATGAACTACACTAAGATTCCTTCTGCTTATCTTAATGTTGGGGGAAAAAAATCAATGCATCAATTGAACCTTTTTGAAAATACATTGTTAGATTCGTTTTTGCATTCATTTTCTGCCAAGCAGATTAGTATTTTCAATTATGCTTCTTGTTAGCAGGGATAAACAGCTACTTTTTTCCAAGAATAACTGCTTGCTGTTGCAGAGGAGGCTTGAATGCTGTTCCCTGCCGTGGGGAATTTGTTTCCTTCTCTTTTTCTTTTTTTTTTTTCTCCATGCTTGTTCTGCCCTTCCAAGTTAGTAACTTGGTTTTGCTGTGTATACTCTCTCGTTTGGATCTATCCTAAGAGTAATCTTTCTACTTCTTTGACAAGGCATTTATTGTTATTCTAAACACCCTTGACTTTAAGTGGAAAATGAAAATACAGGTTCCTGATACTTAATAACTAATTCTAGTAATTGAAAAGGCTGATGTGCCCCATAAGTTATTAAGTAATCCTAAATGCTGGCAATACTACTTCTATGCAGTCACGATCCAGGAGAGCTTGATAACTCACCGTAAATTGGTCCCAACTGTGTGAGTGCACATAGTGATAATAGTTTTTAATTAATTCCTTCGGGCTATGTTATGGCAACTGCCTCATGCTAGCAGTGGCCATAAACAGAATTACAGCTACCTGCAGGCAGGAATAAGAACACTGCCACAGCCTTTGTGCAAATTGCCCTTCAAGGGGAGATGACATTAGTCACTTGTGGAAAGTGTGGGCTTTTTTCTTTCTGGTTGGTATAATGCCACTAAGAGAGAGAATAAAGCAGTTTGGTAGAAAATAAAGATAGTGCAAAGATGACAGGGCAAAGAAAGTAGCTTGGTTGAGCAAGACAGACCCCAAGGCTCTCGGCTGAAACCAGAGATGCCTCAAGAATCAGGGTGGTTTGAAAGTATCTGTGTAGCCCTGGCGTGGCCTGGCTTTCGTGCGCTGCTCCCAGCTTGAAAGTGGCACCTTCCCCGAGCAGTAACAGAAGCCCCACTTGTTTCCTCCGGTGGCCAGATGGCCACGTGTCCCGAGTTGTCCTGTGTACCTGTCAGGATGCGTAAGGGTGATTTCATTTGAAAAAACAGATCAGGCGAGATGCTCTCCGTGCAGTTCTCTTGTGTATTTGCGGCTTGCAGCAAGGCTGCGTTGTGGCTGTAATGCAGCAATGACTGCCCAGATCGGTGATTTTATGCAGCCGGTGCCTTGGTGCCGTCGTCGCTACAGGGCCGTGCTGTGGATTTACCGAAGGTGCTGCAGGAAATGCCGACGAGAGGCGAGTTGTGTGTTGTGCCTGGGCAGTGCGTCACAGCACGCATCAACCCGGGGTAAAAGCAGCAGCGGGAGCTCCTGCTCGTGCCGCCCCAGAGTGGGCAGGCTGCCCGGAGGAGCCGGAGAGGCAGCTCCCGCGGCGCCCTCGAGCAGGTCCGGGCTGCTCCCGGGAGCTGCCTGCCCCGCTGCAGCTCCCTGGGGTCCCCGACAGGACCTGAGGAGCAGGGAGGCACGAGGGAGGGCATGTGGCGTCCGTCCTGTGCTGTCGGCTCCTGTTATTGTCTTTAAGAGAGCAACCCCTGCATGCACAGTATCATCCAGTTTTCCAGCGGTGCTTCTCATGCTGTGCCCACAGGCCCCGTGGGCACACAGAGCCCGGCCAGGCGGGAGCATCTGCAGACTCTGCTTTTCAGAGATAGGTGTCTGGCACCTGAGGGTGCTGTGACTCCCCCGCGCAGCGCTGCCGTGCTGTTGTGCAGCACGGTGCCGTGCCATTCCCAGGCCTCTTCAGTCGTGTCTGAGAATCAGCAAATTGTAGGTGATGCTGCAAACCAGCTTCCTGTGGGAGGAGAGGACACAAATCCATAAATAGCAAAGGTGTGCTCAACTCCTTTGGTTGGTAGGGAGGCATTTGTTGGGAGGGAAAGCGCTCAGAGTTTTATGCATTTCAAGGCTGAACGCAGGACTGTCTGCTATTGAGAAATAACTAGTTCACAGTCTTTCACAGAAGTTGGGTAAATGAGCCACTTGTGCACCGAGACCTGAAGGGATCTTCAAATTCAAAGTCAATTCAAATCTTAATCTGAGTTATTATGAGCACTTGCCTTCTGCTAAGGGGGAGGAGGGGAAAATAACTATAGAAAAGCCCTGCAAACAGGCAGGTTGCATGCATGCTCTGAATCTTAAGGAGAGAACACTTCTGCAGTAGTTCTTAATAGTATAACCGTGCTGTTCCACAGTGTGGGATAATATCTCTTATTGTTATGGAAAGAAGGCTGTTACAGGAATGCTTTGTGAAAAATGGTCTTAATATTAGGATGGAAACAGTCACAGGTTTCTTGTTCTCATTTTGAGCATATATTTACATAATTGTTTTAAAATTCCTTTTTCTCAATTAAATCATATTCAGTTCATATCAGCAGAGCAATTCTATGTAGTCCTGAGTTCCCATCGAGCCTTCAGCACCTGGCAGGAATGAGCCCTTAATTTCTAAAGTCCTTTATTGTTCAGCTTTGTTTTGTTCAGAGTTTAGAAAGGCTTTGGTTGATACTGTGTAAGACTTGGGGATGAGTTTGTATATGAAAGCAGATGAAAAATAGAAGGGCAGTGAAACCCTGGAAATCGTAGAGGACTTCTCTTAAAATACAATTATCTGCTGGGGGACAAGAAACAAGAGGAAAATAATTGAATGGGACAGTGCAGAAAAGGCATCTCTGCAGCGCATGGAGCAGGACATATTTCAACTGCACAGCCAGTACTCGAGCATTGTTATTTATCTGTTGGCTACTTGCTCCTGACATTATTGCTAAACTGGTACCACAGTTTGTTGTCCATCATCCATCATGGTTCATTGTTCATCAGAGCTCGTGTCCAGCATTCATTTGAAGATAGGGCATCTCCTACCTGGGCTCCTACTTGGAGAGCACAACATACCAAAGAACCATAAAGTTGTTTTGTAAAATAACTTAGGTCCGAGAAACTGAAATGTGGTTGGTTTAAATAATTAGCTCACTTTAATCAGTAAAGTCCTGAGTCCAAAGGAGAGATGTCACTGCTGGCTGCTTTGGGAAAAGTGTGCTCGGGAAGGAGGAGATGGTTCAGAGAGACTGGACGGGTAGAGCAGGGAGCAGCGTGGAAATGGTGATGCCACTGGCTGGGTGAGCAGCAGTCAGTGCTCAGGGATGTGGGGGAGAGGTGGTCATTGAGCTGCATTCGTGTTATCGCCTGTGAGGTGAGGTATGGTTTGTGCTGGAGGCAAAGTGCTGTCACTGCCATGCTGAATTGCTTGTCATCATCTCGGGCAGGATACTGGGGATTTGGAGGGATCTAGGGTGGGCCGTCGCCGCTTGGACTGAGACGTGTGCTCTCTCTGAGAAACATCATTAGTTCTATGGTCTCAATGCTTGCTTAAGAGTCGCAGATAGGTTGCTTGTGTTTTACACCATGAGCAGTGTTTCTGGGTACATTAAACAGTAGCACCATGGAGTGAAGCAGTAAAACATCCTCTCTGAAAGGCGCAGGACCGAGGAACAGCAGACGTTATGGACAAGGTCAATCTGCAGTAAGGCGCGTTACAGGTTACGGTGCCTGGGGCCCAGCACGTGCATCAGCTCTCAGGGTGCTTGAGTCTGTTTTTACAGCACGGAGAAGAGCTAATCAGCCCCTCTGAACTGCTGATGGATTCGAGCATCCTGAGCTGCTTTCACCGTGTCGATAGCGTTGGGTACAAAGATGGGTTTGACTCCTGGGTAGACTGTTGAGCTTGGATTTGGTGGCTGCCGGATACAGTAGAGAGCTGGTGGCAGTGGCTGTGCGGGGCGGGAAGGGGGCGATACCTGCAGCCGTCGCGGCTCTCAGGAGCGTGTGTGGAGCAAGAGACGCCCCAGTCCCGAGAAACTCTCCCCACGGAGCCTGCCAAGAAGCTGGAGCAGCCAGCTGTGGATGGCTTATCCCTTGGGAAAAGCCCAACTAGAGCAGAGACTGTGATGAGCTGCTGTTCCTGAGCAAGCCACCTTTGGGAACAGTAACTTTAAAGCACCTTCTCTGGTCCTCCCTGTTGCTCGGGCTCATAAGACACTGCAGGAGCATAGGTGCTTCTGGAAGTGAGTTTTCTTGTGTTTTGCAAACTTTGCTTCAAAATCTGCTTTCCAGAACGTTATTAGGGTAGATTCACAGTAGTCAGTTTTATATACAGGTATTAAAACGTGACATTTAGATGTGAAGCAAAATATCACTGTGTGGTATTGTTGGGAGGACTCTCTTTTTAATAGGGTTGTTCATAACACGGCGCCTGTCTTGTTACTGATGGCTGGAAAATGGAGAGACAGGGAGTCGTCAACTTTTTCAGCCAGGTTGCTTGGTTCATTGAATTATTCTGGAGGGTCCTGCCTGGCGCCCAGCTGCACGTTTATGTGCAGTCCAAATGCAACACCCGTTTCGGAAAAATCTGAGGCTTGGGGTGGACAGGGAGTGTAGACTGGTGGGTACCACATTACCACTTGCCTGGCATTTCAGCAAAAAGGAAAAGTACCAGATAGAAAATAAATTGATTGTAGGTGAGTTGAGCAAAAATCCTGGTAGCAGATCTTGAGGACTGAGCAGAATAAGACATTAGCAGAATGTGACATAAGTCTTTGCATTGCTAGTGACATGTGCCGTTTTTGAAAATAAAGTCCTTCAAAGGAAGCACAGTGAGCTAACCCTGCCTTGAATATATTCAATGATATAAAGGTTTCTGTTCCCCTTATCTGTTTAGCTAAATGAATTTGACTGTGAAAAATGGGTTTGCTTTGAAAAGTGCTTTAAAACAAAATCTACTGAGCAGAATATAGTTCATATTGAGTATATAGTTCTGAATACAAATCATCCTATTCTTTTCCATCAGGATTTGATTTTTGTTAGTATATGTTCTTGGTACACTACTATTAGAGGTTCTGCTGTGCTCATGATTTAAGTGAAGATATTAAGTATCCATTATAAAGAAACTAAAGATATGGACTAAGAAAAAATTAAACTACGTGTGATGCGTTGGAAACCCAACTCCTTCCCCCGCCCCTCGTTCCTCCCAAAAAAAGACTCATAGAAAACAACCTTTAGGAAAAAAAAAAAAGTTTTTTTCTAAAAGCCAGAGTTTTAGCGTACTATGCAGATCTTCTGTTCTCAAAATGCTGGTTATCATTAACTCACACAAAACTGCAAACTAAAGATATGCATGATCTTTGTAGTGTTTAATGGGGTGGTGTCTTGGTTTGGTGAACCTGCAGTGCTCGCCGCCCCTGAGCAGTAGGAATGTGCCAATAAAAAGCTTGTGTGGTGAGCAAGAGTCTGAAAAATGTGGCCTTGAATCATTATGCAAAATCTCATCCTCAAAGACAATGATTTCGTGCAGGATAAAAAGTCTCTTGGGATTTGCTAGAGTATTTATGTTTCCATCTGGAACACAAATTGTGCCCAATTGTGTCTGCTTAGTCATGAGAAGCTCCCTTTGCAACACAGGGGCACTGGGAGGTTCCTCCCGGTGCATCTTCCCGTTAAAGGTGTTACAGAGATCCTAGGATTATGTGAGCAGGAGAAAAAAGGCCGGTGTCAGATGGGAAAACATTGAAGGGAGGCATTTTAGCTCTTGGGATGCCTAAATGGCAAAAGAATTCAGGCACAAGCAGTTTGGTGTTTGTACTGAAGGAAGGATGTGTGTGGAGAGCAGGAAAGCTAAATAGAAGGGGATCAGGAGCATAACCTGCAGGGTTACATGGTCAAAAGAGTTAATAGAATATAAAATATTATTTTGTCAACGTTAGAGTGAACTAAAGTATAATTGTTTATACATCCCTTCCATTGCTACCAAGGAAACAATCAGGGTGACTTAAGGGAAAGCATAGTTTTAATTCTTCTGACTGAAATTCCAGTCAATCTGTTTAGGGAGTTTAATGAGGAAAAGGGGAGTTCAGGGATGATCAGAAGGTTGGGCCACACAATAAAATCTGACAACATGAATACACAGCTGCATTTCTACAGGAAGAAAAACAGACATTATGAAGAATAAATAAAAGAAATGATGGTGGTTTTGCACATAATCCTCAGCAAATCCTAGCAATGCTGGGCAATGGAATGGGCATAGGAAAACAGTCCAGCTAGATATCTACGTGCACTCAAGTTCAGGCTAGCAATGAGACTGGTAGGAATGGCACAAACTTTAATGCTCACAATGGGGAAACTCCACATGCTTGAACAAGTGGTATTAACCTGTAGATTTTAGACTGTAAAAAAGAGCAGTGTGTAATTCCTGGAACTTTTCCATATGTGCCTTTTCTGCTTGTTTGCATGAGGTGGTAAATTCCCTAAGGTACAAAAAATGCTCAGATACCCACCTTGAAGTCTCCCACTGAGATGTTGAGGAAAGGCAGAATGAGAAAAGGCAGAGTTCCTGCTAAAATTGGGGCATCACATTTATTTTTCCTTAAATAGGAAAATTCTTTTCCTTTTTTCCTTTCCTTAAATATTCCTTACAAGAAAATCCTGTCTCACTGTGACAGCCAGAAAAAAAAATAGTTGTCTTTTAATCTTCTGAAGCCAGCTTCTCATATCTCCAGTCATCATATAATTCAGAACCACCTGGTATCAGATTCACTCTTCAAAGCCTCTTTTGCTTCATTTTCTGAGTTAGTTGCAAAGTGCATATGTGTTTGCGCGTGTGTGTGTATGTGTTGTTTTCTTTTTAAATGCACAGTTTTGCATAAGCAATGAGACACTTGCTGACTTTTTATTTATACAGCTCTGGCAGCCTCCATAATGTTTGCTGTGTATGTTCCTATGCATTTGCCTGGGGGGATGTGTAGGGATATGTAGTGTGTTGATGTCGTGAGGCTGATGTTGCCTCACAAGAACAGATCTCTTCCAGTCCCGTGGCTCTTGTAGTGGCATCAGATAGAGTGTTCTCTGCTTCTCTCTTCTTCATCTGCTTCTCATCTCTTCATCTTGTTCTTTGGGGCTTGCAGCAGAATGAAGCTGAAATCCGTTTGGCTGCATTTTACTTTGCAGCTGGTCTCCGTAGTATTTTGCCACTGTCAGCTGGCATCAGCGAGAGCCTGTTGTCTGGATGCTTTGCCGTTTAGAAATATTTAAAGCTTCTTCAAGAATAAAGGTTTAGTTGGTATGTCTGGTGGGACTTAGCTAGGACTCTGTTTTGCCTTGATTTATTTACCTATTTTAATTTGGAGATATGGATGAGGCTTTGCTGCATCTTGTTAAGATGCAAAGCCTTTTATCAGGAGTGGTGGCTTAGGTTGTACTGTGTGCCAAGGTTTAGTATGCACAAGGATTGTGTCTGCCCGGGGGAGAACTAAAATTCAGCTTCTTTGGAGTATTTGAAAGCTATTTTTGTATTTATGATTTTGTTTTGTTTCTCCTAATTGTGTGTGAACCAATAAAAATAAACAGTTTAGTTTGTCAGTGTCAATTCCAGAACAAAGGTGTTCCCCATGTGATGAATCTATGCAGTTACTGTAACCTAATGAATTAAATGTACAGCGTTCACAGATTTTCAAGCAGCACTGGCCTTAATTGCCTTGTTAATCTTAGAAAATTATATCTTTTTCTAACTTTTGTTTAGAGTCAGTCAGCATAAAAAGATTCTTCCTGCTGAAATAACTTCATAAGCAAAGTTCAAGTGAGCAATTAGTGATTGCATCTGTTTTTGAGTTATTTGCCCAGCTTGTGTGCCCTCAGTTAAAAACCTTTTAAAATGCTGAAATATATCCCCAGGCAGCTCTAACTCTGTTCCCCAAATCTATTGCAATTTTTGAAATTCTCACCTTTCTGAAACCATCTGTTTCTCTCCTCCAAAGATTCTGCAAAATTCTTGGCACCCTTGAATGAAGCCCTTGCTTCCTAACATGGAAAAGTCTTCAGTGAACCTGCAAGGAAAATAATTACAGGAAGAGTCTAGCCTCTGATATTAAAGCTGGTTTCCATTTAGTGACCGTGGTGAAAATAAGCGATGTGCCTCGAAGCACTGCAAGTGTCTGTCGGCTCTGCAGGCCCTTGGTTACCAGACAGCAAATAAAAATCCTTTCCCAGAACACAAGCCAACTTGCTGAAATCGGCATGCCATTACCACGGGTCTGTTGTAATGCTAATTTTCTCACTGAACAGAGATATATAATGCCTGGAACAGCATCAGGTCTGTATGTTTTAGATTACTCATGAATTGATTTAGGGAGTCATTCAAGGGTTTTCTCTTTCTTGTATTGCTGTGCTAATATGAGTTGTATGCTATTTGCATTATTTGTCAGGCTCTTGCTGGATGGTGACTAAATACTGGTATTGTCAACGATAGCTTTCTAGATTTGTTTCATTTTAGAAATTATGGGAATGATAAATCAAAAGCATATTTGAATATGCTGGCATGAGCCTATAGAGGAGTGATAAGAAATTCCAGTCTGGGTTAAAAGTAGTTCAGTAAGTATGCAAACCTTTAAAAAGCTGTGTTACTTCTATGAAATCAGAAAAATTAAACTATCTAGAATCTAAAGATTTTCCTCAAGGACCCTTTTTTGACTCAAGGGATCTGTGTGATTCCCTGAGTCATGGAATTTATTCTGTAGGGTGCAGGTAATTGAAGTATTCCCTGGACTTGCATCAGCCAGGCTTTTCCCTCCGTGCCATTGCCTCTCCCCCAGAGAGATGGTGAGCAACGTGTTTGCTGAAGTGGCCACCTCTCTATCAGAAGCTCTGTCTGGAAACACTTGCTGTCATTTTTGGCAGCCTTCAATTTTCTTGGAAAAAGTTGGCTTAAAGATTGGGAATTTTTTTCATAAAGTTATCAAATTTGAACTATGCACTCCTGGAGTGCCTTTTCTCTGTGGGTCTGTCACCTGAATGTGCCTGTTTCTCTTTACTGATTATCTAGGGAATTTAAGGAGATCAGGACCCTAATTTAACCGCTGCAAGGTGCTTAGGTTGTGTGCACAGCCCTCCACCATATAGCGATGGCAGTGTGCCTGTAACCCGTGCCTTGTGACCCCCCAAGCCCAGCCTCTGCAGAATAAGCCAAGCTAGTCTAACTAAACTGAACTGGTGCAGTGCCCACAGTCCGGAGCCTGATGCGTGGTTGCCCGGCTTCTTCACAGGCCTCCCTGCTAAAGCAGCGACAGAGGTGAGCAAAGGACATGCTGTGAGCACCAAGCCTGCGGCATCCGTGTCCCTGCAGCTCAGGTGAACCTCTCTGTTGGACAACACAACCTGCACTTCTTGTTGAGTACGATTTATTTTTTCCTTTTTAAATTTGAATTAAAAGCCCTGGTGAAGTAGTGAAGGAATGCTTTGTTGTAGGAGACACACAGGACTGGCTGGATGAGAGAGAGGTTCCTTGTCTTGAAGACATGCAGTTCGTGCTGTGGCCATCTCCCGTTGTGCTTGCCCTGTGCCTTGGAGACTTGGCTGAGTCTGCAAAGTTCCTCATGGGGAAGGTGGGCTCCCTCCTCGTGATCAGGGCTTTTCTTGCAGGCTTTCCTGCCTGCTGCTCATCCGTTGGCGGTGCAGTTCGGGGAACAGAGCTCAGTCTGACCCAGCGCAGCTCCTTCTCCCTTCTCCCATCCGCCTCCCTGTTTTGCTCTCTGGAGATGCAAATGTTCCCAGCAGGACCCTTTGCTTTCCTGGGGGCTTCTCAGACTTGTCACAAAGATTTTATAAATTGCTGTCTTAAGCAATGTTCACTGTACCTTCATCTTAGCTGCCCTGCAGGTGTCACAGGCCACAGATGACAGCATTAGCATTTGGCACATTTTTTCCAATCATCTCCTACCTACTTGCCACATTTTGGCGACCTGGGGGGTTTACACCAGTGTGCAGCTTTTTCTGGAAGAGTAGGCGTTGGTCAGAACAGCAACCCTAGGAGATGAAGTGGAGCCATCTGGAAATTGTGTCTCGTCCTTCGCTTAATAACCAAGTGCCTGGAACTTAGTAAGGGAAACAGAGCCCTTTTGTGCTCCCCCACCAGATGAGGGATGAAGCAACGACTGTATGCACATGTGTACAGACACACACATGTACATATATGCTTATTGTTTTAAATATATGCACAGTTGTGTGTATTTGTTAGTGTGTATAAACATATACAAGTTGTGTATATAGAGTTGATATAGATAGATAGATTCACTTCCCCTGCAAGTGAATGCCTTATTTCAGGAGGATGAGTTCCCCACTTGAGCCTACAGCACTGCAAGTGGGTTCACCAGAATGGGTCTGTGTGTGCACATGCAGACCCTTTGCAATCAACCCAGCCTGCCGAGGGGGGCTAAATATGTCCTTTGTGGCATATTCAGTGCAAGAAACTTTAGAAGGAAATGTAACTTGAAACAAAAGAGGGTTTTTTTTTCCAGTCTTATTTCAGATCTGGCATGTTTCTGCTGCTTCTGCAGACAGGCGTGCTCCTTTCTTGGATTTATTTGTGTTCTTCAGTCTCTAGCTCTTGTTTGTAGTCCCTTATGCAAAATTCAGCGCAGTTGCTAAATTTGTGGCCCTCGTGTTTGCATTTCGTTTTCCCATCAAATACTTTTTGCCGCTTTCTTATAAAATATTCTCAAGACAGAATTAATATTTCATAAGTGTATTCAGCTGCAGTTAGCATTACTGATCAGCAAAGGCTTTTTTAATAGGGACTGTATCAATGTGGTCAGCATGGCCTTATCCAAAACCCATCGAGTACAAAATGCCTTAGGGCTTTAGCAGTCTTTGATTCAAAACATTCATGTGAGAAGCTGACCATTAAAGCTGCTGTAGCCCTGTAAAGTGTGTCCCTGTTAGGGTCTGCACACTGTTTGGGAAAGAGAGAAGGCTACACGAAGAAGAAAGTTGTAATTAGCTTAAGATTAAATCCTTGTTGATTATGTATGATGTTTACAATGAAAGAAAAAGAAGTGTTGGTTATTTTCTTCCGTGTGCTATTAGAATAAAAAAAAAAAAAAGTGAGCATCAGCCAGATCACTTTGTAACTTCTACCAAGAAAGGGCACCTTATGAATTCTGCTTAGACAGCACATGCAAAAACTAGAATTTTTTCTTTATATCATTATTCATATTCATTTATGACAAGTTAAAACCAGCATTAGCCAGATACGCTGTAGGTTGCGCTGCTCTACAGAAAGTTCAAGTTCTCTTTGGAAATGAGCGTGCTTAGCTAGGCTTGCCACTTGGGCACTTCTGAGGACAAAGGGACCTCTTTCTGTCTCCTAAGTCTAAGGTAGATAAGGGGCAGCAGAGGAATGGTGGCTGCATGGACAGAACGTGCATGAAGGCAGATAAACTAGAAAAATGGCCTTTTTTGAGGATGACCAACCAACCTTACCTAAGTAGAAGCACCCTAAGCTTTCAAGGGCAGAGAGGAGCAGAAGAGAGCTCACGTGAACACAGCAAGTCATCTTCAGGAAAGTGTACACTGAATAGTTTAACAAGGGATTAAGTAAGCCAAACCAAAAATGATTTGACCCCAGAATGTACAGATGCCTCTCTTTGTTAATACTGGTTAGCCTTTTGGTATGCTTGTTCCTCTTGTTAAAAGAACTGTTAAATTGTCTACTGAATAGTGAAAATCCTCTAGCTGGGCTTATCCGAAGCTCGGTGGGGCCGGCTCTGGCAAGCTGACAGATGGAAAAATCATATGAGACGGGGCTACTGTATCCTGCCAGGGGATATCTGTTCCTACCTGGAGTCTTGTTGCTTTCAATCCATTAACCTGAGCAGGAGGATTAGATCCCTGAGCAACCAAGTTATATTTCATCTTTTCAGTTTGAATCCTTTCAGCTACAAACCTCTTCAGTTTGTTGTGCTGGCATACCTTTTGATGCCAAAGAAGCTTAGGAAATATGGACATCAAAAGGAAAAGCAAAACACAATATAAAAATACAATAATGATTTTTGATGCACATTTTTGAATTTTCTGTATTCTGCTATTGCTAAAATTCAGACCCAGAGGCCACAATTATAACTTTCTGCAGGACTTTTGTGAGCCATGGTTACCGAGGATGCCCTTTACTGGCATGTCAGTGGTACCCAAAGACTCCCTGAGTGTAAAGAAAGAAAAGTTTTCAATTAAAAGAAAAAGAGAGAAAAAAAAAATAAATAACCCCAAGAGCCAAACTCTTGCTCAGAAGCAGATGGTTTACTTAAAGGAAATTACCAAAACAGGTATCAACATTGCTGAGCTAAAATTTCTACAAACAAACCAAAAGAGACCAAAAGGAAGAGCTATTCCTAAAGCGTTTCCTATTAAAGACCCTGCTAGTGTGTGTCTTGGGGAACACGTTACTCCTTGTGCTCCCGGGGCTGCCAATTAAAAGCTTTTCTTGCTGTGTGTGGTTCTGCGAGGCCTGTGCTGAGGAGCCCGTGAGGCTGCACGTGGGCCACCCGATCTGGGGCCGTTCCCCACATGGGTAAGTGATCCTGGCCGGTCGCTGTGACTCATCCTCCTCTTTCAGCAAGGAAGGTGCCTGGGCAGTTTCAGCAGTGGAAAGTTTTAATTATACTCAAATTGATTAAATCAAGCTCCAGCCAAGCTCCTGTAATCCTGGAGTAGCAGCAGAGCGATGCGAATGGACTGGGGGGATTAGGTCTTTTCCGTGACTTTAATGGCACAACAGCCTGTTTGCAGAGACCTCTTGCTTGATGGCAAACGCTGTCGTTCCACGAGCGTATGGATTGCACAGTTGGGCAGACTGTCCCCCAAGGAGCTGCCGTGGGCTCGTGTGTGTGTGCGCCTGGCACCAACCCCACGTGCTGCCCTTGGGAGGGGGACACTGGCTGCTGCTGAACACGGAGGCTGCTATGCCATGTGGGGCTTTTCCCTAACAGAAGTTGTCGTTTTTCTTCTGTTTGCCTTGCAGGTGCCTGTTTTGGGCACCCTAGAGATGCCCACATGTGTTTCTGGGGTCCTCTCCTCTGCTGGCTCTTGCAGGTGTTTTTTGTGTCAGAAAAGGTGTCTGTGGAGCTGAGGCTGTGGCTGGGTGAGTGCAACTTCTTCAGTAACAGCTCGTTCTCTGCAGAGGCCCTGCTAGTTTAGCATTTTAGTCCAGTGGCTGCCCTTGTTACCTGTGAGGGTCTCGGTTCCCTCTGTGGTGTGTGATCCTGCTAGGCAGGAGGTGCGTCTCTGCAACGCACTCGGACTTTATTTGGTGCAGTCAGAAGTGTCACAGCAGCTAATTAAATGCTTTCATCTCCATGACTAATGAAAGACTGAGTTACTGCGGAAACATGCCATGGGATTTTACAAATTGTAACTAAAAATAGCAGCCTTGTTAAATTTCGAGGTAGTTACACTTGAGTGCAGGAAAGGTTTTACTGCCGAGAGCTTTGGAAATGCTTAAGGAGGGCACTGCTGCTGTACGTTTTGGTATGTTGAAACACGCAGGTTGCTTCTGTGCTGGTTCCTCGGAGCTGTGACCAGAGCGGGTTGCTGGTGTCCCAGTGACAGTGGCTCTCTGTTTGAGCAAGGATTGGTTAGGCATAAGGGGGTTTTATTCAAAGATAAATAGTTCAAGGTGTTACCTGGCAGTGCGTGAATGTTGATCCACGTGCGCTTGTCCCCAACGTTTCCATCCTCCTGCCAGGGCCTGCAGGGTCAGCGTAACTCGGATCCAAGGGTGGAGGCGGTAGCAGTGCTGGGGGGTTTGCTCAGTGCTCACAGGTTTGTGGCCACAGTGTCTGTACACAGGAGAAGCCAGTTTCTCTCTTATGAATCAATTCAGCTTGTCCAGCTCATTTGGAAATCTGCTGTTAGCAGTGAACTCACCACCTTGCACCAGCTGACTGCTTCGTTCTCCTGTCTTTTCATCTTCTTTGGTATCTTCATTTTTGCCGCCTCTGGTTTCCCTTTGTTCCCTTCTCTGTCGTCTTTCTGCAATAACCAAAACTTGCAAACCATACCCACTTCTTTCTTAAAACACATTTCTGCTTTCTTTTTTTTCCTACAGAAATATTTTCTGATAAAGTGCTGAAGTGCTAATTTTGACATTACATAGTGCTCATATCATACGCCACTCTGTGCAGTAACCATGAAGGGCATTTCTTTCTTGTGTGCCTGTGGAAATCTGGAGTGGATAGTAATTTGCTTTGGCTCAGTCTTGCTTCTTGTGAGAATGGCTGGTGGTCTGTGCAGGTAGAAAATGGTTTAGAGCCCCAGGGGGAGCGTTGAGTTGGAGTAGGTAGGTCTATGTGCACTATGTGTCCATAGTGACAGAAAATATGAATCATCCTTGCAAATATTGTGTAAGAAGACTCTTTATGACTCTTAAGAAACATGTTTCTGTATGTTAACAAGTATTTCTGACATAAGCCTGTATTCTAAGCTTAGCTATGATCTCAGTCTGCGATCCTAAGCCCATTTGATTAGAAGCAAGGACAAATAACCTTTGTAAGCCTGATTGTTTGCTGTTGTCGTCATTTTGGTTGCCCCTTGAAAAGTCATGTTCTGATAGCAACACACAGGCATTGGTGTTAAGGTTTGTGTTTATTTGCTTGTGGTGGTTTTGTTTTGCTGTTGAGTGAGCTATTAATGAGAGCCACTGTGAAATAAAAAATTTATTTGACGTGGAAGATGCAAAAAGCCAGGATTAGCAGGCAGAAAGGAAAACCTTGGCTCTGTTTACAAATCTATTCCCTTTTCATATCTTACAAGAAGCAGAGGTTCCTGGTAGAGCCCAGGTTTTGCTTCCTCTGCCTGATGGCCCCAAATGCCCTCAAATCTGCTGCGGTGGCAGGAGTGAGTGGGGATTGTCAGGCACTTTGTGGCCACGCTCTCGGGGCTCCACCTGACGGCGGATCCGAGCAGAGAGGCAGGCGCTGGCGCGAGAGCTGCTCCCGCCAACCAGCGATGGAGAAGAAATTGGGAGGCCGCTTGAGAAGCGGGAACAACTTTAATTACATTGCCTGGCCCTCTAGGGAGGGGAATGCAGTGCATTTGCCATTGTAACATAACACTCTGAAATGAGTACGGGAATTTAACAATTTGAAGTATCTTATAGGGAGGGTTATCTACTGTATCCTATTATAAAATGCCTTCCTCCATCTCCAGAGAAAGAAGAAAGGCTAGGCTTACTTTGCAAAGTAAAGTGTTATAAAGTGTTATAAACAGCCCTAACTCTGTGAGACAGGGATGGATTGGGATGTCCCGTGAGAAGGGATGGAACGGTTTTATCTTCTGTGCGTGTTCCACAGACATCTATCTACTTCCTCTAATTTTATGTATTTCTTAGTAAAGCATGAGACAATATTTGGTTCAAGTGAAAATTAATAATAAATTATCACAAACTCTTAACCGAGAAGAAATCATAGCCTTTGTTCTTTCGCTTTAAAACTTCCCTGTTACTTTTAGTAATTACTGACTCAGCCCCACTTTGAGTGCTGGTTTGGTCCAGATCACCAGTAAACCGGCCTGTACCGTGAGCCTAATGAAACTGATGTTTCTAATATCCCTTTTAATAATGCCACTGATTAAATTATGCTTGAATTAGTTTCTGTGCTCTGCTCGGTTTCTACCTCCTGGTAAAAACCCACCACATGCTAATATGAGGCTCAGTTGCACAGGAGAACACCCTGAGAATATGGTTGCTGCGTGATAGGCATTTTTATCTTTTACAACATGATTTAGAGAAGAGTGTTTGGCAGCCCAAGTCCTAGTGGAGCACAAGGTAAGGCACATAAATGATTCCCTACTGAAAGGTTCCCACTAAAAGTAGTTCCAGCCCATCAATGCTGTGCCTAGCTCTTGCACAACCTGCAGTTTGTGTTTGCCTGGGCTGGGCCTGCCCTTCGGTTGGTGCCCTCAGCAATGGGCCAGGCTCCTGCAGTGGGTCCGGGCAAATGCCTGCAGGGCCTGGTTGAGGAGCTCTCCTCAGCTTCTGAGTGGGAATTACTTGATATTGAAATGGTTTTGCGTTAGACACTCTGTAACATGAGGTTGTTTTTTGTTGGTTTAATGCAGATCCTTATAAGAGACCTGTAGTTGAGTGTTTTTGTTTAACTGGTAAAATAAAAAAAGAGCGACTCTTGTTTTCACAGCCACTGTGCACCTGCCTTGCTCCTGGAGAAGAGTCTGGATTCTGTTTCTTCCATTCATACAGATAGATGGTTTCTATCAAAAAACCTCTGCTTTCTGTTAACTTGCAGCAGCACAAACAGCCCAAGCACAGTCTCCACGGCAGGGCATGTGGGCATCTCTGCAGAACAGCAGCTCATTTAGGGTGTGGATACAGGTGCCTTTTCCTTTGAAACAGCAACACAGGTGGTGCAAAACAGGGGGGGCTGCTATCAGCGTGTAGATGGAGTTGACCCAGGTAATTCCCTCATGTACTCACTGCACCATGTTGATTTTCATAGGTTGAGTATATAGAAATTAATGAATATAACAGCACAATTATCCATGTATTTTTTTTTAGGCTATCTGAAGACAGGGAATAAAATGGCTAACAGAATTGCATTTAGCTCTGTTGCCATAAAACCAAATAGGACTTTTTACAGAGCTAGTCTCTTCAGTTCCACTCTTTTTTTCCTTTTTTACCCAAACTATAAGAAATATATTGAGATAATCCATTCATATAGCTTCAACTTATTTTATGCCAACATGCTGTAATGTTGTGCTGCTGGCGGATTCCTTCTTTGCAATATTTATTAACCTTCATCTGGAAAACTTACAACATTTTTGCATCCTGATTAAATTACTTTTAGCTTTGAATATCCTTGGAACACTAAAACAGAGGAATGTAGATGATATATAATATTACAAGAACTGATTATCTACCAACCAATGGTAGTCTCTGATTTTCTACAGCTAGAAGGGATCTATTATTTAGTATGACAGAATGGTGCATTTTGCAGTAGGTTTTATTGAACGCATATTCCAAAGAGACCTCTTGTGATGAGTCACTCATAGCTTGTACACTCTATCTTTTACTAGCTTATTTGGAATATCACAGTGAGTAATTGGGATTTTAAGTGTTTTATCATATTGATATGAGGTGTGATGTGCAAAAGCTTAATTGTTTTTAATTGAGTGGTAGTACAATAGCATTTCCTTTTATTTCAAAAGGTTCTGTTGGGCCAAAAGCAATCAGAAATACTGAATTCTTGTGATTCATTTTCCTCTATTTATTTCAGTTTTGACAGTTTTTCTCTGCTGACAGGCTTAATGACTTGCCAAAGCAAATAATTTTGTATGTTGTTGTTGTTCTGAGTTATACTTCTGCACCCAGAGAATGCGGAGTTATATGCAGAAGTAGCTAGAAATTATATTGTATCTACAGAACTGTCTGGAAAATTTCTGTTTCTTTATTTGCCCCTTCCATCAGCCTTTTAAGAGGCTTCCCCTTCATACCTGAGAATTACCCTCTTTTCTTTACACACTGACCCTAGAAACTGGATTTCTATTGAGAGACATGTAATTGGTATGTAGTTTTAATATAATCATTGGGCAAGAAAAACACATTGCTGAGTTGTAGCAGGGTTCCTTTCAAAATGGGGCACTGCCGGCGCAGGCAGTGACATCACTGTCTTACGGCAGCTCTAGAGAACGGGCAGAAGGGTCAATCATTAATTCCTTCCAAATTATTAAGTATGGTGGTGGTTGTAATGTCTAAGGGCCGGTTAGCAAGAGGTCCTTCCCCTGGAGGAGCCAGGGAGCTGCTGTTTTCCTGCAGGAACCTGGAACCTGGTGGCTCCGCAGGGAGGGCAGCACCAGCCTCGCGTTCACCACATCCTGCATTAACCCACACAGGAGAACAAGGCAGCGTTTCCCTTCCAGGCTGTTTTTGTTCTCGTTGTGTTTACTGGGATGGCCACGTCAGGATCCCTGTCTGCCCGGTGTGGTGCTGCCGCGCGAGCGGCGCGTTGATCCGCGCTTTGCCTCTTCCCATTAGGAGAGCAGCAGGATGCAGGGAGGCGGCCGCAGGGCTGCGGAGCGCGGCTTGGTCTCACACTGCGGGGCTGTGTTTCTGAAAACTGCTTTTCGGTCAGAAAGTGGAAATTGTTTTTGATGTTCTGAGAATTATCAGGAAAGCAGCAGACGGGAGAGTCCGGTTTGTTCTGTAAGAAAATGGATTAAAATGATTCTCAGCCCCAGTTGTTATGCCTGGAATTTGCTGTACTTCGTCAGTCGATCTGTACATGCCTAGGAACTTCCCCTGATGATGACTACTAAGAAATGAGGAATATAACTGAGATAGGAGGGATAGCACAAGGAAAATAATTACTGTTTTAACAATGCAAAAACAGTTTGGAAACTATATTTTTTCTAGGAAAAAGTGCAGGATTTCCGAACCAGATAGCAGAGTTCATTTTTCCAAGAACTGAGGAAATAAAGTTACTTTTATTTCTTGAAGTAATTAGCTTACCCAAGTGTTTGTACGTTTTCTTCAAACATTTTAGAAGTGTCTGTGTATTTGATTCAAGGGAAGGGACCAGATGAGATCTCAGGTCATTTCCTAACTGATTGGTTAAAAGAAACTTCAGAGCTATGAGGCACACTAAAGGCAGAAATCTTGGAAGGTGATGGAGTCTTAAGCCAGCAAGGATGAAAGATTTTTGAAGACTCAGATGCTTTATTTATTCTCCATTCCTTATTCCTTTTGGTGGTAGCAGCCAGACAGCTGTATGTGTGTGCTGTTATCCAGGTTCTGTGCAAAAAACAAAAAAGGCCAGAGCATCCTTTTTAGAGGTTCATCTCTGACACAGGAATAGAGCAGGATAAGCATAAAGAGACCACGGCGGAGGGTCTGCAGCTGCAGTTCCCCAGGAGGAACCTGAGGCACGTCAAAAAAAATGGTACCCAAAGAACTGCAGCATGTCTAGCAGTTTGCACATTCAAATTAAGTCACTTGAAGTGTCCTGGGATTCTCAGTTTTGGACAGTGTCCTGTTGTCAGCCTTGCTTTTATAGTATTGCACAGGCCAAAACATAAAATAGTTCCTCCTTCGCCTGCATTGTGATCCTGCCTGTGACTGCAATATTTTAGCTTTGTATGCAACGTGCTCACAGGTTACACAATTTAAAAAAAAAAAAAAGTTTTTTTAATAAATTAAATTATTTAAACCTCCACTCTTTGAATTGCAATGCAGCGCACATTACTGAACTACATCCAAAACACTGAGATTGAAGAAGGCACAGAAATTTTGCAAGTTTATGAGGAAGTGCCTAGAATTTCAGCCAGCTTTGCAGGCAAGCAAAGGCAGTGACTCAGTGCTTGGGAACACAATATTTATTATTTGACCTTTTGGGGATTGGATCTGAACTCACTGTGTCTGAACTGTAACTGTTCAACTCTGTAATTCAGACCATTGAATAGAAAAGTTTCAGGTAGCTTTTGTCTATAAGGGATGGTTCTCCCATCACTGGTTTTGTAGTGATGAAGTGTCATTGGTTCCTTTTTATTCTTCTTTTTACGAACCCTGCTAGAAGAGAGTATTTTTATAGCTCTAAATTTATTTCCCTTTTATTTTTAGTTGCAATACAGGAGAAGTGTCCATCAGAGGTCATAACAAATGAAAGGAGAATGCAAAGGGAATTAAGGAATTTGAAGCTGTTCTGTGCCATGAATCTAAATTGCCAACATATAAACAGACCTTTGCCAAAATAAGAGTTTCTTTATGATTCTCTCTCCCAGCTACCAATGCTTTTCTGCTCAGTTGCTGTCAGTCTTGATTCTGGATTATTGTAGTTGAATACATTCACATCAAATGTATTATTTTTATGTCTAAAAGGGTTTCACATGATAAATGGATTAACAGCTGCATTAATGTTCTGCAGAGAGGATGCTGGATTTTGAGACGGAAACTATTTATTCGCTCAGGATATAATATTTAATGGTGCATGTGAATACAGTGGAGATTTCTACTTTTCCCAAAAGGAATGGGAATGGGTTCCTTTATCCCAAAAAGAATGAAAGAAAGGAGTAACCTTGTTAGTGAGGAAAGGAAGATGCAATATAGTATGCAGCAATACAGGCAGCAGCAGGAAGCTGTGGAGCTTAAAGATGTGTCCGAAAAGTGAGGGGGAAATAATAATGTGCTGGAGCAGGAAAGCCGATGTTGACGTGGTGACCACCCTGGGTTTGCAGATTCCATTGCTGATCTATAGATTTTGAGTGGATGTGTTGCCCTAGACTGAAATACTGAACCTTCTCAGGACAACTGTATTTTAACGACACTGATGAAGGTCGGTTATTGCTTCCAGGCATCTAATGGCACAAATATTAGCAAAGCTATTACCTAGTTGCTTGGCACCACCGTCGCTGATGATTAATGTACTGTGGGCAACGTCTTTGCCATGAGCACAACGCAGCTTTGTAAGCAGCAACAGGGGGTTGAAATGAGATGCTGAAGAGCAACATTTGTGCGTATAGCATTTAGTGGCTGCTCAGAAAAATAATTGATTTTTATTGCAGAGTCCGCTAAGGAAGAGGCCAGCAAATAAATGAAAGCAAGCATCGATCCCTCGTTTGTTGAGCTCGAGGACAATTAATCATTGTTCTGACAGGATCTCTCCAGTGCGTTTGCACGACTGTGCTGTAGTGTGGTGGGCAATTAAGTGCATGCAGTAGCCATGAAAAGATTAACTGCTCCTTTGGGCAAAGCGTTCAGTGCAGGTGCGTGTTAACTGGGCGAGAGAGGGAGGCTGCCAGCGGAGCGGGAGAGGAGTGGGAAGCGGGATCCCCCCGGCTGCGTCCGCCCCTCCTCGGCTCCCTGCGCTCACTCGGGTAGCAGATCCTGCCCTGCCTGTTTGGGAACAGCCAGGGGGCTGCAGAAATGGGGAACTGCAAGGGGCTTGCAAAAGCTCTTTCTGACCGTAGCATGCTTGGAATAAAACAAAACAGTTTGAAATGGCACAAAAAATGCAAATATTACATTTAAAAATAAAAATATATAGTGATATATGTGATATAAATTGTATAAACCGAAGAAGTGCACGAGTTCCAGAATTTTAGCAGATAGCTGGCTATATAAAGTGTGCTCAGACATGCATTTTATTTAAAATGTAAATGTTACATTGGAAAGAAATAAGAGTTTCCTGCAACATGCACATGGGAATCCCAGCATAAATATGAATTTAGTGCTTGGGCCAAAAAAAAAAAAAAAAAAGAGCAAAAGGAATCCAGAATATGAATAAATCTTCAAGCACATGAGGCACAAAAAGCCTGCCAGAAAGTTTTAGGGTCAGCAGATGATGATGGACAAAAGCAGTACTTGGAGAAGATGAAGCCATCACATAGATACTAAGTGAATTGACTGTTTTTATTGTGTAACAACCAAAAATGTCCCTTGGTGGAATCTGCAGGAATGAGATCTCTGGCCTGTGGCAGCTAATTCAGTAAAGACATCTTGTTGCCCAGTAGTGCCAAACGTTAGGAATTGCTAAGGAGCAGAGAGCAGAGCGGAGAACATCTTTGGCCTCGCCAAGTGAAGCCGTGGTTGCCTGTGCCTCGAGCATGGCCAGCTCATCCCAGAGAGATCAGAATTGGAGAAAACCCAGAGAAAACGTAAGATAATCGATGAAATTGCGAGATGGCTTCTGTCCAAGGAGCGAGGCAGCTTTGGGACCAGGGAGAGAAGCCCTGGCGCGTGCCTTTGGTAAAGGATGTGCTGCAGGCTCCCCACGTGAATGAACACTTGCATTTGTTCATGTTTCTTCCAAAAATGCCCACTGGATTGGGGCAGAGATTGGGTCACGGCGTGGGCGCCAGCGCAGCCGCTCGGCCGCGTTTCCTCCCGGTTCTGCCTCTGCCATCCCCTGCCCTGCGACCGCAAAGCCAGCGGTGGGACACGAAGCAGCAGAGAAGCAGCTGATGGTGAAAGGCTGTGGGCTTGGAGAGCAGCAGATAGGCAGGAGCGATGGCCTTTTCCTATGTGGCACGTGACAGCAGCCAGTGACATTTCCAGGGATATTTTTTTTAATGTCTTAGCATGAAAAAAAGAAAAAGAAGTAATTGAAAATACAGTGCAACTAAGACCTCTCTGCAGGAGATTTTTTTTTTTAAATAATGCCTCTGAACAGCACAGAATCAAATGTATTATAGCAAAATAATGTATTTTGCTCCTCAAATTATAGTGCTTGACCTTGATAAGCACTTCATAAAAAGCACATTTTAAATAAGTATTTGCATGTAAATTGCTCTGCTCCTTCGGAATTAGTGAATTGAAAAATGAGTTAATAGCAGATCTTAGTCATAAAAGATTCAGGTTTATAAAAAGACTTGATGAATAACAAATCTGCTGTGGATCCCCTTTCTTTTACGCCACACTGAGAGAATTGGGTTAAAGTTAGCAAATCCTTTTCAAGTTGTGGATAAGCGTTACCATACCCTTTCATGCTAGCTTAATGATTAAGCTTGTTCAGTGTTATCACGGATTTTTTCATGGAAATGAACATTTCTTTTATCTTAAATTAGTGAACTGTTGTTACTTACTGCAGCATCAGTACACACTTGTTCTTGCTTACTGATATGTGGATATTGAAGGTTATTTCTGTAGCCAGCGATAAGCCAGCGATAGGTAGATTTGTCTGTAATGCTGGATGGGTTAATGACACAAACAAAACTCAGAAGTTCATACGGTATTCAGTTGTCCTTTCATAGGTCCTTGTGCCTGGTGTCTTCTCAGAGAGGAAAATCTGCTTGGAGAGATTTGGGTTCCTTTTGATGGTAGGAATAGTTTTCTGTTAGTATATATGAATCTAATATTAGCAGGGATAGACCTGACAGATCAAGTTCAAACTTTTGCATGAACTTTTTCTGGCATTATCTTAAATACAAATTGTAAATGGCAGCTATGAATCAGCTTTAGGTAGTGAGCATAAATTGAAGTAATTTTTCCCATGAGGGAAGCAAATATACCATTTAAGCCATTTTCTAGTTAGGCTACACTCTAGCAGCATTCAACATAAGACTTAGCAGTCCTGAAAATAGCAAATATCCTAAAAAGCGACAGCTGCATGAAACTTCCTTACTTCTCCAGTCAGAGGAACTGAACAGCAATTCTACAGCTGGAAATAGTCTTATGAGGGAGGATTGGGTCTATTATCTTGTCTGGAGACAGTGACTCTGAATCAGACTATGACTTAAGCATTTCTCATCCAAAAAAAAAAAAAAAAGAAACACTTTCAAACTAGCTCAAAAATGAGCTGTGTTGAAAAACTTATTTCAAAGGTAACTGCTGAGGCTTTTGTGTTTCTTTTCTTTTTTCTTCCTTCCTCTGTGAGACACAACCGAGAGACTTTGGAAGGGGGCATGAACGCGGGAGGTTCTGAGCCAACAGAAGCTGCTGTTGCGGGGCCTCCAAGGCAAAGCCCTCGGCTGCGATCTTAAACCCAGGAGAATTCCAGCCTTCGGCTTGACACAGCCTCTCAATATGAATGAAATTGTGTTTTGCTTTGCTTTCAAACCGAATTGTGCAATGCTGATACTAAAGGGATCTTGATTTGCTTGAAATGAGACCCGGGTGTATTTAAGGTCTTTAGCAGTGATGAATGGGCCATGATTTGCTGAATCAGCTGGTAAAAGTGCTCCCAGCAAGACTTAAGTGCTACACCAAGTTATTAAAAATGTGAATAAAATGATTTTAAAAGAAGAATGGAAAGTATTTTCCACAGAACACGATACATCCACTTATCAGAAATATTTGGCATATCCAGCAAATATATTAACAAATAAGTTGCTTCCCACTGTAAGAGCAACACAAAAGCTAAAGACCTAGGACAACCCAAATATTTGCTACCAGGCTGTGGTGACAACGTAGCTTTTCATATCAGTGCCATTTCAGCTATTTAAGTACAAGGTCTGAATCACTGTTTTATGTCCAGTGAAAGTCAGTGTGAAAATCTTATCACTGGCATACACACAATTTCTATAGCATACTGTCGTATGGAGTCATATTATTGCTAGATGCTGTTTTATTATTTCTTAATAAAACTGAAATGTCTGTACGTTTCAGAGACTTTCTTGCCCAGTCATCCCAATTTAGTCCTGTCAAACTTCCTTGGCTGTGGCTGAAAATAAGCTCAGCCTGGTCATTGATTCTCTTTCTGTGATGGTGGTTGACATCAGCAGTTTTGTAGTCAAAACAGTGCCATAAATAGCCATGAGTTATTTTCAGATGTGGAGATCAGAGCAGTTGCTGCAAACGAACCCAAGTTATTTTAATGCACACTGGAAATAGATACAGAAGATAGGAATAAAGAGGTAGGGAGGATGCTTTGACAAGTGCTGTGTTCAGGAATAGCTCTGGTTCATATCTGAATTGTAAAATACAAAGGGAAAATAAGTGCAGCCGCTCTGCATAATCATGGAGCCATTTGGTAGAAGACTGGCCGTTTCCCCAGCTCATTATTCCCATCTCTTGCTCCTGGATCCAAAGGGTCTCCATGGTTTTGAAGCTCTCTGGGATGAGCAACCTGCAGCCACTGGACTTGGGGGTAGAAGCTGCTTTTCCCAGGTGGGAAGCCCCCATGTTGACAGTGGATGGCAACCCATTGCTCCAACCCTTGCATTAAAATTGGAGGTTTCTATGTCTTATTATCAAAGACTTAAAAGAAGAATAGAAACGATACTCAGGCGTGTGTAGTTTAATGGTTTCTACTAGATGTTGATGTGCTCAGAGGTGGGTGTCCAGGAGTCATGTGCAGCTCGGGCAGACTTTGGTCTTCGTCCCTGGACCGGGTCAGTGCCCAGCACGACGGCAGGAGCTTCCCTGCTGCCTGGTCCAGGAGGCTCCTCCTGCAGTAGCACCAAGAGGTGCATGAGGTACTTCTCTCACGTGATTGGAAAAAAGAAAAATTTTCCAATAATGGTTCATATTACCCTCAACAACATCATCAAGGGTATGTGCGTAAGGCTGTGTGATTATGGTCTTTAAGATGTAAACATTTTAGTTAGGATATGCTGCTGAATCGCTTCAGTAGACTCATTGGCGAGAGACTTAATAAAAGATGCTGGACCTCATAACTTCATTGGCAGAAGTTGGGCAGATGTCTCGCTTGTGGCTTTTGTAAGATAGGTAATGTGAGGGAAGGAGGAGACACTTCATTGTGTTGGTGTCAAAGGGAATAATCTTCTACATCTTTTTTTAAGTGTATTGTATTTTTCTCCTGATTCTAAGAACAGGTAAAATTATATTTCACCTTTTGAGATGCTTGGAATTCTAAATCATTTGAAACCATTGCTGTTTTCACAGTAAATAAGTCATTTGTCCCTTATTTTCATGGCCTCTTCATGGCCTCTTCAAGCCATGGAGGAAGTTTGTAAAATGTCTCTCAGTTTGTTCAGCTTTTAATCAGTCTGTATTGAAATTTCAGAAAGTTTTCAATGGAAAAGCTAGAGAGTAAGTACCCTGTCATTTGTTTTTAGGGTGATTTTTTTTCTTTTTTTTTTTCTTTTCTTTTAGATGAGGCAAAAATAAATAGGTAAGTAAAAGGGAAGCGAAAGATTTAATTTTATACCTACTGAGAAATAATGCCACAGCCACTGCAAATGGTAATTTCAAAAGCTGTCAGTCCTCCAGTGGCTGTGGCAAATTGCGTATTTAATTATCTCAGCCTGATCTTGCGCACTGAGACGATAGGATTTGAGCACAGGGAAGTTTGGCGTGACGTTAAATGTGAGTTCTGTTATTTCTTTCTACATTATTCAAAGAGAAGGAAAAACTAAATCAGTAGCAAAACTTCTGTTAGTAATCAGCAGCATCCTCCTACTTAATTCTAAGTGGCTTATATTTTAGGTAGACTCTTTTTTTATCATTTCATCTTGAGCTGCAAATGCTTTAGAAAGCTAATGCTTTCTAAAACGTGTATGCAAGTGGGAGGCTGGTGGATAAAGTGTCAGGCTTGTCCTCTAAAACATCTCCCAGTTTTGCACTGGAGAAGGGGAGCCTGCAAAGCGCCTTTGGGCTTGTCCCACCAGCCGGAGGTGTGAGGCCAGGGAAGACGCCCTTGTCTTGGTGCGCATCATTGCTGTTACAAAGGTAAAGATGGGGCTAAAGTGGAAACAGTGTGTTGTCCTCTGGAAAGCTGGTTATCTGGTAACACTGGCACAGCTGAAGAGGGAAGTCCTAGAGAAGTGACGTTAGGACTTCAGTGATTCTTTTGGGAATGTGGTTTTTTGCTCCTGTCACCCCAGTTAGCTCTGGAAGTGCAGCCTCCACCTTTGCAGTGGTCACTGGGCAGCCCTGGCCTGACCACGGTACCGTCATGGGATTGTATCTTGTTTTTGTGATTTTTTTTTTTTTGTTTGATTAATTCCAGCTACCCCTGTGTCTCACCTGCTCGTGCCTGCTGTTGTGCTCAGAGAGCAGCCAGTCATGCAAAGGATGTTAGATGTTATTTATTCCTCTGAATTACCCAGCAAAATGAGGAAGTTGATCTTGACTGAGATCCTATAGGTTCTTCTGAAATATTAGTAACGTGAACTGTAAAATCTGTGCATGGACCCGAAGAATAGGCAATCGTGGCAATTAGCAACCCCATTTGCAGGAAAGGTCAGAACCCGTCCTTGCTGCTTCCCTGGAGACACAGTAAGAGGCATATTTAAGAAAATAAAGGAAAAAGCTGTAGCCTGTGCAGCTACAACAAATGATGTGTTATTTAATTTCAAGCTTGTTATTTGACAAGGTATGGACCTTAAGTCTTTATTCCTGTCAACATTAAAAAGGAAAATAGTCCCCAAAATCCCTAAATTCATTATGGATTCTCCTCATTTTAAGGCAATGTATTCCTGTTGGGAAGAGGGTATCTTTTGAATAAGTGATTTTCTGAATTTCCAAGCTTCCCTTGTATCTTAATATCCTTAATAACTTTGATTAATTCTTTAATTTCCTTGAAATTAGCTCCTTATAGGATTTTTTTTCTATTTCTTAACTTTTGGTTTATTTTAGTAAATAACAGTAGAAAAATCTGTTTTTATCTCCTTTGACACAAGATAACTCCATTGAAAGGACGTATTGGGACATTAAGAAATGCATTAAGGAGATTAAATTATTGCCTCTAGTAATTGCTGAGGATAACAATACTCTTTTGACCCAGCAGTTGCAGCAGTACGTAATTGAAGCCTCCTTGGGCATTGCAGAAGTGTTCAGCGCTGTCTTTTAAAAGAAATTTTGGACTAATTACCATAGTGGGTCATTACTCTATGCAATTTTACTTGTCTGCTAAGAACCTTTGAATCATTCTAAGCCATCCTTTCTTTTAGGAATCCTTTCTCTTGATATCATTACAAAATGGAGGAAAATGAAGAGAATTTAGCAAAACAGGGTTTTGCTTTTTTGAATATTGGATTAATTTAGTTCTAGTAAGATTTTTTTTAACTGCTGAGTTATTATTATCTGCCTTTTTTTATGGTGCAGGCAAAACACATAACAGCTATGCCATAAGCCAAAAAGGATTTTTAATTTGTAATAGATTTCAGTTACATAGAATTTATTGGTAGTTTTAATGGATTTTAGTGGGATCATGCATGGAATAAGATGTTGCTGAGAAAAGGCTGGCCAGAAGGTGCTCTCCATTTGTTCTCGTGGGACTGTTTACATCTTTTGCCTACCCTGCTTGTCTTTGTTAAGTTACTTCCAGATGTTTCCTTGCCAGCTGCACTGGGCTGCAGAGAGGGAGAGCAGAGAGGAGTCATCAGTGCTGGCAGCAAGGCTTGTTTCTGGCCTCATCAAAAAGGAGAATTAATTATTCTAACCGGGACTTGGTGCGATAAATTGATGCCTACACTACCTAGCATCTGCTCCGAGTATAAAATACCTTGTTTTAATGAAGACTAAGTTAGAGGCATTCCCGTTGCCCGTCACGGGGAACCTCACAGAGCAGAAGCAATAAATGCAGAGGTCCTTGGCTCTTTCACGGTTGTCCCCATTAAAAACAAACAGTTTGTTCTGGGTCTGCTAGAAAACCCAGGTTCTCTACACCTGAGAGCTATGATCCTCCCCGCCTCCGCAAGGTTATGCATGTTTTGTCTTTAATCATTAGAGATTGGCTTAAGACTGATATTTGTAAGAAAATTGCTATCGTTGGTTGCTTTTTTCAGGTTCATCAAGACTGGGAGGCAATAAAGTCACAGCACAGAAATGCTCAGTTCTACAGAGATCTTGCATTAGAAGGAGGGAGTGAAGCCAACACAGACATTTTGTAGCTCTGTATTGAAATCAGGCTAGAGGAAGGATGGGCCAGAATAGTTTAAAATATCCCTTTTTTCTTTCATTGAACTTAGAAAGTTGGTGTTAAAACTAATCTTTTTTGAGTGCTGTACTCTGTAGAAAACCAGATATGTGTTTATTTCCGTGCATTAGTTCTGTAAATATCAGAAATCATATGCCAAACCCTGGGGCTAATAAACCTTCAGCTCAGAGGGATGATGCGTGCTAGTACCAAACTAACTATTAACCGCACGATCCATCTTTTCTTCACCACAAAAGGGATGCTTTGTTCACAGGAGGCGTTTACCGGGTGCTGCAGCATTTGCCGGCGCTCTCAGCCGTGCTGCTGAGCCCTTCCTGGGGCACTGCCCTGCCAGACTGTCTCCTCCTCTGGCCTGTAACCTCCGGGGAATATTGCAAACTGCCTGAGCGTCTGTGAGTAGCAGGTGCGCTGCTCCCTCGAGTGGCATACATATTTATCTGGAGCATTGGTAAATGCTCCAGGAACGTTACTGGAACGGGAGAGAGAAATAAGTTATAAATAAGGATCAATTATTATCTTTGCTGCATAACATTCCCATGGAGATAAACAGAAATTCATAATTCTGAACAGCCGAATTTGACCCAGTGAGACGAATTGATTTCTGATGCTTCTGAGGGAGCAGTGAAATGAGAAATCAGATTTATATCAGTTATATGGCTTTCTCGTCAATGTTAGGAGTACAAAACATTTCTAGAAGTGGGCTGCAGTTGCCCTTGGCTATATAGAAGATTAGTCTTCGGAAGGGAAAAAAAGCTCTGTGTCCTGCTTTTAAACTGTCAATATGTTGTACTGGCAGAAAGAGCTTCGTGAAGACATCTGATAAATGCTGTTAATGACTGAAAGAACCTCTTGTGATTATTAACTCTGGCTTGTTTAAATAGAAATATGCCTTCACAAATTACTTTTAGTTGCAAAGGAAAACATCATGGAAGAAAATAGCAGCACTCATTGCAGACTCTTAACTGTACAAATCTGATCTTGGCTTGTTAATCTTGTGTAAGTTTGTGCTGTTAAAAAATAAAGAAAGAAAGAAATAGTTTTGTTTTCTCTGTTTTTTAAGAAGTTCCAGTTAAAACAGTAGCATTTCTAGCACTGTATTAATGTTGAAAGCAATAGGTGCTTTCCAAGGTGATAAACAAAACTGAGATAGTTATAAAGTACATTTAAAATACATGTGAAAGGGAGGAATCGGTTCCTGGCTGCTGCTACTCATAGCTGCTTTGCGGATGTTCATTTGCAACTACACCGAGAGCATTTTCTTTCCAAGAAAGACACTTATTAAATGCAGTGTTTTTTCTTACATGTTTTAGATGCCATTTGGACAAATTAGACCAAAGAACTGTATTACCACTCTTAACTGATATTAACAGTATTATATATTGTTCTCAGATAATAGCATTTGTTGGGAAAGTGGTGGAGCATTAGCAAAGAGGTTTATCAAAATTAAAAGTTTAGACTAATTAATTGCTATTAAATAGATAGATTTTGAAAATATATTATTAGATTTATCTAATATATATCTAAATCTCCCGAGTGCGGTGTTATGACTCAGTGGTGGATTTGGGGAAAGCCGAGTCGCTTAGTGATACACTCTCAGAGCTCAAATCTTGTTGCAAAACTTCCAGTAAAATTCACATGCAGAGTGTGCAGGTAATGGGAAAGAGGGGAGACACATATTTCAAATCCATTTATCACCATTTATTAACTGCAAGTGTGTTCTTCAGGGCGTGGAGGAGATAGGAGAAAAACAGGGCAGCCGGGGTAAGCGTCGCCTCTGCTGTGTGTGCAGAAGAGATGAGAGAGGAGCGTGTTCCAGGGGAGTGTGCAGAGCTGTCGTGATACTTCCCTGACGCATAACCTGTAGTCTTGGCAGCATTTTTAAGACTTGGAGCATCCGAACTGAAGGAAGGGTTGCAGATCTTCCACATTTAGAAGTCTATATGGAGCACATCTGCCTCTTCATGCTTTCCTGTGGCAGTCAATTTAATTCCAGCTGACAGCAGGGAGAAATGATGTGTGTCGAATAAACCTGACGATGTGGAAGTTTTCTTTTGAGCTGCAGTGCCTGTGTTTGTGAAACGAAACAAAAAAATCTGAGACACATTTAAAATAAACAATAAATTTATAATGTTTTATAAGAAATAATGTAATATGCAAATGTTCAGAGCCTTTGATGCTACAAAGAAAGGTAAAAAAAATGGTTTTAGAGAATTTAACAGCTAAGCAGCTCCTCCTTTAGTTATAGTGCTTTTATTTTTAATCTCTTGTTTTCTATTATAAAGAGGACAAAAAAAATCTGGAAATGTTTTATTTAACATGTTTAAGCTGAGCTCACCATCCAAAATGACTGAAATGTCAGCACATAAAGGAGAAGGTGTTCACGGAAGGAGCTGGCAGTTGTGTGGATGCTGTGAGTTACTGCATTGCTTATTCTGCCTGCCTCGAAGGGAGGCCCGTGGAGCACCTCAGTTCTGTTAGGCTCTTCTCTTCGAGCAAAAGGAAGAGAAGGAAAGAGAGGAAGGAAGGATAGCAAGAAAGAAGTGAAGGATAACAATGACAGATTTAAGTCCTGTTTCAAAACTGTCCTAGATGTGGCATCAAAACTTGGGTTTCTGTGTTTAAAATGTGTTTCAAAATAAGCTAGATTGCAGGTAGTCCTTATCCTTATCCTGTGCACCAGGAATTTTTGAATGCTCTTAGCTTAGCCTCGGGTGGCAGGAAGGGCACAAATGTACCGAGTTTAAGGGAGTTAAGCGCATCGGCTGCCCAGGCAGAATCCCAGGGCAAAAAGAGCTGTAAGCCCCTCCAAGCCCATAAAATAACTTTACAGGCCAAAAGCATCAAGCCAAAGAGCGGCTAGATAAAGACCATTAGTGAACTCTGGAGCCTCTCTGAAAAATCTTTGTATGACGGTGGCAGACAGCAGACACATTCCTGGGGACCTCGAGCAATCTGTCAGGAGAAGGAAGGGCCACGCTCAGAGTAGGTGTTATTGCTAACCTGTGTTGACAGGGTCAATCCTTGAAGTAATAACCAGACTCGCAAAAGGCAAGCTTGTGTGAAACAGAAAAGCGTGAAATACAGAAGTAAATAGAGAGTTGAATCATATTCCTTGGCCTTCTGGAAGGAAATTTCATGGTGTATTTTTATATCAGAAAGTTCCTTTCTGTGGCAGTTTTTTCTTAACTGTATTCAAGAGGCTTGAGTAGTGAGGAGTATGAAGCCACACTGAAAACTGGTTATATTTTAGATAGGAATTTGAGGAGTATATTCAACTTTTCAAATAATGTCACTGTTGTTAACTTACAGCAAGAGGCTGTGCTGATTATTGTCAGAATCATTGTACAAAAGCTGGTCTTGGCAGGGGTGAGCTCTGGTCATGAATGAGCACCTCATTACTTGGTGTGTTAGGTAGAGTAGGAAACCAGTGAAGGAAGGGAAGGACCTACTGGTATCACCAGTTTTCTCTTTAATATATCCTGTCTTGGCCTATGGCCACTGAGAGGCTGGACAAAAACCTCCCATGGGGCTGGCTGGCTCTTTGAACTAGACTGGATTCTCAGTCTATCCTTACAAACTTACATGTTCTGTTCTTTGAACATAAAAGTTTCCTCCTTCGCTGGAGCTGTTACAGCTCTTATCATAACCTTATTGCATCTAGAGAAAAAAATGCTGTTTATTTATTTATTTATTTTTTATAGTCTTCATTATAGACACGGCTGACAAAGCGTGGGTGGAATTTATTCCCCCAACGGTAAATATTGAACTCCATTTTATCTCATTCAGACTTCACTTGTTAAGATTCAATATTGACCTTAGCAAAAGTCAATATCTGCTTATGTTCGCTGGCTTGCAGAAGTGGAGGGAATGGAGATGGATGGGACTTATTTTTGTCAGTTTGTTGTTCTCCACCATTTTGATCAGGATTCAAAGTGTTTCTGTAGGTTCATCATCCCTGAGTTTTGAGACTTGACTAGAGTATTTTCTGTGTGAAATAAAAAAAAAAAAAATCCATTCAGTAGATGCATCAAGAACAAGACAAATTAAAAGAGTAGCGCAGGTCCTGGAGGTAGCTTCAGAGAATATAGTTGTCGTGTTCAGAAATGTGGATTTTCCTGTGCTGCAAAGTTACCTTGAGTGAAGTTTCAGAGTCTCCTGACTTGGGACCTTTCTACACTCAAAAACTATTATCCTTGAGCACAGTGGTAATTTTTTATTTGAAGTGGCTGCTACAATGTAGACTGGATCTTTAATCAGCATCAACTGACAGCTATTTCCAAGGCTATTCAAAGACAGACTCTGACTGAATGCCTTTAATCCTCTTCTGGCTCCTGCTGTTCCCTTCCTGCCATTCCCATAAAGGAAGAGTAGGGGAGGTTTCATGGAGATCTTACTTGTTTGGGTCATTTTCTTAGAAGCATCTTTTCAATGTTTTTTCTGAATTTACAGCATGCTAGAGACATGTTTTTGAAGCACATTTTCTCAAATAGTTTCAATATGATTTAATGCAAATATATGAAAGTTCACTTGTAGAGAGGATCAGAACAGCAAGTAGGCTGGGGCTCAGCTTTACAGAACTATTAGCCCTGCTTGCTCAACTTCCAGAGGACCTTCTGGTGTGAAATGGCCCTATTCCAGAACATTCAATGAGTCTTGTTCTTTTAAAGATTTAAACTATGTTGTTTAGTAGTAGTTTTCTATGTTACATTATGGGTTTTTTCTTTCTTTTTCTGGCTAAATTGGAATTGGGTGTTGCCTGAAAGTACAGAGCTCTAAGTTCTGTAGAGCTTACAGATAACTTAGGACTTATCTAAGGCTTTATGTCCCTAAGTCTGCAAAATATGTTAAAATCTTGTTGCCTTAACCAACTGGCTATGCTGTTTCTGGCTATTCTGCTTCCACTACTGAGTGTTACCAGGTGGATACCTGCATTAATGATGGATGATGTGACTAAGACTGAAGTATTTATAGGTTCTGCTTCTAAAAGTAGTGCATGAAGATATCTCTGGAGCTCTGCACTGGGTTTTCTGAACAACTTGCTGAAGTTCAGTTCCATTCAGTTGAATTGCTGAAGCACCAGATAGTCCTTTGTATTATAGTCTGCTCCTAAGCTTTATAACGCTAGTCTGTATACTAACTGAGCAGTGTTCAATTAATTCGAGGGAGAAGGGTTTCCATTGCAGTATCTAATAGTGACAACACCTGGAAAATGGTGACATTATCCACATGCACAGCCTGTTTCCTTCCAGGGCTTTGAATGTATCAAGGGAGGATATTAATGACCTTTTGCAGGCAGTGTAAAAAAGAAGTACCTTTAATAGGTCTACAGACCATGTAGATGCTGTGATAATGGAACCTGCAAACAAAGGTACAAACAGCATATATCTTCAGCCTGTGAAGGATGAGATACAGTGACAGGAAGTATCTGCTCCTACCCAACTCACAAATAGCGCAAAGGAAAACTGAGATATGAAAAGCAAGGGAAAAAAAAGGGTCATATCTAAACACTTTTCACTTTTTCCTAACTTCTACAGGAGGAAAAAAAAAATCCCTCTTGCTTCCTTGACCTTAAACAAGGTATAAACTGTTTAAAAGTTGTAATTGGTCTCTCTGTTCCCAGTCATTTCCTGTGGTTTATGACAAAGTGCTTTCCTACTGGCTTCCACTATGTGTGAAATTCTGTTTTAGTAGCCTGCAGTAACGTGTTTGTGGAGTTAGAAACAAAACAGAGATGTCAAATAAGGGCAGATAAAGGGTTTTGACTAGAAAGAATATAATTTAGAAAGATGATGTTGATTGATTCTGCATGCCTGGAAACTTGGTAATTTGCACAACTGCAGGCATAGATATTCTGGCCTTTGAGTAGTACAGAAATACCTGATTTTCTGTTATACTGAATTTTCACCACCGTCGTCTTACATGCAATAATTGGATACTGTTTAAGACCATGGAGTTAGGAGTAATGATAAGCAATGGGGCAAGTAGTGTGTAAGGCCCGGTGGCCATGAACATGGTGACATAAATAATCCAACTGACATCAACTGTAATGCTGGTGTTGTTAATCCTTTGCAAAACAAGTTGAGTTTAACCTTGGTGTTCAGGGTTGGAGTCTTTGGGCTGTGCTGCAGGTGGGGAGCTGTGCTTTGTGGCCTGCCTGTAAGGACAGGTTTTAGACTCAGCTTGAGGTTCCTCAGGGCTTCTTTTGTCTCAGGTAGGTGCTTAGGTTGGCTGGGTTTGCTTAGCAGTAAGGCAGTTCGCCTTCTTCCCTGCTTGTCTATAACAATTATCTTCAAATTAGGAAAGGCAGCTTTGATGCTCCCTCTCCTCTCAGTGTGCATGTGCTCTCTTTTATGATTAGCGAGTATTTCTTTAAAAACTAATATTTCTGAAAAATAATTATCCACAAATTCCTCACCCCCCAGATCAATTCCTGCCTCCTTCAGAAAATGCAGCCAGTCTGTTCTTCAGCATGAGCTTTTTGGCCCTCACAAAGGGACACTTCTAGTGAGGTACGAGAGCACCCAGTAATAAGAATTGCAGACACTTTCCTTGCAGCAGCGTCTTCTCTGATGATTCCCTGTCCATAGGTCCCAGGTGCAGGTGCTTCTAGGGCACAACTATTCCCTAGTACAATCTGTCAGCCAGGACGGAGACAGGGACCTAGTGGGAATCTGGGAAAGCGCCAGGAAATTGTGCTAGGAGATGGGCTGCTTGCCACCTTTCAGTGAGAAGGCAGCCAGGTCCAGCACTTCCTGACTTGTATTGGCAAATAGCATCCATTTGTTTGGGGATCCAAAACTCACAGGTGAAAAGATGACTGTGGTGGGTTTTGGAGCAGGACTTAAGTGAACTTAAGTGAACTCTGTGTGCCCATGTTATTCTCAGTACGGAGAGCTTTTAAAAGTCCAGGAAGGAATTTCTTTAATATAGAATATCATTTTTCATAGTTTTTAATTATTTAAAGAGAGTTTAGTATCTTCAGTTATCATCCATCTAAACAATATTACCAAAAATTTTAATTTCATAATGAAGGACAAGCAAATAGGATGATGTAAAACTAAGATACAGATTTTGTTCTCCTGCTTTTGGGGTTGAGGCCTTGATGCAAAAGAGAAAATTCTTCTGAAAGAAAACCTTTCCTAACTAAGATCAGATGAAAAGTATTCTAGGACTTGCATGAAAACATACTGAGAAAGAGGGATGAGTTTCAGATTAACAATAATAACAATAATTAACACCTTTTCAGATTAACAATAAAGCCAAACCTCACAATTCATCACAGAAGTCAAAGTAAGTCTCAAAATTTATCCTAATAGAAAAAGAAGTAGAGAAAATAGGTGCACCTTGTATATCCACACATTGCATAAGGCCTTTTGAAAACACTTTAACCAATCATATATAATTAAAATATTTCTAGTGACAGTTCATTAAAAGTAATTTTGTCCAGTGACGCAAGACACTGCGAAACCATTAACGCAAGTATCAATGGCAAATTTGCAGGAAAATCAGCTAAAATATACATCACACTTATTCTGATAAATAATCTTTTGAAAACACTCATTTCAGGATAATATCACATCTGCAGCTTAATTTAATTTCTGTTGCTACAGAAACATATTTTTTGTGCTGCACTGCGTGAACTGTAAAGCTCTGTTTCACACATGTAATAAGCTTTGGTTCTCATTGACATTGAGCTAATTCAAATATTGCCACACAATATACTAGTATAATTCCTCTGAGTTCCCTAATACATGATGAAATTTGTTTAATATACAGAGATTAAGATCTTGATTCATCCAGGGTTTTTAAATGAAAGAGTCATCTCATTTGAAGCCAGCAGGACTGTTTGAATTGTTAAAAGAAGGCGAACTACTTAATATCTGAATTTGGAGACTAAAATAAGGTTCTGTAAATATATCTTTAACTGCAGCTCTTCAGAACTATCTGCTGAACAAGTCTGAATTGTGACTTTTTTTTCCCTGTTAAGAGCAGCTAGGATGGACAAGCTATCTCATCCAAAAGGATAACTTGTGCCAAAAAAATGGTATATTTGCAGAATCGGATGCACCATAATAGTAGGTTAGGTTTAGAACAGCTTTCTTTTGTCTGTAAATCTTTCTGAATCAATGCTGAAAAGTTAGTGGGCTCTTTTTTTTTTTTTTCTCTAGCCTTTTTTGACCCTCACTTGCATAGGGATCAGTGCAGCACTAAGGTATGAATTTCCAGTGTTTGTCCAGTGCAGTTTAAGCCTTATTAAACATGGACTAACTCAATTGGACACAAGAGACCTTCCATGAAAAATAAATGAAACCACTCCTGAATTCAGAACAGAATAGCTGATGATGCACTTTTTATTCAAAGCATAGTTTATTTACAGCAATTACCTCGTATTCCAATGCTTGCCTGTGCACATCAGCAGTTCCCGTGAGAGCGCAGCCGGAAGCATAACTCTCACTTGTTTGAATTACTGATTTCTTTAAAAAACAAGTTACTTGTCCAATGCAGCAGGGAAGAATTTGGTGACTTGTAACACAGCCCTGCACCCGCAGAGCCCTCGGAGCCGCCCCAGCTGTGGCCACTGATGGTCCTTCTCCAGGCTAGGAAGTCCTGCCATGCGGTAGGTCCTTTGGGCAGGGTTTGCTCTGGGCAATTCCCTTGTCACAGCCTTTCCTCCCTTTCCCTTTCCTCCCTTGCTGAGCCTTGATTTACAGGCAGTTGGTTTTTGCCAGACCATAAAGTCACATTTGAAAGCTGTAGGGTACCAAAGCCATTTGGTACCCTACAGAACATGTGATAAATAGTTGCTAGGTTTCAGAGAAATACCTTTTTTTCCTATATTAAATGTAAAGCAAGTAAATAGATAGTTGAAGTTAAAAGATTGCAGAAGAACCGGGAAACATGAAAAATGTCCCAGGCATTCAGGAGTAACCCTGTGAATATTCGGCATCAGTGCAGTCTGGGAATTGCTCTCAGGTATTTTTTGCCTATGTGTAAGCACGCTGAGCTTTGGAACTCTCTGTCGCCATATGTTTTATCTAAATCCTGTATTTTATTCTGTACAACTGAAATAACAGCAAATGGAAATAGTGGTGAGTCCAGTTAGCTGTGCCATGGATTAGTCCTGTGTTTGGATGCCAGCAAGGTATCCATTTGATTTAAGGAAGTTCATAAGCCCTATTCAAGCATAGTTTGGGGTGTGTGGGCATCAAGCCTCCCATATGGCTGAGCCCTGGCTTTACCCCGTTTACTCAGGGGCTAAATCAGGGCTTAGTGACGTGTGTCAGGAGGTCGCAATCCAGAGCAGGTCATATTAGGTCCTTGGACAGGCACTGAGCTCAACTTTTCCTCCTCCCGTAGCTGTGTCTGAATGAGCACCCGGTCCTGTTAGGGCAGCTGCTGCTTGGGAAAGAAAGAAGCTCCTCAGCGCAGTGCGTTCAGGTCCTCAAGACCTGAGGATTTCTTGTGAAGCTGTTGGTAGAAACGTGTGTGTGAATACATAGCAAAACTAAAACATGAAATGCAAGGAGGGCAAATGCAAAGCTCCTTCCTTGAGCTGAGGCACCTTCAGCAGACTGGTAGATGAAGGCTCGTTCAGCTCTTTGTTTTCCAATTAAATATATGATGTCGCCATAGCAACAGCCATTTTGTATGACACATATATCATAGTGTTTCCAACACTGTCGGCTCACTGATGTAGAGGGGCAGGGGCCGCAGCCGTGGTGCGGATCAGCTCGGGGTGTCTCCTGGGGAAGGGAGCAGGGCCTGGCGCCGCCGAGCCGCAATTTTCCTGAGTTTTGGCAATTTTGAAACCTTCTCTCTTTCTATACAAATGATGCCATTTCCTTCTCAGTCCTTGCTGCGTTGTGTTGAGGGATGAGATGCAATATTAAAAAAATATATATATAAAACTAGAATGCAATTTGATCTTGTGTTTTTGAAGTCACGTTACTACTGAGCTAGATTTGCAGTAGGCCCAAGTCCTTTTCAAATCCTTGACATCACCACAGAGATACTAATTAATGAGAGCTGAGTGCAGTCTCAAACCTGGAAATGGAAGTTTTGCCTTATTTTTTTTACTTTATTCAGTAATATATTTTGAGGAAATACATAATCCTCCACGTCTCTGCTCTCATTGGAAAAGAGAGCTGAAATAACGAGAGCTGGTGGAGGAGAGCACTGAATGTTTTCAAGCTACGTTTCCCAAGCTCTCAGGCACCTGATGAGGAGCAGCCGTCACCAGGAGGGAGACCAGACCTGCAAACTGGGCAGAAAGGAGAGATGGAGGGAGCAGAGAGATGGAGGGAGCAGAGACACTTTCCTTGGAAGGGCAGGTCACGTGAGGACATCGAGAGCACAACTGGACACAGAGCAGCATGGAGTCAAATTGGATTACAGCAAAGACCGTCAATAAGCAAGACCTGAGGGCAGGAAAAGGAGAATTAACTTGAGGAAAGTAAAGCATTAAAAAAAAGTATGGAGTTTTGAGCAAAATTAAACAATCAAATCACAATGCTCATGGAAAAAGGTCTGGTGCTTTTTAAATGTGCAGTATAGATCCTAAAAGACAGCAATATATTCAGGATCCGCAGTATCTGCTGTGTTTGCTTATTAATATGATCTCAGATTATTTGCTTTTCTAGTAATAGTAGAAATAATAATAAGAGCTATAATATGCAGCCTGGGGGTTTGGTGTCTAGGTAGGTGCGGGCTTCAGACCTTTAATATTTCTTTGGAGCATTTTTCAATTACTGTTAGAGTGTTCATATTCCACTCAGCTAACCAAAGTGATGCAGCCTATAGCCTTTTTATTATTATTATTATTATTTCCTTTCTAGCTGCAGTTTGGTCACCTTCTGGTAGATTAAACTTCTGTAGGCCACGTCAAGAAGGCTTGATCAGTCTGTCTCCTGCCATCCTCTTCCTCTGGACTAAAACTCCAAGCATTATGTTCCATGCGTAATGCTGAGACATGCCTCTGCCTACATGTTTCCACCCTGCTGTTTTTAACATCTTTCATTCCAAGCTGCCAGCTACGACTCTTAATGATTGAGTAGAAATTCACTGAGTCGCCTCCTCATATGCAGCTGGAATCACAGCAAAGTCAATAAGGTGTTGTGCTGGGCAAGAGGTCTAGGCAAATCCTGCAGCAAAATTTTAATTCAGCAAATTAAAGGGATCAGTCTGCAGAACTCTGTCTCAATTGCAGAAAATCTCAGATTGACATAAGAAAACCTGCCTGAGAAGCCGTTAGTAACTGACTCAAGCTCAGCTGTGGGTCACAACCAGGCAGACTCTCAGACACCGATATAGTCAGGATCATCAAAAAGAGGAAATTGGAAGAAAACTGCTCAGGTTGTTGTATTTGTCCTTAACATTTTGTGACTGCACTTCTGTACTTGGTCATTTTATTTTACTATTCCATAAACATTTCATTCCTGCATCTAGGCCTCCCAACACCAAGGCTGTTGCAAACAACCAGCAAAATTATCACGTTTGCTTCAAACTGCTTACAGTTTGAAGGGAAAACACCTGGTAGATAGAGAAAAGATGCAGGAAACCGGCAGGCAGAGCGCCAGGCAATAGGGACGTTATCGTTCATGTCGCAAGCAAGAGTCCCAGCCAAGTGCAGGCCTTGGGGAAGAGAAGCGAAGGGGTGATTTCCCACAACTGCTTCTCCTGCTGCACTCCAGCCTCTGGAGTGGCTCCTGGGACCATCCCAACTCTCCTGGGACTTTCAAGCATATTTGCTCGTTGTGAAGGGACAGAAGCCCGTAGCATCTGAGCTAGCACTGTATAAGCTATGGACTTTGTCTTTATTTTGCTCTAATCCTGGCTTTTAGCAGTGGCAAGGGCCTTGGGTAGATGCATGCGCTTGGGTTTAGTGTTGCGCCTCTGAAAACAGGAGGGTGTTTTCCCCCTGTGCTGAGAACCAGCTGCCCTGTAGCTTCTCCTCTCACTGGATGCTTATGTGAGATAAGTAATGCAGAGAGAAACTGTCCCTGAAAGCCTTTGGAAAGCCTTCTCTTTGTGTATTTTGTGTCATCCCTAGCTATTATGCAGTTAGCTGCAGACACTGGACTAAATTTGGTTGTGAAGTGGAAAGGAGAAAAAAAGGAATATGATGATTATGCCAGTCATAATTTGCAACCCCCGCATGATTAGCCAGTCTGGTGGGGTTGTCAGTGTTGTTGTAGGTTGTGGAGAAGAGCCTCAAGGGGTGTCTGTTCTTGTGGGGTTTGTTTTCTGGCTCATCAGATGCAAGTTTTGCAGTGGCCCCTTGTTCATGCCTTGAGTCCATCTGCAGCCTGTCTGTCCCAGCGGGCAGCAGGGACAGCGCTGTGAACGTCACTTTTGTAACTCTTCTAAGGTGAGAAATGGAGCCGCTGTGAATTAAGTCATCCTGATGCTGAATATTCTCCAATAGCCCATTCCCTGGGGCTTGAACAATAGCCAAAAGAGAAGCTGAAAGCGTTCATTTTCATGTCCATTTTGTAGATTCAAAAAAAGAAAAAAAAAAAAAAGGCAGCAAATATATTCTCTGTTCTTCTCATGGTATTTCAAAGAACAAAATAACTTTGTCATTGGTGGGATGATCTTCACATCAGCTTTCCTCACTGATGAACAGTGTCAAGGCCCTAGAAATAATATCATCTTGCTACACCTGCATTTTTTTTTATAAATGCATAACAGAAAAGGGGCTAATGATAGCATTTCCTACAGTAATTGCATCAATTAAGTTAATGAAATGCTGTGGGAGCTTCATTTCTGAAGTTCTACTTTTAGATCCTGAAGAAATTCACAGTGGGTGAGGGGCTCTTTACCAAATGGTTTATATAAGTTTATGGTTTACATGGTAGGTTTAAAAGCAGTTATGCACGGGTAATTAGGTGTTTAATTACTCTAATTTTTCAGATCCCATTGCTCAATGTACATTTTAAGGGAAGCATTCTTTACAGCTAATAAACACAATAGTATTAAAACAAAACAGCACATTTTAAAAATGTTTTAATACAAAGAGATCTCTTCACCTTCATTTCTGATTTGTTCACTGGTATCTCCCTCTTTTTAGAGAGGAAGCATAAGGATCTTGGTTGTATTTTAAGAGTAATATAGCTAAGTTTTTTTCCCAGACTAAAAGCAAGCTTGCAAGATTCAACACAACCTGGGGAGGCTGGTGTTGTACTTAGTAGCACTGCTTTGTATGTAGGACCTGTATCAAAGTCTGTGAGCATATCAAAATTGCTGTCAAGCCATTTAGGAGATGTTAAACCCATAACCTAATCCTAAACCAACTCTTAACTAAAGAGAGATGAGCGTTTGGGTGTCCCGGAGTAAATGCTCTGCGCTGGATAGCAAATGCAGCAGCAATCTCAGACCAAGCGAGAGCATGCAATCTAGGCCGAGATTAACTACATGTGACCCAAGTGCTTGTCCATGATTCTTTAGGTTCTCCAAAGAAAAATAAGGCCTGAGCATCCTTAGCAGCTCTCGCATGGGTTGAGCTTTCGTTTCCCAGGCCCTGCCAGGCTCCTGGAAGAGGTGGCATAGGGACATCTTCTACCCCTGCAGCACCAAGTCCTCCCCTTTGGCCACCTCTAGCCCTGTCCTTCGCCTGAGGCTGCTAGCACTCACCTGACCTGGCCCCCGAGCTGTGTTTATCCACAGAGAAATATATACAGAGATATACATGAGAAACAATTGTAACGTGGAAACTTAGATTGGCCAAATGAGATTTATATAAAATAATATGGCTAGCATGGAAACAGCATGTTTCAAAGTGAGTTTACTCTAAATGTGCCTTAAGATTTCCGTAATATAAATCATAGTATTTCTATTATTTAATTTTAAAATCAAGCCTTTAATAGCCTCATAAATTCGGTGTTGCTTTTAATTACTGTTTACATCTACAGCATCCAAAAAGAGTCTCAAATGAAAGAATCAAATATCAGAACCTGGTTTTGATTAGAAACTTTCATAATATTAAAATAAGCATGTTGTTTCTACCTGTACTGTTTGAATTATACATTAACTCATTTTGTCTTGTTTCTTTGGTACTGTTTTGGATTTTTTTTTTCAACCATTGATTTACATGACATGTGTGGGCTGAAATTGTGCTTTTTTAATATTCAGAGCTAAAAGGCCAGCTGTATAATTCAGGAATTGAGGAAAGCAAACACGGAGCTGGGTGCAGTGCCGGGCGCTCCTGGCGGGCGGGCGCCGCCGGGACGGTGAGTCAGAGCGCTCTGGGCAGAGGGTGGAGAAATTCCCAATTCAGCAACGCAAACGCAGCGGCTCCTGTGCCGTGGGTGACAGCCAGCCGGAGGGCATGTCGCATTCCAGTGGTCTCCCAAGGCAAGTGTGAGTGCTGCTAGCGGTGTCACTTCAGCTTGTACCAGAACTAGACCCATCAGAATAATGCTACGTCAGTCATTTGTTTTTCCTAAACTGAGTCGCAGGCAACATATCTGGCATTGTTTTCGAGTACGGATGCATTTGAAAAATCCCTGTTCCACTTCCTCAGGGTGAGTGCAGCCACAAAACAGCATTTGGTAGTGAGGAATAATGGGATTAAACATTACATTTCATTGAGTCTAGCAGAGATGCTCCTGCTTTCAGTTCACCCCTTGTTTTACAGGTAGCAAGTGCCAAGCAGGAGCCTTCCTTTAATTCGTTGAAACAGGTAGATTTCCCTCCAGCCTGTTTCCTTGCTCTCCATCTCTCATGGAGATTGCAAGAAATGGGCACCAAGCAGCCCTGGGGAAGTATTCTCCAGGTCACAATCAGCACGTGGCTATAGGGCAAGTCTGGATTTCTGAAGCTGTGCAACCAAAGTGATATTTGCCCAAATCCTCGGAGTCTTCCTCCACCTCCTCTGCTGTTCTGGGGCTGCTGCTGTAGAGGCCGAGCTCAACCCCTCTCCCGCAGTCCCTGCACCAAGGCTACCCTTGGACCTGGCCAAGACTTTTAGAAAATTACTGGTTCATTCAAGAAAAGCTGAATTAGGATTTGTTAGTGATATCACCATAGACAGCACTTGTAAACACGTGTGAGTTATGGCTAATATTGGAACAGAAACCGCTGTTCGGTAACAGTACAGGTGTCATCTGACCACAGTTCAGTGCGGAGGTTGGCGCAGTCTTTGCTTTTCATCTTAAAGCTCATCACACAGCGGAGGCCACAGGAACTAATTTGTGGATAGGATTAAGATGTCATGCTTTGATTTTGATTTAAACGTTCTTTGGTTTGATTTAAGTTAAGCATGCATGTGTACTTTCACTATCTTTTAAAGGAAGGATGAGGCTTCAGGCTGGGAGCTCGGTGGGCTGAGGCGCTGCGGCGGGGGTGGAAGGGACGCGGGGGCTGCATCAGCCGTGCCCCACGCTGAGCTGAGTAGGACCAGCTCAGTTTTGCTTCAGACCTTAAAGGCTTAGCCTGGGAATATAACTGGGAATAGAAGCATAACCCTCATTCCCATTCCACCCTTGACGCTCCATTAGATTCTCATTAGATGCTCAGGTTAGAAGTGGGATGCTTGGCAGAGAGGAGCAGCCTCTAGGTGATGGGTTAATCCGGCCTCCAGGTGATGGGTTAATCCGGCCTCCAGGTGATGGGTTAATCGGTGCTTTAGGAGTGACCCTGCTGCCACGGGTCCTTCCTGACCTCAGGCACCTGCCTTCTGGGAAGAGTTTGTTCTACATGGAGCAGAAGGTAAATCTATAGTATAGCCTCACTGCTGTTGTGAGAAATAATATATATGCACACTGACATATACATTATATACACACGCACAGAGACATGTATCTCTTAAGTGTGTGTGCATATATATATATACACTTAATATTTGTCACTGTACATAAATAAATGCATTGTTTATATATAAGCTTTAAATTACAAGTACTTGCTGCTCAGAATGTAAAACAACAGCTTTTCACACACATTCTCAGAAAGGAAAATACAGAAAAATATGGATTTAGCGCCATCCTGAGGATAAGTGGGGACTGTACCGGGGAGATGGGACTTGGGGGCTCCAAGGGCACTGCAAGGTGTGTGTTGACCCCAAGATGAGGCTGGACTTGCAGAAGCGTGAGGAAGTTTCAGGGAGTTTGAACAACACTTGAGTTATTGGTGGGGCTGCTTTGAACTGAATAATTGTGTGGCTGAGCTTTCTTCACCAATGGCACAAAAAAACCAACGAAGTCCAAAGCCTGGGTGCTTCTTTGTGCAGTACCAGACCCTATGGGTGACGCTTTTGCCTGCAGGGCAGGACTGCTCTGAGCTGCACAGGCATAGGAAAGGAGCCTGGAGAGGCAGGTTTGGCAGCAGTAGGGGGTCAGAATTAAACACACGTTTGTTTGCGTATTTATTTATTTATTCCACCCATTAAATGCATTTTGTGCAAGTTTAAATATACAAGTCTGTGCTCCCTTCAGGAGCTCACGGAAGTGCACGGCAGCTCAGCGGGGCGGCCCTGTCCCAGGCTGGGCAGGCTCCCGGGCTGCCGCGCTGCTGGGTGCAGCCCAGGGCTGGCACCAGCCGTGCCCTGGGTCGCCGGGATAATCCCTGGAAAAGCAAAGCCAGACACAAAGCAGGCCCATCAATGGGGACAGCGCTGGCGGAATGACTGGTAGGCATAAAGTGAAATGAGTTTCCTCAGTGTAAAAACCTCTGGAACGGATGAGCAAGTCCTCCCGTTGCAAACTTTTGGTGTCATCTGTTATGCTCTTAGGGAAAAATAGCTTTTAATAACCTAAATGTGTTTCAGTGACAGTAATGACTATTTTTTCCTGATGGTTGATGAAATCTTTTATGTTTGGAGATAGGCCACATGTTCACAAACACATCTTTACTCTACTAGAAGTAAAGTTTTAAAAGTCATGTCAATTGAAGGTAAAGCTAGGAGGTAGGTGGGTTACATCGTGCTGCTTTTTGATGCCCCATGAAAGAAATGTTAGCAAGTGCAATGCAGTAGGTTGGGCAGAGCATTTTCTGTGTATTAACCCAGACATTGATGCCTTCTTTAGAGAAGAATGATCAGCTCCTGAAAAGCCAACAGCTAATTTTAAAGCAGCTTTTTTAAAAAATACCACTCCCCACAAAAAAAAAAAAAAAAAAAAAAAAAAAAAAAAAAAAAAAAAAAAAAAAAAAAAACTTTGGTCTGCAAATTGTGATTGTCCTTTATTGACCCGTATTTGGATCTTGGGAAGGGGTCACTAGGAGAGAGTTCTGCAAAAGCCTCGCTGCAAGCTGCTGTCAGGCAGGCAGTGCCCATAACTGCAGCGCACGTTGCCCTCCAGCATGGGGTAGCAATGAGGGCAATGACATAACTCTGGGAAGAGAATGTGGGCTGGGATGAAAGTGGGGCAAGGTTGTGCCATGTTTCTGTTGTACTTTCTCGTTCCATTCTTCCATTTGGTTTCATTTCTCTCGTTCTTCCCATTCTTAGTGTTTGTCCATGATTCAACAGCACGTGTTTAGTGGCCAAACATGGAAGTTATCCCACCGAATTCAGCAGGACTCTCAATATGCGGCACCAGCGTGAGCTGCCCGCTGCGACAAGCCATCAGCCCGGCCTTTTTACTGCTGCCTGTTGCTTCTCCTCCTTTCTTGGGATGCCGCTTTCTGTGGTGAGGCTGCGTCCAGGAGCTCCCCCGTGCTGAGCTGAAGTTTTGCTGATATTGCTAATATTTTACATTAGCAGCGTAGGTGCAGCTGTGTGCGTGTGATGAAGTAGAGAGCAAGGCAGCAGCATCAGGGAACTAACCCCACAGTGTGTGCTGTGCCCTGCACGCTGCCAGGCTGCAGGCTGGCTAGATATTGTGCGGGGTTTTGAGGAAAAGCGTCGGCTGCACGCATTTCATGTTTTTATATGCCGTGAAGGCCCTCGGTATGCAGCAACGCTCGTGTTTTCAACTGGCTTCGTGCTTTGTGCGGGAACCTAAGGCGGGTGAGAGGCCGCGCTGAACCCGCCATCAGCGTGGCGCCCCAGCAGCCGCAGCCGCGTTGGAGCCTTTCTGCGGCGAGCCATGGGGAGCTGTGCAAGCGCAGCAGCGGGCGCGGCTGCGACAAGGCACTTTGGGGCTCGGGGAACGCGGGGAGATGGAGACGGAGCCAGGCCTGCGGCTCTACCATAGAGCTCCCGCTGCCGTCTCTATGGTGAGTCCCCCGCGCTGCCGTCTCTATGGTGAGTCCTCCGCGCTGCCGGCGGAAGTCGGCCCTACCATAGAGACTGGGTGGGAGCGCTTGTCCCGCGGCGGCTCGCGCTGCCGCTCTCTATGGTGAGTCCTCCGGGATTCCCTCCCTCAGCCGGAGGGAACATGGGGCGGGATGCGGAGGGATGGGGGCAGGTTGGGGGCAATGTGGGGCCAGGGGCCCGTATTTCGGGCAGCAGGGTGCAGAGATGTGGGGTGCAGGTGTGCAAAGTGGCATCAAGAACTGTGGCTCCCGTTGGCTCCCGTTGGCCCCGCTCCGTTCAGGAATTGTGGCTCCCGTTGGCCCCGCTCCATTCAAGAAGCGCGGCTCCCGTTGGCCCCGCTCCGTTCAGGAATCG
>VZSG01000014.1:1840589-1890933 GCA_013398315.1 Nothoprocta pentlandii | reverse complement strand
AAAAAAAAAAAAAAAAAAAAAAAAAAAAAAAAAAAAAACCAGCACTCTAAAGATATCTTGCCCATGTATAATGCATAACTTGCAATATTTGAATAAACAAGGTATACACGAGGGATTTCTAATATCGTATGTTCATTAAAAAAATCATAATCGCAATAACTCAGGTTCTGGAAAGCTTGTTAAAGGTCTCATACAATTATCTGTTTACAGCAAATTTTTATAACCTTATTATTGACTATTTCCATTATGCCATTACTGGAATATTTTAAAAATTAATATAATCTTTTGTAACTTAAAGAATATTAGCATAACTACTTGGCAAAAATATGTTCCAGCCGATTGAGCTAATTAGCTTTTAATAATGAGACCTAGGCAATGCATTTATAAAGCTACTGAAGCTTAATGCTTTCAAAAGCCATCACATTTACAAGTTAATATAGTGTAAATTATTCATGAGCATCTTATAAATATGTGTAATAAGTTATTTCCTGGGCTAGTGTTGCCTGACAATGAGATTCATCTGAAAAGTGGTTTTAGAGCTTTGTGTGAGCTCCTATTTACTGACTTGGTAGCTATCTCTGGATGAAATTTTATACCTTAGGCAGGAGAAGATGAGTCGCCAGGTGAGAGCTTCAGTCCATGGTCTTGCTGAGACCTGAAAAACTCTGTTTTTGCAGTAAGCAGATGCTTCAGACGCACTCAGTTTAACACTCAACGGTTCTCTTGCTGGCAAGCACTTCGGGCTACCAAAACCAAAGCAGCCTCCCCTCTACAAGCAGCAATATTGTCCTTGGCCTAGCCTGAACCACCCAAATATGAACCAAAACCCCCACAACATTACATATATGTATATATATATATATACACACACACAAATATAAAACATATATAATATATACATATGTATTTTAAGCCCAAGCTTTTGTTTTTATTTTATATACAAAGCTGCATGTTCTAATTCTCACTTAAGAGCAGCAAATGAGCACACAGCTCAGACGGGCCCGTCCGCCTGTCTGAGTGCCTGTGCGAGCAGCATCTTCCACGTCCTGATTATTTGCTTGTTTTCCTGTGGACACCATTCTAGCTCTTGTCTCCTTTCTGTTATCGCTGTTGCCAATACAGCGTCTTAGAGCATCGCTAGACACTGGTCTTTCCTGCAGCACTGTTCGAAAAGGTGCCTTTCCCCTCATCTGCCATCATTTAGGGTTGTTTGGATTTCATTAGGTTTCCTTGGGTTTTGAGGCTGCAGCAAGAGCTCTCTGAACCTCACAAGGCGCTATCTGGTTCTCCTCATATTTCTGATCAGAATAATTAGATACAAATGGTATTTCTTTTTTTTTTTTAAAAAGAGGAAACAGTGGATTTCACAATTGCTGGTTGAGATCCAGAGGCTGCTCGTTTTCTTTTGAAAAAGTAATTTGGCAAGATCTATTTATATGACCAGGAACTAGGATGGGAGGGAACTTACTCACTGAACCATGTTCCTCTTACTTCTTACACAGAGAAGCTGCTCAGGATAAATTTAAATGCGCAGAGATTCATTAAAGGCATTAATCTCAATCTGAAGTACTGAAACGACTTCATTATCCATGTTCATTTGCATAATGATAAAATAAAATAGAGCATTTCTACCAAAACATCTGCCACTTACTGAGGCGTTTGTCCTCCTCCAAGGTCAGCTCAGGGATGGGGAAGGAAGCCTCAGGAGACACCAGTGACCGTCACCAGCTTCTCCCGCAGCTGGTAGCAGTTTAAGGTGCATTTTAGTGTGGCTTTCTCAACCAGAAACAGGCAGGAGTCTGTGACTGTTCTTTGGCTCTTATGTGGACTTATTGGGCCATATGTGCAAACCCCTGCATGCACATACATGCACTCACAAAACAGTCTAAATCTCTCCCCCCAAAGAAAGAGTTTTTTTTTTTAAATCACCATTAATTTGGAAAAGAACCTTGTATTTCTAAAGGGGGTCAAAAATGCATTTAAATCTGTGAGGTCAAGTCCACCGCTCTGGTGGGTGATCTTACCTCAAGGCTTCTTGGCCACGCAGTTGAATTCAGTTTTGTAGCAGGAGCAGAAGTAAACGGGACACCAAGCTGGGCTGCAGGAGGCCACGAGGGATGCGAGAACTCCCGAGGCACCTGTACGGGTGTTTTGCAGGTAGGAAGAGATGGGCAATGCATAGTTCTCTGCAGAACCTTTATGAATATTCAGTGTTTCATGAACATGGCCTCTCCTACCAGCTCAGCTTCAAAGGACACCTCCATTTGCTGATCAGTGATGCCCAGGCTTCAAAAACACACGAGAATGGTGAACTTAGAGGTTTTATAAAAATTACCATGCTTTTCCCTGTTCAGCTCCTCAAGGATGACCTGATTTTGTGGAACAGATACTTTAAAACATCTTTTGGGGCAGAAAGGTCCTGGGGCCTGTGTGAGGCAATCCCACTAATGTCATGTGAGCATCCCACGCTGCCTGCAGCCCAGCGATGCTCATTTTGCCCACGGCTACAGAAATGAACATTCCTGTAAGAAAAAGGATGACAGCCCCTTGCTGAAGTACCATTTAAGGACCATGTAGAATACAGAAATCCACTAACTGGATATAGAGCTCTAATAGAGATCTCTAAAGTTATCTGCTTAGAGCTGTGCTGCTGTATTTTATTTATAATTACTGCTATTTGAAAAACATTTTTTTCTCCTATCCTTCTTCCTAAAGGTCTCCGGCAGTTTGACATTTTTTGCAGAGCCTTATAATAATAATTATTATTTTTATCTCCAGCATTACTAATGCATTTAATCTCTCGTTAGTTGCTTATCCACTAGGAATAGTTATTACTTTGCTGCTTTGATATTCCACTTTGAAATGATAATTTACTTGATATGGTAATCATGGTCTAGATATTATCAATAACCGTGTTAGGAAGAGCGGTCTGGACACCCTGGCTGCAACCTGATGAAATACTGGCGTTTCTCCTCATCAGTCCTGTAAATATTGCTCTTCCGTGGTAGGGACTCTGGGGTGAATTATGTGGCCATGCAGAATGAGAGGTGATACTTTAATCCAAACCATTGCTGCCAAGGCAGGGTGTATAAACGGTGTCCTACAGGCTTTACAGGATGGGATGGCAGTACAGGACTTGTTTATGGTCCTGACTGCCCACTTCATTTAAAAGTTATTAAGTGGATATATAGCCGAGTGGTAGCAGGAGCTTGCCCTTTGTGCCCTGTGTCATAATTCAGTTATAACTATTTTAAAATTATTTCTATCCAGTTTGGTTGACTGTTAGTGTATATCTGAGGGCGGAAAAAAAGCCTGTTTTCAACTGAAATTTTCCTTCCCTTTCCTCCTTGTTTTCCCCTTGATTCTCATAAGCACTGGCATCGCTCAGCAACTCCAGTGGAAAAACACAGGCATTCCCACCCCAGCATCCACCCATCCTGCGGACCTGCTCTGGGGATTTGACCTGTGATGTGCTGGAGCTGCTGAAGGGGACAAAAACCACTCACCTTACTGAAGATACTCCCAAGTCGCAGTTTTAAAACACTAAGGAACTTCAGAAGAGGAGTTCAGTGCTGGCTCTAATCAGATTCCTCTGATGGAAGACAAAGCTCAAATCATCTGTCCTGGTTCCCACTTAGCTAGAAAAAAAAAACCCACATTTTTTAGATGTTGCTTACATTAGTTTCATGCTAATTTTGCTGCTTTTTGACATGAAAGAGGTGCCAGAAAACATATAAAGCCATATACTACCTGAGGACCTGCTGCTTGCAAACAGCCCATGTATTCCTTCCCTTTACAGATGGGCAAAGAGAAGCAGCTGAGGCAGCACTAGAGAATTGCCTTGTCACTTGTGATTACATTCACTTAGGCTGAAAAACAGTGAGGAACTCACTCAGACTTCTACTGGAGTGAGAAAGAAACAAAATAGCTTCTCTCTTTCACATCAGATTACAAAACAAATATGAGAATGTTGAATAAAAATATTTTATGATAATGAATTCAGATATACACTGCTCAGAAATACACTGCATTTTGGTATACATTTGGCAGCAGAGAGATGGGGATGAGGGCAAGCTGGGGAGAGCAGCGCCGAGCTGGGAATGAGGCCATGGAGCAAAGCTCCTGCTGAACAGGGAGGGGACCGGCTGGGCCCCTGTGCTCAAAAAAGGGGGATCTCGGCCACTTAATGCTGGGGGGGCAGGCAGTGCTGCCCAGCAGCCAGTCCCTTGGCCGGGCACCGCTGAGGGGTCTCCTGTCTCCCACATCCCTGCTTGGAAGGGAATCGCGCTTCTTGGCATTTTGCTCCTGCTGCATTTTTCTCTTCTCCATTTTGCGCTGCTAGGAGCAATCAAGGTCTCCTAGCAGGGTTCTTTTCTTCAATTTAGCAGGTAATTCAAAGCTCTATGTGTTGATGCTTAACTGTGCTCAGGGCACTAGCTCTCATCTGGGGAGAGGGAGGACTTCATCCTCTATATTCTTTCCTATCTCATATTCTTTTCTATATTAACAAAGGGAAAAGTTGGATGACTTCAGGTCAATAATATCTTCCTTAGACGTAATCAAGGATGCGTGGAAATCTGGAAGCACAGTTGCTGTCTTTGCCTTTTCTGCCTCTGGTTTTCCTCTCTCACCTTAAATACTATTAAAAAAAAAAAAGGAAAAAAAAAGTATTACCTACCTCAAGCTCTCCATTTCATGAATATGTCTTCAAGAAAGATTAAATCAGGCAGAAGAATGGCATCGAAAGCTTGCTCACACAAACTCACAGCTGCAGCAGAGCACCACGAGGAAATTCCCTCTGGACCTGGACCTAGAAAAACAGGAACCTCAAAACAGCAATTGATTCAGTTACATTTGGAACCTTTCTTTACACACCCATCCAGTAAATATCTTGAAGGCAAGGAAAGTATTTCTACAGGTACCAGCAATCTGCAAAGCACAGGTATGGGTGTGGAGATCTATAGATGTGCTAATTAGCAAGCATTGATTTTGGAGAGATGTTGGTACCTCAGCATTGCTTAGCCTGACTCTGCTGCAGGATGCGGCGATGCTGCACTCAGGAGAGTGAGCAGTGACAAACACAGCCGGCTCCTGCTCCCCCAGAGGACACAGGGGCATTAGAGACTATCTCAAAAACTATTTGTTTTGTTAAAAAGCCAATATGCTCATTCATTCTGCCCACATTTCTTCCTAACTGTCAAACACCCAGAGAGCATAAGCAAACATGCAGAGTGAGCAGGGAACTGCCTGGAGTTTCTTGGGATATTCGTGTGGGTGAAGCAGCAGTAAAATCCTTCAGTCATCGTTTCAACTAAAATAATAATAACTGTCACGGAATGCCTTGCATTGGCCCAGCATTTGCAGGTGACTGCCTGCTCCAGACACACACCCATCTCCATGGGAGAAGGGCGAAAAAGCAGAGCATTTTCGCCTGCACGGACAGGAGCACTGATGTATTTTCAATATTTCAAATTCCTCTCCAAAGTACATAAACTTAGGTCAAAGACTATGGGGCTTAGTTTACGTATCTTAAGCAGTATTTGTTTATGTGAGATATTCATAGCAGTCCCTCCTGCATCATATGTGTTTTTACATGCTGAAGAAGAGAGAAGGATGAAAACAGTCCCAGAGCAGCCGTGGAGAACCCAGGAGCCCTCATGCCATTTCCCTGGCCATCTACATCAAGGCACAACACTGCCCTCCCCACCTGATTTGGACTTGGTTTCCCACTCCAAGTATTGATGTTTGGTCTTCAGTTTCCTACTGAACAGGATAGTGCAGTTGGGGACCATCGGGAACGGCAACAGTTGGCAGTGCTTTGGAGGGATAGTGCTGTAAGAGAAAGATTTTAAATAGATTTTTTTTAAATGAAGTCAAAGAAACAGTCAGATATTGAGGTAAAGTCTCCAGCACCAAACCTCCCTGGGGGGTTTTGTGCATTGCCCCGTCCTGAGGCAGCGTCACTGAAGGGCACCAAGCCCTCCTAGGCCCAGCTCCCTTAACAGTGTCATGCAAACATTTGCTGTGCAGTCCCTGCTTCTCAGGAGAAATAGAAAAGAGAAAAAAAAAAGAGAAAAAAAACAGATAAATTCTTCCTCCGGCCGGGGTTGTCTGTGTGGCTGGCGATGAGGAATCGATGCACTCAGTGAAGCTGCACGAGGGAGGCAGAATAGGAGCTTTTGGGGCAGGATGAGCACAGGTTTTTCTAAAATGTTCTCGGCATGTTGTAACCTAAAACATGAATGTCAGCAATGTCTAAATATACCCTCGTAACCCACATTGCAGAATCCCTTCCACAAGCTTCTATCTAATATTTCCCAAGTTTGAACAGTGTGAAGCTTCCCTGAGGGTGCCATTTAGCTGGTACATCTCATCTGCAGTTTCTGCATCCTCTTCAGGGGATGCTATGCTCAATGCTTTTCCTCTGAATATTGTAAGAAAAGAAAAAAAAAACTCTTCAAAAACAATTCCCCAAATAGTCCACTGGTCTCTTCTGCAGCACACATGCATCAATCCCAAAACAAATGATGAGACTGAAGGCTGCTTAATGTAAGCTTGTGTTTAGGAGGGTGAAAAGAAAGTGCGTGCTCTGATTTTAAGAGCCCTGATGAATACTGGAAAAAAAAATCAAAGCCATTGAAAGCTGTGGGGGATAAACACTTCTGAAAAATGTACTGCTTTACAGCCATTAGGATTATTATATTAATATTCATTCCTAAAGTCTACATTTTATCAGCCCATAAATACATCACATATGGTCTAAATTCTCCCATGCAAGGCAATGACAGGTTAGGGTTAGGGTCAAGAAACCCATCTGTGCCTTGAGCAGGTGTTAGCACCTGATGCAGTAGGCACGGGGAAACAGTCCCACACAAACACACCTCTAGCAGTCCCAGGTATTAATAAATAAACCACGTGCTGTTCTCAAGCACCCATCCATCCAAAAAGACTCCTCTTCAATGAGCTGCAGGAATTGTCAGGTGGTTGGATGGCTGCAACATCTTTAAGACCATCACCCTGCACTTGCAAGGGCAATAAAGGTGTGTCAGTGAGGATCAGAGTTGTGTTTCACAGTTCAGGCAATGCTCAGAGAGCACTGCTGCCTCCCACCACTGCCTTTCTTAAAGTGAGATTAAACACTGATTAAGCCCTGCCCAGGTTAGCAGTCCCTCGGCTCCAGGTCACAGCCCTACAGCATCCCCACCAGTCCCCTGCACTTTACCTCCTCAGGCAGCAGGACTGGCCTCCGACACCAGGTGGCACTTGTAAGTGGCATGGTTGCATTACGAGATGTTCATTAGTAAAATATTTGTCACAGAAAGTAGTGAAACGGCAGAGCTTCAGAAATACTCCTCTTGCAAGGGCTTGAAAACAAAAAATGGCGAAACAGAGCTATTAATTGGTAACAATAAAGTCCTCAGGAGAACAAAAATCTAACCTTTCCCTCTGAAATCCTTTTTGTTCCTTGTCCTATAAGCTCACATTTTAAGAGGAATGTGTTTACAGTAAACTTAAAGTGAATTGTGGTTTATATTTATGAGGCATAAAAATTAATAGACTTTTTAATGATTTTTTTTTTCCATGCTTCATCACAGGAATTTTTATATTATCTGATAGTGAGATTGGAACCAATCAAGCGCAGATGGCAATAGTTGAGCACTTACCACCACCGAATGAGGAAGGGGGTAATCAGGTTCTTTCCATGGCTCTGATCCTGCAGGATCGATGAGGGACACAGCCAAGTCCTTTGTTCCCTTTCCAGATGCAGGGGCAAGGATTGAGGAGGAGGATGTGGGACTCTGCCCAGCTGGGCCTGAGCAACCACGTACGTGTCCCACCAGCCCCCGGCGCGGCGGAAAGCCTCAAGTCTTTGGCTACAGTGATCTTGGCAAGAGAGGAAGGCAGCTCCAGTGTGCTTCCATACAGACATACTTTGGACTCCCACCAAGAGCTCTTAGTTATTAGGCAGCAATCACGAGGCCGGCTCTCGAGGACATTTCTTAGCCATATGATATCAATTAAGTCTGAGTCTTCTGACCGCAAGGAACTGACATTACCTCACACACAAGCAGAATTCAATTCCTGATCTCCCGCTCTCCACCTTTGAAGTCAGTAATGCCAAATTTTTCCCACATTCCAGGGGGAGGCTGCAGCTATGCAGAATATGTGGATGCCTTGCATTCGGTTTTAACAGAGCCACCCAGCACGTGCCTTGGCTGGAACAGACAAGAGCAGTGAAAGATCCGCTTGGCCATGCGATGCTGAGCGACATACTTACTAGTCCACCAAACAAAACACGGGCTGGTGCATCTACTCACTGTGTTCATCGAAGGAAGGTCACCTGGTGACATGTTACGTTTCTTTTTAATCGCTATATTAACTGAGGATTTTCTTTACACACCACTAATGCACAGCCATCGTTACTGGGGTGTACAGGAACTAAGGAACATTCTTTTCTTGATACGCTGCAAAGCCTAACGCTTCCAGGGCTTGGGCTGAGATAGCCAAGCTGCCGACAGCATTACATGGGCAAACCAACCAGTGAGGGCACCCAGACCAGAAATAAGGGGGTGATGAGGCTGTATGTGGTGATTTGTACAACGAGAAAAAGTTAGTGTCACCTACTAGCTCTTACAGAGCTGGAACAAGGTGCAAGTTTCAAACCTCCCACACTGGGAAATTATTCATATTCCAACCACAAACATTTGACATCAACTGAAAACACTAACATCTGCACTGACAGTGCGATGTTATTTTAACATATCAATCTTCCAAATAAATCCCATTTAGATTTCCATACAGACCTGCAGATCTGTACAACAGGTACTGGACCAACAGGTACTTCTTCGATTCTGCACATCGACACATTCCTAGGGTTACAGATGTGGTTGTCAAACCAGTGACCCAGCCATGCAAAACACTGCAGGAATCTAAACAGAAAATGTTCTAAGTAGAATTGTTTGATTGAATGCTATATTTTCCTTTGAAGACAATTTATGTCTTCTCAGCTTATCATTACCCTTGTCCATTTTAATGCTAATACTGTAATTTAAGACTGTGGAATGAAATAGGAAAATATTTTTGTCAGATTAAGTTGGCAGAGATTTTGTATCTACAATGTTATGCAAAATACATAGATTCAACTGCTCTGTCAGAACAGAAAAACAGGCATAATTCCTAAATCACTTGAAACTGATATATTCCAAATTAACAGCTCTCTTGCCAATTAACAAAAAAAAATGCCTATGACCAATTGCAATGAATGTACCTTTTTCATACCTATATCAAACATATTAACATTTTTATGAGGAAGAAAGCTATCACCTGATATAAAACTCCAACTCAAAAAAACAAGTTTTGTAATTAATGTTTAAAAAAAAGAAAAAGAAAAGAAATAAATACTTGTTGGACTTCCATAGATGCTGCTTAACAGTTCAGTTATGGTCTTCTATATTTTTCATTGCTGTGTTCTGTTTCCGTGAGTCAGGATGATTTATTACCACATATTAGCCCATCAGGGAATTCATATGAAATTTTGGACTGATTCACCATGCTCTAGACAAAACTTGTCAATATATCACACGTTAATCATTTTGACCAAGACAGCAAAGCTCAAGTAATGTATTTGGGATTAGTACCAGAAATGTTTTCATATTTGTTGTTCAAAGAGATTTCTTTCTTTCACAATCATAAAGAAAAGAATTATTGGTAAATCCTACAGTTTAGAGGTTTATGGATGAAGGGATTTTTATTTCCAATTCAGGCCTATTTCAAGGGATGTTGTGATATTTATGACTTTGATAAGGTTTCAGGCATTTGGATGAAAGCCAAAGATAAGACACTCACAGTTAAAAGGATCCAGCTGTAAAGCAAAGCACTAGAGAGGAGAATAACCAAGAGTCTGACTGTTCTTTGAGACCTTTATCTTTAAAATGTATTTTCCAGCATATTCCATATGATAATACTCACTTGTGCTTCTCCACGGCATAGTCATAGTCAAATATCACCACAGTGCAGGTCATGCTGCTTTCAGAGATGGGCTTCCCTAAAAGCCCCATGGTTTCAGCTTGGTCCCTTGGTGCTTCAAAAACTGGACCCCCAGGGACACGACATGAAGGATAAAAGCAGGGAGTCCTCCTGACGTCCTACCATCACATGGTTTTTAACCAGAGATGTTCACAGAGAAGAGCCAGTATCCAAAAAACACTGAAATCAATATTGCCACAGTTGGGTAAGGAAGCTAAAACTTTGTGAGTCCCAGCTGCAGGGCACTTACATGAAAGAAGAGTGCTGGGTTCAACACTCCGAGCAATGGCCTTCAGCTAAGACATGCACATCCTGCCCAGCTCAATTTATTGTTCAGTTGCAGTTTTGGAGTTTCCTGCTGCTGACATATGTCCTCTTTTCAAGCCAAGTCTTCATTTATGTTAGTTTTTGGCTGACATTCACTTGTCTTAACCATCGATCTGGTGTCTATTCCCCAGCTGTGCCTTGGCCCCCTCATTGCATACCTGCCCTTGCCTGCTGCCAGCAAGAGCCAGGCTTATAGACAGCAGGGACCCTTGCATGAAGCCCCCCAGCGCTTCTGGAGTGCTCTACTGGCATTCACTCACCCACACGATGCGCATAATCAAAGGCCCTGTCATTCATGGGCAAAATAAAGCTGAACTACAGTTGTCCAAATAGCCCTAAGTTTGACATTTCTGAGCTTTGTAGGGCTAGACTTTCTAATGCTTTTTGCTATTTTTTTTGCCCTCTCTGTGTAGAAGAATTTGAAGACTAGGAAAAGACTACAAATACTTGTCAGTAATGGAAGGATTGTAGAAAGAATCTCCCTCCAGGAGTAATAACAATAATTTGACTGAGCCTGAGTGACAAGAGAACTCTATTACCAGCAAAACAAATTCGTTTCTCAGGCGTACGCACCCTTATGGAGTCACGACGTCCGTGGAAGCAATAAGGGTATTCCCAGAAGGCTCCCAGAGGTGGAGGCGCTAGACTCCTTTCTGCCAGACCCATGCACTGGGACTAGGAGATACTTCTCACTTTTGCTGGCAGTTTTTAAACAAGCTTCTGTCCTGCCTAGAAGGGGAAATAACGTGCAAATGGTGAAACAGCAGCATTCCAGGGACAATGCAAGGGACCCTGGCCCTCTTTTGGACTTCAGTACTGCTAAGGGACCGTCAGTCCTGCTGCCGTTCTGGATGATTTAAAACATTTCCACTGGTGCAGGTCTAGGAGTTTCCCCAGCACCAAGGTAAGGTATCTGTCTGGAACAAAACCACTAAACTATGAGAAATATTGGGAGTTTTGTGGCAGCAGGTCCAAGAACCATGCCAGGAAAGACTTAGTCATGGAATAGCAGCAGGTTTTCTTTACTTCACTAGGTCATGCTTTTTGGTGTCTGATATCCAAGAGTTACAAAATTTCAGTCCCATTTTTGAAAGAAAATGTATTACTTAGTCCCAGCAGCTGAGGGAGCTGGACCTTTTAAAAAGAGAAAAGATTTCTCTATCTTAAAAACATATCCCTCAGTTCTGGAGGTTATTACAGCCATCCCAAAGCTACACGTGCAGAACTGAGCCTCCTGCTCTGGCCACAGGCTGTGCTGCAGCAAGGCTGGAGCTGCAGCCGTGTGCTCCGCATTCTGTTGGCTTTGCAACTTAAACTTCATTCCTCCCAAACTCAGGCCAATAACCACTTTAAGCATTTGTGTGTTGCTTCTGAAACCATGCACACACACCTGCACCCCTATACAGATGTGCCGCATGCACTCAGAACACATGCAAACTTTAATTAGGTTCTATATAGTCCAGCATTGCACACTTATACATTAACTAGGTGAACCGAGAGTGACCATGGATAAAAACAATCCAGATATACAAAGTGTGGAAGGAAAAAAATAAAGCTGAAAATCCTTTGATGCTGCTAAGCAAACAACAGGGTTGCCTCACATGAAGTCACACTAAGACTGAGTAATTTGTCCCTACTATGGAGAGTACAGAGCAAAACTTGGAGATACAAAGGCAAGAAATAGAAATCAGTAGTGAAATGATAATTTTTTTTTTCCTTATGGAGATAGTGGCTTTTCTGTTTGGGGCAGAAACAACATGGGCACATATTCAGCTGCAAAAAATGAGGCTAGAACAGGAATAAATGGGGTGATATTTGCCTACTCTCACTGTATTAAAGAGCTGTGGCTGTGGGAGTCAACAGATTTAAAACAGCTTTAAAGAGTTACTACTGATTTAAAAAAAAAAAAAAAAAGCACAGCATGTGCTTCACCTCTTACCTCATGGCTACATGCCATCATTGAATTCAATAGCTCAGCAGCGTTCACATAGAGACTAGGCATTTCTACACAAAATAAGCACATCAGGTGGTCCTGGCTGAGGTAGGTAGATTTAAACACTCACCTTTAAGGCAGACACAGGAGCCGGGAGAGGCAAGTCCTGCGCGGAGAGCAGGGCATTAGAGGGGCCAGGCTCTGAATCCGTGAGCAGCTACCGCTGCTGCTGATTCGGGGCCAAGGAAGAGGACCACACAGCTGCCTGGTACTGCAATTCTGCATTACTACAGGGTCACATTTTCAGGTTACATTTTATTGTGTCTTCCTAAATTTATTTTACTGATTTTCTGAAGGCATCAGTCTGCAGCCCAGGGCCACTGTTACCACCACATTATCACTGGGAGCCATCTAGGGGTGTGGGGTGGCCTCTCTGCCGCAAGTCCCCCATGCTGGGAGCTCCAAGCAGTTTAGGGGGAAAAAAGGGAGAGGGAGAGAAAGAAATATCTATTTTCTGATGTTAAAGGAAAAAAAAGATCAACTGAGGTTTCTATGGAAAAATACTGGATGCTGTAGCTTGCAAGATGGCAAATATATTTTAAAAGTTTGCTTAAAGTTGGCCCTTAGCCCTATGGGTCCTAATCCAATACCAATCTATAGTCAATACTTTACATAAAAACCACCATACAAAATTTACTATTTGTAATGAATACTTCTCTGTAAAATGCAGAGCAAAAAGCACATATATTTTTAGGAGCACTTTAAGTGTTTCACTATAAAATTTTATTTTATATTAAACTCAATTACCTAAATTAAAATTTTGGTTTTTGTACCTGTGCAAACTGCTTTATTTTTGCCTCACTGATGCCAGATGGTGTAGACATTTATTTTTATTTTGAAATTTTGATTGAGTTTATTCAATTGTTTCTTTTATCAGTGATGACTTACCAACAGAGCTTGCTTCAGCCTCAGGGTTGCTGAGAGAGACCGCACAGGCTCGGGGCTGCCCGTCACAGCTGGCAACACACACTGGACCTTTTTGGCGAGAGACTACAGTAATCATAACAAATAGGACTGAAAAGTATTGTCTGCTAGGAACAAATGTTGAATCAAAAGCACATTTCAATTTTGGAGCCAGACTTTTCTTGAAGTGAGGTTTTCAGAGACGAAAACATTACATCACCTTAAGCGGAAAAAAAAGACAGGATATAGTGAGAAGTTTTAAGGCAAATAAACCTTAAGTTTGACAAATATATTACTCTTGACTATTACTATTAATTTTATCCAGGCATCTATGGAACTTCTTGCATTTGTGTATCAAGCATATTAAATTCCCAACTCCTCAAGAGCCTTGACTGTTGAAACAGGAAACTACAGAGAAATAAGAAACAGGATTTCTTTAAGTGGTTTAAAAGCACCATTATAATTCTTATTTATTATTATTATTTAGACTTGAAAATTGAGTTTCTTATTTATCTAAACATTGCAACAGCAATGTTACTAAGCCTAACAATGAGCTCTGCTAGCCATACAAATATGACTCAGTGAAAGGATAAGCTCCTTTTGGAGAAAATTCTTTATTCTTTATAGGAGGAAGCAGCTGAAAAATCCAGGCATGAAATCGTATTATCCAGCTATGCTTTTTTTTTTTTTTATTATATTTATGGTCTCTTTGGTAAAATCAAAAGAATGCACTTCTGTGTAATGGGGCATAGTTTGAATGGCACAGTAACCATCACACCATAAAAAGCAGAGTTGGGCTGCCTGATTACAAAAGCATGTCCTCGCCTCAGTCTTTGCACAATGCAGCTGTTTACATCACTGAAAGTTTAAAATTGGAGTCACTTGAGAACTAAAATTGCATGTGATGGCAAAATGGTAGAAAATACGAAGCCTGGGCTGCCAATTTCAGAGCAATTTCTAGAAGTCGGGGAGCTTACTGATAAAATTATGGGATGTAGGACATGCAGTACTCATTAAAATCATTCTTTCTTCCTTGCATCATAAGATTTTATATCTTGGCTCTTCACCGTGGGTCTCCTTGAATTTAGAAAGAGGTACCAGCAAATATGAGAGGGCACTAATGAGGTTTTGAGGGATGGTACCTATTACCTCCACTGTTTTTTTTCTTGAATATGCTGCCTGCCACTCTGTGTTCATTTAATACTATGGTGTACAAAATCTTGGGACAAAATCTTACATCATGCACTACAAGTTCCCAGAGTTTTATTCTTATAAGAAATCACACTGGCTTTTTTATTTTCTATTGCCACCCTCCTAGATCACATAAAGCAGCAAAGATGTCCAAGATAATACATGGTATGGCAATAACTCAATAAAAACAGTTTTTAACAGGATGCCTTTGATTCTTCCCTGATCTATCTAGCATATACTATATGTGGTATATACTATACTTAATCTTTTCCCAAGAATCCTCTGCTTCCCAAAAAAGCACTAAGGCAAGAGTCCTCCACCCAGATACTATACATGAATACACAAAGATTATGCCCAGCTGACACATCTGGGACAGCTGAAACAACCCCAAGTCTGCCATACAGAGCTTATGCTTGGTCACAACCTACTTGGGGTGAGATCTTGGAACTCCTTTCTCCTTTCCTTAGTTCCAGCTTAAGGCCTATGCAGCCCTTGTGTGTCAGGCTGATCTTCAGCCCTCCAGGGAGCTGCAGGATGAGCAGGTCCTTTAAGCTGTGGTGATAAACACACACACACACACACACACACACACACACACACACACAATGGTTTAAATTGTCTTGGATGAATAAGAAGTTTGTCAACAGCAAGTGAAGCAAGTGTTGTAATGTTCCATCTCTAAGGTTTTACAATGGTGGTTTTGGGGCCAAAACCGGACAAGGCCTGTCAGAAATGATTAGGTAATCTCACAGCCACTTCCCCTACGGAAGGAGCACTGGAGCAGTTCTGCTCCTTTTGGACACAGGGAGAGGTCGGCAGGGAGGAAGCAGTCCCCTTGCAGGGGTATCAGCGCCTTGCACACGCGTGGCCAGGAGTCACTACCGCGTGTCCCCAGACTGAGGTTGTAAAGCAGGCAGTTACCTCCAGCGAGGTAATTCAATTACCTCTGATAATATTGTGCCCAGCAACATTCCAGTAAATTCAGTTGTCTGTGATAAATAACTCTACGCCCTCTGTAACTTTGCACCGGGATGAGAAATTTCGCTTGTAAGGTCGCAACCTTTCTGAACAACCTCAAAACTATTTAAATAGAAAATGAATGGACTGGAAAGCCAGTACTGAACATTAGAGCTAAGTAAGAGTACCACACTTTTTCTTCCTTGGCTGTTAAATGATCTTTTGGGGTATAAAGCTTTTTTCAACTGTTACAGCTAGCTAGCTATTGTTTCACTCATCTTTATTAAATCTGAGTGTGTGTCAGCTCAAAGTGCTTTGATTGCCACCTGGACAAACGTTACCAACTTTTCACATAGTCCGACAACACTTAATCTGCAAGATTAGAGCTAATGTTCTGTTTTCCTTAATTAACTTCATTGGACCGGTCAAACTTATTTTTCTCTCTGGCTAAGATGCACTTAGCTGCTTGTCTAAAGCACACAAATTATCTCATAGCCTAGTTATGCTGCTGACACAGGGTCATGAAAAATGTGCCAGCAAAACAGAATCCCCAGCGCTCCAGCAGACAACAATGAACCTCATATTTCACTCTAACTTGGCAATTAAGTCGGAACAAATATCTAGGGAGAGGAGACGTTCTCTAGGATTTCAAGCAGAATAAACCACTGCTGATGAATTAGTTGGGACCCACTGCAGCGCCCAGGCAAAACAGAGGCAATTGGAAAGCTGTCCTGAACCTTACTGATAGCACAAATGTGGATTTCTGTAACAAGGCACAGAAAAAGCAGTAACAGGCAGCACTAGCACACGCTGGTTGAGGAAAGCTTGGCACAAGCCAGCACCACTTCATCCTTCAGGTATCAGAAGTGCTGTCAGCCTTCATGGACCATGGCAGTGTTGCAAGGTGGGGAGGTGCCACTCAGCCGGATCCCAGCAGGAACCGGCTGGACCCAGAGGAGCAGCCCTGCTGGGCTCCCCCCAGCTGCTCTGCCACACCACACATCCCAACAACGCCTCTCGCCACCAAGCCAACCTACAGAAAACTGAAGGGTCGGAGAAGACTGTGGCCTTCTATGCTGTGCTCTTAATAGTCTCATACTGGATCATCTCAGTACTCCCGGGACATGGGTAGGGAGAGCTGACAGGTCACACGAACGCCAGCATGTGCCTGTTGCTGAGATGCAAAGGCTACAAGGAACAGCAAAGGCTTCCCCTGGCATGCGCAGGGCTGCCTCAGGGAAAGGCAGAGGGAAAGCTGCAAATGTAGGGAGAATCAGGCCCAAAGGCCACGAGAGTCACAAAGTTAAGCACGGTGCATTAGTCAAGGGCGCTGTCAGGATGTATCGCAGTTTCAAATTTCACCTGTTCCTACATTTTGGATTTTATGGATATAAAAATATCCCACAGTTGACTATGTCATCATTTAACCTCATTTTTTCCCCTTCTAGAGGAGTTTTCTTTGAAGTTCCTCCCTGTATTTTATTATCCTCTTGGGTTCTGGAGTGTCTGTTGTTACCTGACACCACCAGATCTGGAACCCATTAAGAGACAGACAGAAGCAAAGGCAGAGAAGCACTAGTAAGTCCTCAGAATAAGGACCACAAAAAGTCGATCTGACTTTTGTAAGCAAGTTACAACCTCAGTTAATTATATCCTCAAAATTATGTCCACAGCCATTTCTGCTACTTCTAGAAGAGAGGCAAACTGATCTAAGAAAGCAGTAATTCCCCTTTTTCACATATGTATAACTCATACCAACCTTGAGAAATTACTTGCTTTCCAAGAACAAAACCTGTAAGGCCAGGCTAAGGCCCACAGTTCTTAGAAAATTTATACCGTTCACAGGGAAAAAAAGATCTAATCCACATTATGCATTATTCATAGGATTATAATGTTCTTTTTTTTTTTCCTGTCTTTTTGACAGCGGTATGATTTACAGGAAAATAACAGAAAATGGACTGCTCAGCTCAACTCCAAACACGTACCTTTTTCCTAGCAACCTCTTCCTACCCCATTAATGGTGGAAACAAGGAAAGGAAAGACACACTCTTGTCTGCGTAGCGATGTTCTCCTGCCCTGCCGAAAGCAGCCTTGGATTTTATCTTTTTCTGCAAGTGCCTTCACAGAATAACAGAAAGGTTAAGGTTGAAAGGGACCTCCAGAGATCACCTAGTCCAACCCCCCTGCTCCAGCAGGGACACCTAAAGCAAAGGCACATCCAGGCAGGTTTGGAAGATCTGCAGAGAAGGAGACTCCACAACCTCCCTGGGCACCCTGTTCCAGGGGGCCGCCACCCCCACTGTAAAGAAGTTCTTCCTCACCTGGAGATGGAATTTTCTGTGTTTCAACTTGTACCCATTACCTCTTGTGCTACCACTGGCCACCACTGAGAAGAGTTTGGCCCCATCCTCTTCTGCCACAGACATTTTTATATACACACACACACATATTCTATATATATGTGTGTATATATATATATACATATATATATGAAAATGACTCAACCCCTTATCCTCATCTTTCCAGGAATAACTGGAAATCAGGTCTTTTGTCCACATGTCCTACTGACGAATAAAGGTGCTGTGGTTGAGTTTGGGCTTGGTCCCTTAGCACACCCCTGGGCACATCCTCACACAGGTTGCTGAGATTTACTCACAGGACCGGAGATTGTTGCTCCAAATATCCTTATTCTCCTCCAGGACTGACACCTCTGCTGGCTTCTGCCTGGTGGCAGAAGGGAAAGGAGAGAAATGGAGAAGCCAGGGAAGGCTGGTTCCTCTGGGAGGGTCAGGAAGAGTTTTAACAAGCAAAATTTGCAGTCACTAATCTCCAGTTGGATGATGAAAGAAAGGAGACTTGTTAATTACCATCAAAAGAGGAAACTTAAAAAAAAACATGTCCCTTAAAAATTATATTAAGAAAAAAAGAAATGCAAAAAATGTTCTGTTTTCATAAAAGAATATAGTCCCTCACATTAAACTCTTTGAAAACTTAACATTCTAGTGAACAGGATAACAACCATACGTTTAAGCTGTCATTTCCCAGTTACACACAAATTAATAAAGTAAGAAATCCTGGTTCAGAGCTCCCCCTGTCATTAAAGTCAATAGGGAAAACTGAACACAACCATACATCATTCCTATAGTAACTAACTGGGCATGGAACCAACAGCCTCCGGTGGTAAACAGTAAATAATGCATATAGCATATGAAATGTTACAAGTATATGACAAATTAATCTGCTTCCCACTAAAAGAAAAGGTCTCAAAGCAGGCCAATTTAAAAATCTGTGTACATACGTACATATATATGCATACATATGCTTGCATCCACAATAATCTTACAATTTACATAAAATTAATTGTGAATGAGCTGATAACGTAGCTTCAAAGCTTGCAAGAATAACATATACATGTATGTGTTATTCTTTCAGAACACTTGAGTCACCTGTACATCAAAAGGCTTCTCAATCACATAAAACGTATCAATAAATAGGATGTAAGAATGTTAAATGAAGTCCTTTGGCAATGTGCAATTACTTTTTGCACACTGTGCAATTACTTTTTGCAGCTGCAGAGGGTTGTTTTTGCTTAAGAACAAAACAGAAAACAATAAAATGTTCTTAGCAGGCTTGGAGGTTGAAAGAAGAAAGAAATGACTCTCTGCCTTTCTCCTTCCAGACAAACAAATGGAACTGGGCGGGGGGGGGGGGTTCAACTAGGCCGCCCTTTGCAATCCTTGAGCATGAATCCTCCACTCCTGGCACCACATGGACGTGTGGAAGAAGGTGTTTAGACCTCAGACTCACAGAACTCAGCAAGCTTCCTTTTTCCTTAGCGTAATTAAAAACAAAGCAAACAGTCAAACATCGCTTTGCTAAAACACTGACCCTGTTGCACATTGATGTTGGGGCTGAATGATCTAAATGCTCCCTGATTTTTTCTGCGCTCTAGAGCTGAAAGGCAAAGAGAAAAACATTAGCCCATTGGAAGTGATTTCTTGTACAGGTTTACAACTTCCTTTTCCAACAGATTAATTCAAGGAAAAGTTAACTCGCTGGTTCAAACATGACTTTTCTTTCCTGAGAAGAACGATTTCCTTAGTATTTTTTTCATCACTGAAAGTCCTCCCGTAATGTGCTGCCTCCAAACGCAGAGGATTGAGGCAGGAGCTGTGCTGCTGAGCGCCGCAGGCTCTGACCATGGGCGACCCCTCTGCTTCTCAGAGGCTGCTACAGTGCTTCCCAAATTAGCAATTGGGCATCTTCCTGTCCCACATGCTCCCATGTGACCCTCCCAGAAACAGAACAAGTCGGCTGCAGGGCACGGGGCTGGCACGAGCTGCCACCGCAAGTCACGGAAGGGATGAGGAACAGGAACAAGACATGACCTCATGGCAGAGCATGCAAACCATGTCTGAATAACTCTGGCATTTCCACCTATCATTTCTATGCGTGATGAGAATGAAGCCAACATTATTTGCATAAATATATAGTGTCCTTAAACAAACTATTCAGGAGGTACCTCATACCTGCAGGCAGCTTAGGCAGACAGGATGCGTGTAGCAGATCCCAAAGCGTTGAGAGGAAACACTGTGTGTGAAAGAAAATGAAACAGTTAGAACGTTTCGGTCCAGCTCAGCCTGGTGGGGTTGATTTGCTATAGAGGGCAGAGGGAGCACAGCACCCCCAGGCAGCACCACAGCCCGGACTTGCAAGGACTTGGCTCAAGAAGGGGAAACACGGAACCCGAAGGGGCAGCCGTGTTGGCCCCTCGTGGCGCAGGTGCCGCCCAGCTCCCAGGCTCCAGCTCGTGCAGGGAAGGACCCGGGTGCTCTCACCTCTCCCCACGCTCACGCTACTCCGGCCGAGTGCTGCGGCCCCCCGGCAAAACCCCTCCTTGCTGAGAGGGGCAGCCGCTGAGGGGATGAAATTCAGGATTCTGGACACAGCAACTTTAGTGGCAGGACATCCAAACAAGTAAAGAAACTAAAACATGATTATAGCTCTGCAAGAAAAAGCCATTTGTTTAAAGTTGGAAGAAATTTTCAGGCTTTTGCCTCCAGTTAGAAAGAAAGATACTTGCATAACAGGATTCAGATCTTTATTTTAAGCAACATATAGCCTATACACGACCTCCACCTTCCAATAGGGCATTATTGGGAAAATTTTATCTTTACAGCTGTTCGAAACCAGTGGATCACCACAAGATTCAGAGAAACAATTCTGGAAATATGCTGAGCTTAGTTTTTATTCCTCATCCCACCAGCTAATGCAAGACCTGAACCAGCTGTGATTAATGCAGCCAAGGCAAGAGACTGTTCCTATTCAACAGGGCTAATTGAAACTCATTCCTCGGAGGAGAGAAAATAAATAAATCTCTGGCACCTCCCACAACACAGAAATTACAAATTGCGTCCACACACAAAAAAAAAGTTTTAAAAAAATCTCTTAGCAATCACCTCATCTCAATATTTAATAGAAAATCATTTAAAATTATTAAAAGTAATTCTCATGGAGACTGATGTAATATTAACTGGAAATAAATTTACATTTTCATGCCGCTAAGCCAATGGAACAGAAGACTCAAACATATTAAACAAAAACACATAGGGATGCATTGGAAAGACAGCCTAAAACTCCCAACTTTAACTCAAACTTATTTTTTATTAAAGTATGAATGCATTTATGCTGAAGAATAGTTTGCATACATTGTAAAGCAACAAGCATATTTTCAAGAGGCGTGGGCCCTCCTCAATATGTCTCCATGCTTATTCTACATGTTTTAACACCGGACTCACACATACACTCTCACACAGACACGTACACCCACAGAACACAGAGCTATCTGCTTCAATTAGCTTTCTTTTAAGGCTTATGTAAGGTGCCCTCGTGCCCCTAACACTACCATGATTAAGAACAAAATCGTATAAAAGAGCAGCATTATTTGCAAACTATTGATCTGCTCTTGGCTTCAAAAAATATCAAGTGAAACAAGTTTTGAGTTGTATTAAACATCCACATTTATGAAAAGCAGGACTCTGTATCTGCAAACAAGGGAAAGTGTGGGGAGCTTAACAAGAGCTTCTCCACCAGAGCAAACTGTCAATCCTGTCTCCGAAGGAGCTTTTCTCTTTTTTTCTCTCTTTTTTTTTTTTTTTTCCTTTTTTTTTTTCTCTTTACAGCAGTGCAGCTCTGGCAGCCCCTGCCCGGGCCAGGCGCGGGCAGTGCGGAGGCTGCCACGCTCACGCCACTTCAAACCTGAGGTCGATGCGAAACTACAGCTCAAATACTGACAGGGGCGAGTGTCTGAACGAGACCGCTCAGTTCTTACCGCTGGCCCACTCGCTAGAGCAGACGGGCGTTTCAGAACGCGCAGGTACCGGTGCTGCTCGCCCAGTCCTCGCGGGGTTTGTCTCCCAGCGCTTTTTGGTATCCTGCAGTACATGGTCTGAAACTGCACCTACTGCTGCTGGGTGAAAGACGCGGCTGCAGATACATTAAGGATAGATATAATGAATAAAATAAAGGATAGCATATGATATAACGGGTAAATACAAGCATCTTTTTTTTTTCTTTTTTTTTCTTTTCTTCTTTTTTTTTTTTTTTTAAATCTGTGAAATGTGAATTAACTGCAGAATTAATTAACTGCCAGGCCATGAGTCTAAAAGGCTGCGTATGGCTGTTTTAGCCTGCATGGGGTCAAAGGGTATTGCAATGCATCGTGCTGAACCGTTCTCCTGGACTCATCAGGGCTTTCCTGTCCTACTTGCTCTTCTGTATCAGCATCAGCTCCTAGCTAGGAATGCCAGAGCAGCATCTAATAAAAATCACCTGACTGCTTTTATAAGACAAGCAGGAATGAATCTACTTGGCAGTATGCACCTGACCTAGAGAGACAAGAAAGGGTCAGTGATGGGTGAGAGACTGGGGGAAAAGAAGCTTTTTTCTCATGTTTAAAACAGCAGCAGATTTCAAGGTAATGCAATTACTGTAACGATGCATATCTTTAGGTACTGAATTGCCCTTTTGATTTAAAAAAAATGGTCAGCCGAGTGTTTGGCAGTCTTTTCATTTCCCAATTTCAACTGTTGTGTAGTCACCTATCAGCTCTCATTCCCTTGGCCCTTTCTGCCTTTGCTGAGCCGTGAACATGTTCAGTCAGCCATCATCAGACCCCAGTTCGTGAGACACTTCCTCTGAGGAGCTATTCCTGTGAATCCGGCCATCGCTTTTCATGCTGTGAAAAGTCTTCTTAAAGGCCTCCATCATGGCATGGGCCAGCTTCTTGGCCTCCAGCTTGCTCTCACACTCCACTGCGTGGCAGTCCATCTGGTAGGACAAGTCATCGTTGATCTCCCTGTACACCCAAGCAAAGATGTTTGGGCTGACGTGGTGGTCAGCAGTGCAGTAGGCGATGCGTGCGACCTGAAAGGTATCCATGTGGACTGTCGCCTCGCCTTTGAGGTCCAGGTGGTGCAGCCAGACTTGGAAAGGGCGAATTTCCAGCAGGGCGTTTGCTGGGTAAACATCCTCCCTGGCGAGTGTGTGCTTCTTCCACAGCTCGATGACTGGCTTCTCTGTGCAGCCTGACAAAAACTGCATCCCTGTGGTGGAAACCTTGCCCAAATACGTCACCTGCAAAGAAGAGTAAAGGAGGTGAAATACAGACCGCAAACTCTGATGATGCTTTTCGCTGTTTCAGGATCTTAGTCCTTCACTTCAAGCAGCGACAAACACAGGCATTAAAAATGTTTGGTCTCTCTGAATTTCACAGGATTTTACTCCCTTCAGCCCCCCTGCAGATGCCAGCTTTACAAGCCATGACTGCACTGCTATGCACATGATAGCAAGGCCCAGTGCTGGTAGGTGCCAGTGGACGAGCCCTCAGGTAACTGTGCTGCTGACCACCATTTCTAATTTTATACTATATTCTAATGGTTTATTTGTATCATATTTTAAACATCAACATTAGGGAGACCGAGACATTCTTCATTTGACAACATAAGGCTGCAGGGGATCAAAAATGTACGAGTCGAGAATTTTAAGCTATTTAAATGTATTTTCCAAAATGATCCCATTTTCCAAAATGATCCCATCTACTGTTTCTACTGAGTATTTAGCCAGAAATCTTCAAAACTCTCTCTTCCCTTGTGAGCTGCAGGGCTGAGACATTTCTTAAATCGATTTAAGAAAATATCCTGTTAAAAAAAATCTAGTATTAAATCCAGCTTAATCATATCATCCCTTTGCTTTTATGATTAATTTTGCTGAGCAAATATCCTGTTAGCCAATGAGGACAGCAACGTACAGGAGAACAATGAGTCTTGAGTGCCACTGACATATTTTGTTCACCAAAAATCAGATTCCCTGAATAGCCCATATCAAAATGCTATGTGAACCCTGTGGAGAAACATTCCCCTACAGCCACACAGCTTGTAAAACTATATTGTTCCTCTACAGCTGAATGGAAGAATATTTTATCTGGGCAAAGAGAGATTTTCTCTAGAAAAGACAGATCAACCACTAAATAAATACAATTATGCAGATGATTCTATTTATTGCTGCTGTCAGAACGCCACAGCTAAGAGCAAATACACAAAAGCAAAATTACTTCTAATTTATCTCTTGCAGCAGTAACGGCGTGAGACTGAATCCTAGGCCTCCTGCTTGGTCTCTTGAGCATTTTACTCATGAACATTTTACCAAAAGCTCTGGAGGAAAAAAAAAAAAAAAAAAAAAAAAAAAAAAAAAAAAAAAAAAAACATTAAAAAAAAAAATAAAAAAAAGCGTAAAAAAAACCAAATAAAAAAAAAAAAAAAAAAAAAAAAAAAACGACATTTGCTTTTCAAAATGTCTTCAAAATGCAATACTGCATACACACTATAATTTTTCTCTTTGATATGCATTTAAAAAAGTAAAGAAAAATGTGATTTCGAGATGCTTAAACATTTCAGAAATCTAAGACATAAAGAATACAAGATTTTTAATCCACACAAACAACATTTTCACTGGAAAAATATTTTGCTGCAAATTGTTAAACTCAAAGACTTAAATTAAGCCATAATTAGGAAAAAGCTTACAAAACATTATTTGGAAGTCCATGTGGCTTAACATGCCAGCCAAGAGAGCAATTTCATCACACTGACATTGCAAAATGGTAAGCCTGAATTTTTGCCTATAAATATTCAGGCTTTGCACTGGGAGCATTTAAAATCTTTTAAAGCTTTTTTTTTTTTTTTTTTCTCCCCAACAGTGTGAACGACATCAGCTAGAACAGTTACCAATACAAGACCTACCAGTGCTTTCGTTCCTTTTAATCAGTGATTAGGCTGAAGTTCCCTAAAGTCCTGCAGAACAACTTAAAGGAAAGCCTCAGCACCCACAGGGTGAACTAAGCGGATGCAGCAGCACACGAAACTGCAAGCCAAAGGAAAGCAGAGCCTGTCTCTTGCTCTGGTGCGTTGTCACAAGCACACCCAGCTTGCCGAGCACCACACTGCCAAAGCGTCCCCAGCGCCCCCAGTTCTCCACGGGGACGACTGGAGAGCAACACAGAGGGCTGGAGGTGGGTGTCACACAGGAGCCCAAGTGCTCTGCCTGAACGTGAAGTAAAAAAGAAAAGGGGCTTCCCTACAAGTAAATATTTAAGATAAAAAGGAGCGAAGAATTACTCTGAAAAGCAGAAAGTGGCTGAGACAAAATCAAGAAGTATGGGCTGATGGCTTGTTTACCAACGCGGGACTTAATGGTCTGACTTACTGTCCCAATTCTGTCACTGCCTGGCTGCACAGGAAGCTTGGGAAAGCTGCTTCCTTGAACAGCGCCTTGGATCTCCACTCAATGCTCTCTTTTTCCTGAGGATGCATTCAGAAATGTTTGTAAGGTTCTTAGAGACTTCACTGAGAGCACGGGACTCGGGCCACACCACTGCCACCAGACCTACGCGTGACATCAAGTACAGCTGTGGTTTCAGCTGTGCTTGCAAAAGCTCAAATCTTTTCAGAGTCTTTTGGCTTTTGTCCTAGAGACTTCCCAACACCAGTGTCGGAGCCCGACTGAGACGTCCTGCATGGGAAACACGGTGCCTGCTGCCCCCTCGGAACATAGCTGCAGCCTGTCGACACACGAAGATGCTTCATGTCACAGCACATGAAGCTTAGCCGATGTCATGTCATGTCCAGACCCAGACATAAAAAAGCACACTGCTATTTTAAACCATTTCTGTCCAGTAGAGTTCAGGGAAAACACATGCTTTAATAGCCAGGCTTGATAGCTCACACTCTTTGAACAGCCCAGGGTAACAGCTGCCACCGAAATTTTCACAGCCCAATTTGTCAGATGTAATAAGGGAGACTTATTTTCTGCAGTCCCAGCTCTTAGCTTCAGAATGGACTCCAGCTCATTACAGGAGGCAGATGGGTGCAGCTCCTGCAGGCGTCCAGCATCGGCCCAGCACAACCGCTGCAACGCAGCAGCCTCCGTGGGCCCGAACCTGCTCCCCGGCCCTATCCCCACAGGATACTCCCGCCAGGGGATGCCAGCCCCGAGCTGTAAAGGGCGGCCTTCCCCGAGGGCAGCGCCTGCTGCTGAGTTATTTCATTAAAATTTTTCCTTCTTTCTTTCACAACCAATATAGAGGGTTAATGAAGAAAAGGGGACAAATTACAATCAGCAGAGCACTAAGGCCACACCATCGCCATTTTACCCTGTGTATTCACAGTCAGTAATACCTAGGCCCAAGACACCGTCAAATTTAGCCTTTTCCCAAGCAGCACAACCACAAAAGTCAACAAGAACAAAACCCAGCATTTTATGGCTGGTCCCAGAGAGCTGTTACAGTTCTACATCTCTCTCCGCAAGCTGGGAAGGCAAACATCAACTGAGACACCAAAACTACCTTAGAAGAACTTCAGCGCTAAGCAAAACCTTTGTAATGGGCAACGTTGCCTTGTCTGACAAAATATTTAACCCTCTAAGGTTGCATCCAGTTACATTTCACTTTCACTTTGAACAGAAGAGCAAAAAGCACGAAGCTAAACTTTAGCAAGCATCAGAGAAGGGTCAGACACCAGGATACTTTAAGTACACTGAAGTAAATAAAACAAGGGGGATTGGGAGGATAGATAGAAATATCCATTTGATGACAGCATAAATTATAGTGGCTCCCTCCAACCTAAATTAAAAAAAAGAAAAAGAAAAGAAATTCTGCACAGAAATGTCAACCGTGGCCGAGGCTGCCAGGCTAAAGCCAAACTTCCACAGCTCGCCCCCAGCCAGAGGAAACCATGCACCAATTCCCAGTCGCGCCGCGGCCTGTCACAAAACCGCTCCAACATTACGTGCCTGAATCCCAGGGCTCTGCGCTCCAGTTCCAAACCCATTCCCACCCCCCTCATCGGCCTCAGGCCTGGTCCAGCATGTGGGAGGTCGACCGATCCCACAGGGACAACAGACCCACCCGAGCTTCGTCTCGGCCACCACCAGCCTCCCCGGGCGCCCTCCTCATGCCGCTTATTGTACATGTGCTTGGGACTAAGGGAACCTCCCACCACGCGGCGGGTGGTCCCCCATAAGGAACGGGGAACCAATAAAGGAAGGAAATAAGGAAGCAAAGGAAGCAATAAAGGAAGCAAAACACCTCGGATAGGCAACCTGACGTGTTGCTCGTGCTGCAGCTGCCCTGCGCAAAGCCTTCTGGAGCCGACAGGCTCGCTGCCTCCAGCGTTCCAAAATGTGGCAAGTGCCACAGAGAAGGCCCACCACGTGAGAACGGCATAGACAAAACCATTCCTGCTTATGGAAAATGAGGGAACTCCTACGGTTGTGTTCACTCATTTTCTGCATGAGAGAGAAGATCTGCATGTAAGCGTAAAGTTCTGCAGCAGCCCTGGTGGCGGCAAAGACTTCAAGTTGTCCCAAATGTTTTTACTTTGCTGTCTATTTGCTCAAACATAATTATTTTTAACAATTTCAGCAAACATGTTTATTGTTTATAAATGTTGATTTTGCCCAACAAAAAACATGCATTGAAAAGTGCCTCTTATGAACTACTATCTGGCAACACAGAGTGTTTCAAAGAGTAGATAGACTGAGCCTATCTGCCTGGCCACCCTCAGGCCGATATGGGAATGCTGCAGCATGGGCACGTAAGCTGAATGTGCTCAGGCAGTACGCGAACATAAGCAAACCCACACACGTGTTTGGGAACGTCTGAAAAGGCAGACGTCAAATCTGAGCCTATGACAAAAAGAAATGTTACCTTTCTCTCCCTCCCTAGAAATGCTCTGGTGCAGAATCACTTCAAGCTGTCTGCAATGTTTTATCCTGGACTGCACAACCACTGCCACAATCACGATATGCAGCACTGCTCTTTGGAGATCAGGTCTCCCCCTTCCAGTCAAGGATGGCAGAGTGAAAAAACCACGAGCTTTTCTTGTTATGAACAGCACCATAGCACTGATAGGCATACAGATACTATTTTACTTAGCAATGTAAAAAGAAGAAGAAGAAAAAAGCATATACCCAGCAACAACATCAACAAAAACACTTAAAATGTTTCAAATTACCACACAAGAGTTTTTGGGTGTGAGCACCAAGAGCACCCCATGCCAGATGGGTACCCCATGCCAGAAAGGGTGCCAACCCCCCTGCAAAATCCCTGGCAACTTGGCTCTCCTCACACCCTCTGGTAGAGAAAAACCCTGCAGAAGGCTGGCGGCATCAAGATTTAGAGCCGAAAAGTGTTTTTTGGCTCTAGAGGAAAAACACAAATATCCCAGACATTCCATTGGATCACTAAGCAAATACTGTGCATTGCTTTCAAGCAACATTTGCTTGAGACCCAACAAACTAACACAGTTAAGAAGAAAGAAACAGGGCCGTACAGTTCCCCTGCGTCCCACCACTGCCCCCACGGCCCCGCTGCGGCGAGCTGGCCACAGCCTAAACACGGTCTCCTCGGCACAAAGAAATGCTCAGTCAGTGCAGTTATGTGGCTTGTTGAAACATGTAAAGAACTGTTTCATTTTGGAGATGAATTTCAGAGAACAGACCTGGCCAAGAGCTTAATGGAAAATAACCACTGACTCTGCTAGTCGCCCTCTGATTTAACGCAAAGGATTGTTATTTAATGTCTGATTTACCCTGGGGAATGGAAGAGTGGCTCTGGGAGAAGCTGGAGATGCCAGCACCTGTTTGCCACTTCAGTCAAGAGCCTACATCTCTCTGATCCTCTTTGTAGGAGCGAAGCTGAACCTCAGTGTAAAATAATTCTAAAATTGTTCCCTAAACCCCCCAAAAAATAAACAAAAGCAAGTAAGAAATATATTCAAATCATGATATCTTCAGGACTCCTTTCCAGAACTAGCTGCTGTGTGGCTGCTGTTCCTGCACATGAACTCCATTTCCCTGGGCCTGGGAGCAATTTGCAGGTACCGCTCTGACGCTGCCAAGCTGAAGTTTCCATCTCATCCACACCCCAGGAAGGGTTTGACACATAAGCAAGGGGTAAGGCGATAGCATTGGGTAGTCACTCTGGATATAACTCAAGTCCTCCAACTAAAATCCTCTAAATTATGCAAAAGACTGTCATTTTTAACCCATCATTATTGTTTCAGGTTTTGAGATCCTCAGTGCTTTCAGGTAGTTCCAGCAAGGGAAGAAGGAAGAGCTGTGGCACCCTGGTAAAATTCTTTTCTTGAAACATCCTCAGCCCCAGGATCAGCAAGAATAGGGCACCTGCCTGGGGACAGGTGAGCTGTATGCCAGTCTCTGCAGCACAGCCAGGTAGGGGAGAAGAGCAATGACCACATCTGGCAAGTTTAATATTTAATAAATCAATGCACTGGAAATGAAAAGATTGACCACTGACAGCTGAATTGACTGAGACAAAATGAAAGCAAACAAGAAAAATCCTGCTGGCTCCACAGTACAAATAGCCTGCATGAGATAAAGAAACAAGCAGAGCTCTATGCTGGAAACAGTCCTGAAAAATGCAACGGTCTGAGCTTTTCACCTTTTATCACACTAGACTGCCTAGTCTCTGTGCAAACAACCACTAATATTAAACTACAGTCTTCAGTTATACTAAGAGCATTTTACTTACATCTAGCAACCAGGTCAAAACGGTTAAAGCCCAAGCATAAACTCAACAAGAGCCAGTTCTCTGCCATTCTTCACCGTGCATCTACAACACCTCATCAACAACACAAGGATATGCTTTTTGCCTTTAATTTTCCAATGGAGAAAAAACTATTTTGTTATTTGGCTTATGTGGTGATAAGTCTGAAATGAAATCAAGCAGAACTGGCAAACGGGAATTACTTGGGTCTCAACTGGAGTAGATTTCCTCAGCACTGCTTAAAACACAAGTAATTAACTAATTCTAACACAGACTTTAAAATGTAGCTCAAGATATAACTGAATTTGCAAAACACGGATCATAAGCGACCTCAGCAGGGCTGCTGGACACCCTACTGCACCCGCTGACAGTTGCCTTTATTCCTAAATATTTTCTTTATCTTGTTAATTGCTGCATTTCATTTTGTTAATCTTCCTACTTTGTCTCCTTTCATTTCCTCATATAACTTCATTTTTTAATGCCAAGTTACCACTGAGACGAGATTCATGCTTGCAGATACCAATTCACTTCCCGCTGTCCTTTGGGAGTCTTCCCAGGACAAGCAGGGGAGATGTGGAGGCAGCCAAGGGAGTGAGTAGAAAATCAACTGCGCTTCAGCTACTAGCTGCAATTCCTTGGAGTTCTCTTCAGAGAAAATCTTTCCAAACCCTATCCTTAGGCATCTCAAAAACTCCATTTGACAATGTTCCTGTGCCAGGAGAAAGGAACATACCTTTGCATGTCCATGATCCCCCTCCCATCCCCAGCAAACATCTATCTTCACATTTATGTTCATATTATGCATGAGATTTTCTCCTGTACGTTTTAATGACATTTACATATGATAGAAACGTAGCGTGTTTCAGAAAGCTTTTTACTTGTACACTGCTCACAGCTGCTGCCTCATGCCGAACGAGCGAAGGAGCACGCAGCTGGAGCGGGAAACCGGCTGTTTGCTTTTACTTTGCTCCTCTTCCTTTCCAATCTACTGAAAGCTCCTCTTGGCACCAGTCCTACAAAAACTTATGCAATTGAACTTAATGGAGCATGCACAAAGCTGAGGACAAGAATGGCTGCATAGTTTGGGCCACTGTTTCCACTGAGTTACAAGCATTTTACACAGCATTTTACGTACTCTCCAACACTTTGGACACTGAATTACTACCAGAAAACCATGCAGAATGCATGTTCCTTCAGGATCTTTTATTGTCAAAAGACCTATCTCAAAGAGTCCCTTTTTTGAGCCTTCTCCATGAAATACTTGTATTTCCTTTAGTTGCTCCTTTTAAAATATCAAGTAAAAAAAAAAAAAAAGAAAAAAAAGAAAAAGAAAGCCAGTGCTATGTGCTATTAAGATTTTCAATTCTGGGTCCCAAATATCTTAGCAGCATTTGATACCTGGCGCAACTTGACAATGCCTGAAACTAAGAACAACAGGGAAAGGAATTGGCTTTAGTGATAATGGAAGATGGCTGCAAACTGCCCCATACATCAACAAAAGCAGCATTAGGCCTACACTGCAATAAGCACAGAAGAAAGAGGGAAAAAAATAAAAGAAAAAAGGAGAGAGAAAACAAAACCATTTCAGCTCTGCTTCCTCAAGTGTCTATCGAACTCAATGAACAAGTAAGCAAGCAAGCAAAAACAAACCAAAATAAAAAGAAGCAGCAAACCACAAAGAGAGCCAAGCCTCCCAGGAATGGCAACACTTCCTCCTTTCATGATTCTCCCCACAGCAAATGAAACAAAATGTCTGAAGAGAGAGGGAGACCACAAAAATACCAGCGCCAGTACAAATGTAACTCTCCTTGGGTCTGCAAAGACTCCTATTAAAATACTCAGGCATTAGTTTTCCATCTTATTCCTGCATCACCATGTGAAATGAGTTCTATGACTTAACAAAACCCTTAGAGATTTCGCAAGCAGTCACAATTTATGGCATTTCCGGGAAATGTCTTATTCCAAGGCTGCAGAAGAAGAAATGATGTGCCAGCACTGGGCTGAAGCTTTTGCACTGCAGCAATGAAAACAGACTTTGCATATTTCAACTTAATAAAAAGCACTAAATACATTATTAAAAAGAAAATATAGTTTAAACACGTCTTATCATTGCTCAGAGAGCCCTTAGATAAATACACCTAATTTATCATTTGTGTTTGTGTTACCAAGTTCTGGACGAGGGCCACAGCGACATAGGCTCTGCACAGCCAGACAGAATACAATGTCTTTGCCTCAAAGGTTTATGACACTGAATTGCCATTTAACTGAAGACTTCCCACTCAGCAATACAAGAGTATGTTAGCAGACTAAACAAAAGACTAAACAAAGCACACATGTCCCATAGAGCACAAGATGATGATGCCATAGGGATGTTAATTTGTTTCCAAAGCCATGACTCGCAGAGGCTCCAAAGTCCTATTTTCCCAATGGATTCAGCTTAGCCTGTGTCTTCTGCACCACCCCGTGCCTGCAGTTTGGCTTGGAGGGATAATGTCTTTGGCTTTGCAAAGACTGAGTGACAAAATCTATAGCAAATAGCTATATTCATGGCAGAAGACTTTTGTTTCCCCAGACTACAGAAACCCAAATTGTCAGGATGTTTTGGGAAGGCCCAGGTCTTACAGCACTTGTTCCATTTGCTTTGGGACACTGACAGGGAAATTTCCAAGGAGCAAAGGTGGCAGCAGGGCTAGTTTTGCAAGAAAATCTGACCACCATTTAGTAATTAGAAATACAGACAGAAACTTGGCAAGACAGATTGGTATTTGTATTTAAAAAGGAGGAATTACTTGACTTTTGAAATTCTCTAGTTTCCTCCAGCCAGGCTTAGGCGAGCAAAGTCAAAACACTCACTCTAGGGGTCTGATCTCACCCTGCTAGGAGGCCCCGTGGTGCTCTCGGGCACGAGATGATAGCTTGGGCTAAGCCTCTCCCAGCCAGCTGTGCTCCCTACCAAAGTTTATTCTTACTTCAGTTAAATGCTTTTAAATAGAGAACAAAACATATTTTCATTTTAGTTATGCATATGCTTACATGAGATAGAATAGAAAAAAATATTTTGGTTAACATAGCATTTACTTTAGATTTACTTCTTGCCAAACATGTAACTATTCACAGTAAATGCACAGCCCACTGTTTCTCCCTGTCATCGGCTGCCTGCCCTGTTTACTTCTCCTCTGCTTCCTCCTCACCAAAACAAGCTCTCGAGGGGCAGAAACCAGCTTGAAGACACTTGAATTACAGCACAAAGCCAAAAATCGTCATTGAAGTTCAAGTCATGCAAAATCAGAGCTGAACAGACCAACCTATCCATCCTTGTAGGGGAATTTTGCTTACAAGAAACCATCTTGCTTTTACCAGAAAGCTACCAAAATTAATAAATATTTTATTTAAAAAAGAGAAGAGGGCAGAAAAGTGTCTTACTCCAGACAGGGGTGGGGGAGTAGGGGCAGCCTGCACCAAACAGGATTTCATTTACATGTTAGGAGAAAAAGCTGAGATGCCATCAGTCCCCATCTGAAAAGCCAATAACCGTGGCAGACAGCATAGACTGGTCACTCTAATTTGTCTTCCTGGTTGACACTAGCAAGCTAAGGGTTTTATTATAAATAATTGAAGATATCAAACAACTGCACCTCCCTGCTCACAAAGGAACCAAAGACAGATCACAGAAATCCCTACTTTTCCAAAACAGCCCTTGCAAGAACGATGCAATCCCTCCCATGGCAGCACACGGCCAGCAAGCTCGTACACTGAGCACTGGTGAACTGGAACACACTCTTTTTGAGTATGAACTTACTAATGCCTATAAACTGCATTAATACATCATCTTGTAATGCCTGTCGGAGCCCTCAGTTTCCAAGATCCCAAATTGCTCGGCAGCACATATAAAGAACTTCCTATCTGCAAAGAGGGACGCTGTGCTATTCTAATAGGATGTCATATACACATGCACACTACAAAATAATTCCTTTGAATTATTTATAACATCTTTCTTTTCAAATAAGCAGTTAACAAGCTATATCATTAAAACATAAACAGCAGCTGCTTAAGTGTCCCAGAGTAACCCAGCTCCAGAGTGGAGAACAGGAGGTGATGAATGGCACCATCAAGTGAAACTACAAGGGAGATTTATGAGGGAGCAGCGTGATTAACCACACCAAAATCTGGCTACCTTAGCCGTGCTAAGGGCCACCCTTGCAAAAAGGCATATGGGTTTTCAAATGCTCAGGGCTTCCTTTACATCTCTTATTTACAATAAGGTATCTTTATGCCTGCCCTGCTTGTGTGCACCAATCACCCCCACGCTAATGCGGGACTAGCTCTGCCAAACATTACACCTCAATCCCAGCAAAACCAGAGGGAGCTGTTTGGGAACCAGCATCTACCACAGGTCCATGGATGCCGTCTACAACTGCCATTCATGCTGCAGAGCAGGTCCTGACTATCTAAGCACCTCAGAATTAGGACATTTGAAAAGAGGCCTCCAAATATACAAGAGGCATTCATGAAGCACAAGTAATCTCACTGCTTTTTTGCATGTGCTTTTTTTTCCTGCTTGCCATTATTTCTGCTCATTATTTCTGCTTCCTTCCTTCCTACCCATGAAAGCAATGCTGGCAATGGGCAAGGTGGCTGATGCAACAGATGTGAGCTGCATCTGCTCAGGACACGTGTAGGCCTTTGAGCATGGGGAAACTAAGAAAATCACAGCAAGCGACCTCTTTATATTGCCAGAATATGAAGAATGGGGAAAGAAGCCACGACATGACCCTGAGGAAACCCTTGCTGGATATGCAGACGGAGTACCTAGGATGGAGAGCAACTAAGAGCACGTCCTGTGCAAAGTAGCATGTGTGTGTTCCTGGAAAATCCGTAAGGAGAAATACTCTCAAGCTTCTTAGAGCAGCTCAAGTAGAGATCATGTGGCCAAAAAGAAATTTACCCAGTAAGGGTTTATCCTTTTTAATTTTAGATATTGGGAAGAAATCTTAGAAAATGAACAAAATAAATTCCAAGGAGCAGTCCAGACAAAGCGCACCTCATGGATGGGTGCCCATTCCAGATGCCAGCCAGAAAAGGTTAATAAAAGCAGAGAAGGTGAGAGATCCCAGCCAAACTGCTACCTGCAGTCTCCTGGAGGTGGTCCAAGGATACAACAGCCGAGTACCTCACACAAAATTAAATCTACGCTGCTGCACTTTACATAACTAACATTATTAGGCTTAGGGAGCAAAATATTGAGAGAAAGCAAAAATCACTTTGGCCACTACTTACATATTGGGTTTGCACCTCTTTACAAACTGTCTACAAAAGATAAGGCAGCCAAACATTTCTCTTTGATGTAGAGCAAACAGTTTTACAGAGTCTAAGGAAAAGGGTCTTTTCCTTTAATGCTTCAGGCAAGGGAGGCACAACGCCCTTTTCACTTTACAACTGGCAGACTCCTTATACAATGCGGTGTCAGCTCTAACTAAGGATTCACATTTGAAGCAATTAAAGATGCAATGACAAGAACAGGTTTCATCTTGCTTCTTCCTGATTCCAATGAGCTAAACTGCCACCTTCAGGTCCTTCTTTCTTTGAAATGAAAACAAAATATAAACACACACACATTATACACGGAGTAAAAGCACAGAAAAATTTAACTAAGGGTCCCCTGTAAGTGTGGAAAAGCAGATGAAGGTGCTGGGTTTTGTTGGCTGTTCCAATCATCTCAGTCCTGGAAAATTCTGCAGAAAGCTACAGAAGACAAACATGAATCCTTCCATGTAGACAGATAACGCCACACAGAAGATTTCATAGCAATTAAGGTGTGACTGACTTAGGCAAGCATGCAATCACTCTTTGATCACTATTTAACCAGTAAGTGAAGACAAACTCTTCTAATCCAGGTTTCTTCTACTTCATATGCTCTTCTCAGCAGATGATGAAAAGTCTAACCACACCTGAAGGACACTATTTCATGCCCAGTGCTTCCACATAACCAAACATCTCCTACGCTGAAGGCCCACCAAACTCTAGGCTAAATGAAGCTATTACTGGTCTCTTTTCCAAGAAATGATCAGCTTGAAGTTCTTAGAAAACCTTTCTTTCTTTTTCTTTCTTTTTTAATTAAAAATACAGTCCAATGTCCAGCACCTGAAAACAAACCAACAGACATTAACACAGCAAAAATGTCCTTAAGCTTTCCAATCCTCACTGTCAAGCTTACAGGAATTTAATCTGCATTTTGGCAGCAGACAGCACAGCAGTGGTTTGCAGAGCCTCTGCTCCCCCTTTGTAGTGACTACATGCAGAAGCTCCAGAAACATGTGATTTTGATATCCTGGAACAAAAAACAAACAAACAAACAAACAGGCTTAAAAGCTGGTCAGGAAACCCAGCCTGGGTAAAAAACAGAGAGCAGAACTGCAGCTCCTGGTAACGTGCACAAGGCAACTCCAGGCAGCTGAAGGCACACAGTCTCCTCCACAGCCAACAGCATCGCAATCCTCTTCCCAAAGGTTTATAAAGCCTCGGAAAGGATCTTGTTTGATCTATCAAAACCAAGATAAACCAGCCAGTAAAACAGTTTGAAGCAAGTGCAAAGCCCTGGCTCTGGTTCATGGTTTGAATACCAAGCTGTGAGACAAACGTTTGAAGTATTTCATACTGCCCTAAAGCTCTTCCTGGCCATCTCCAGTGACAGAATTTGCTTTGGTTTGACCCCTTCTGCACCAGGTCACCAGCGTTTGTGAAGCAGAAGAAACAAGTATGATTTTAAGCTCTGACACTGAGCGGGGACAGCAAGCAGACGTGGTGGCAAGCGCGGGTGTCTGCAGTGCAAACAACCCAGCAGTTTTAATGAGGACACCTCTGATCTCCATTCCCACAGCCTCTCGCTCGGCAGCACAGTCCAACCCAACAGGCACAGTGAATGCAGCGCTGGAAAGCTCATAGAGACCTGACCCCAAAAAAGAAAAAAAAAAAAAAAAGGTTTATCAGCTGTGTTTTCAACATGAAAAGCTGGGTTTAGTACATCTGACACAAAGGGTCAAGAAAACATGGGTCTAGTACAACATGGCATTTGTGTAAGAAAAGAGCACAGGGCTGCATTGCCATATGGCAAAGGGGGACCATGAGCCAAGATACATCCTCCACTTGTCCCCGGTGTGGTTGAAGCCCAGCTGCAACAGCTGTGTTGCCTAAAAACTGAAATGGAAAAGGGATCAAAAAGAGCCCATCCGACTGGCTTACAAAGTCTTTTGGCAAGATTGGACTTATTAGGAGAAAGTCCTGGTCACGCAGAGATGACACACTTTTGCTTGGGTGAGTCACATAAGCGAATCAATGGCAGAAAGTTATCGTGCAAGGCGTGCGTGATCTCCATGAGCTGACAGGAGGAGGCCAAAGGGAAAGGACACTGCCCATGAGCACCAAGTGTTTTCCCCACCACCTGAAGTCCCCAGAGACAGGTTAGGAGGCTGCTTACAGCCTGTCGCTAGCACAGGTGTCCCCAAAACGCTGCTGGTTGGAACGGGAGGACTGGACACAGGGTTGGTTCGTGGCATCATCGCCCTCCAGCAGCTTCCTCCTGCCCGAGCCTGGCTGCAGCGCCACAGCGAGGGCTCCTGGACCCTGAGCGCACTCAGAGGCGGCCCTGGGAGTCACACTTTTTATTTCTTTAAAAAGAAAAAAAATCTAGAACGAGGGAGCAAGTTTAACAGCTTATGACTTGCATACGTTTGTGTGCATGCTTCCGTAGCATACCCATTCAGCATCACTGGTGGAAACTCACACAATAAAGAAGTACAGGAGGCCACCAGCTACATGAGCAGAGTGCCAGAAGGTTCCCAAAAGTTTGGCTTTACTAATTAAATGTCTCTTTCAACACCTAAATCATCATTGCAAATAGACTCAAAGAGAAACCTGAAAGAGAAATTGGTAACATATTTTCCCAAGACACTTCATTGCTACTTAGGAGGAAAATATAAATTGTTCTCTTCATTTGTTAAGATAAAAATGAAGAATGACTTCCCATTTTAAACCTTTTATAGGATAAACTATTTCTGCTACACTGCTGCTAAACCTGCTTATAGTTCACTACCGTGGGCAGTGCTCATCATGCTCATATCTCCCTACGATGAAGAGAAACATCACACTTCCAAAATGACTGCAATTATCAGTCATTAAGGATGCTGCTCATACTGCAGTAAAATCCCTTATAAAAATATCACATCTTCAAATGATAAAGTTTAATTTTATCTCAATCAAGCAATATACTAGAAAGTAATGTCCTTCTACGCAGCTTAAATACAAATCAAAAAGCACAAAACAGATTTTTTCCTTGAAGTGTTTGCACGCTGATCTCTAGAGTACGTCACGTCACCAGGAGACAGCCTGCTTGTGTACTCACACACAGCACACAGCCTTTTGTAGGATAAAGCTCTGTAATCTGAAAAGAATCAAAGACTTCTGAAAACATCAAGTCAACAGAAAACAATGGGCATTTGCAATTACGAGCTACGAGGAAGTATTTGAAAACTCAAATTCCAGCCCCAGTCTAATGCGACCTTTCATCCTGGAGTCTGAGAGGAGTCTCAGCCTTTACAGAGGGCTGGACAACATCTGTGCCCACTGCAACTCTGCAGCATCCAGATGTTGGAGAAGGCGCAGCCATTCACCCCATACCAGGCTCGATGCAGAGCTAGGGATGGGCTTGCAGTGCATCAAGTGACCGACTTTTTTCCTCTTTTTCTAAACCAAGCATTAAACGTAACAACGCTCTGCGACAGATGGACTCCAGAGGGAATCATAATTCTTTCTTAGCTGCAGAGGTATCCTATCTTCATTAGGAAACAGAACTCTATCCAGTGCATTTATGCAGAAATATTGCCAAAATTGCTCTTGCAACAGCTGCCTTCACAGTTTCATATGTAAAACAGGAGGCTGGAGTTACCCATTAATCTCACAAAAGAGAATTTGATTGATGTCACATAGTTTGAATAGTAATTATACGATAAGCTAGAAACTGTTCTATACAATAAAAATGGTTATAAACAATTCTAGATCCACAGAGTATGATGGATGATTTGTTATGACACCGAATAATACTTTAAATATTGCATTGCCTAAATTCTAGTACAGAGGATCGTATAAATTTGGAGTAACTCAAATTTCATGTACAAAGAGGTTTGCTTGACTGATAATATCTTAATTTAAAAATACGGGTACAGCCAGTTGCTCAAAAACTGCTTTGCCAACAAGGTCAATTAAATATGATGTTTTATTTGAATTTTGCTTGATTAGAAAACAAACTGTGGGCAAGCTAATGGGGTTTTGGTCCTGTAAGCACAACACAGTCTCTGTCAAAATGAATCTTGGAAGCCATACTAAAGTTGGATGAAAAAACAGCACTGTCCACACAGCAATCGGTTATATCCAGCAATGCATAAAATTGCTAGAAATCTGCCTCAACTCCACTGCTTCTGATAACAGCACCTTGCAGGAAACAAACATCCTACCAAATCAGCCAAAACCTATTTTTAATCTATGTTTTTACTCTTAAATCTGTCTTTGACATCCAGTTTTCTGGTGTTTTTTTCCCCCACCCCCTACCCCCCCTTCCTCTCCTACTATTTTTCCAGAGTGAAAATGATGGAAAGATATTGGTTTATTTTTGTTGCTACTTGACAGCTAATCAAATTCAATATTTATATTGCACCAGGATAATGAAAAGTCAAACTGGATATTATAATACATACCTGAAGATAGCAATTTAACCTTCAGCAATTCAATTTTACTTCATACCATCCATATGTTTTCTCACAACTTCCATTTAGACCCCAGAAACCTGCAGACAGAAATATGCCCATCTCCTGCCCATCTCCACTGAGCCTGCCATGCCACTTGCTGGCCAAACAAACCCTCCTGGTGCAGGAGTGTCCACCATCTACCTAAAACCAGGTGCACGCAGGGCACACAACCCATCAAAGGAGTCTCTTAGAGGCTATGGCCCATCGAGATGGGCTGTAACCCACCCTCACTGGTGTGTTGCTCTGGATCTAGAAGTACTGAGGAGCTGGTATTTATTTATAATCCAAACATCTAGCTCCTCCACATGACTATAGCCATGTGGCTATAATAGCCAACATGACTATTTTAAACAGAGAAGGAATCAGAAACAAAGACCAGGAGGTAGCTGCTCCTGCAGCCTCCGATCCCCACCGAAGCACAGTCAGGGCCTTGATTAGCAAGAACGCCAACAGAGGGGCAAGGAGGGAACAATCTGGGGACATTTAACTCACCGCTGCTTCTATGGACACTTTCCTACGCAATGAAGTGAGAATAGGTCTTTTGCCATTTTGTTTTTCAGCTTTTGATGGAGAAAGAGAAACAGGTGTTTACCAAAACCAAGCAAAAATCCTGAAAACTCACAATAGGTGGTTCCTGCTCCCAGACGACTCTAGTTTACAATCTTTCTTCTTTATTGCTATTTAATGACTCATATCATGCTACTCTTTCCCCATCCCCAATGCCTGCTGCTGAAATCTGCTCTAGAGAGATATGGGATGCCTGAGGGAAAGTCACACCGAAAGATAACTACAAAAAAAGAAGAAGGAAAAAAAAGAAAAAAGAACAAGAAAGATCAGAGGAGCCATCATTTTCCCAGGCTGCAGAGGAACAGATAAAACTTCCATTACCAAGATGAGTTCATCTCACACAGGGTAGGAGGAGATGGACTGATCTTTTTACCTGGCATGATACGATGAAACTCCTTCCATCAGATCTGTATTGCTATACATTAAAAAAGTATATAAAAAGGTATATGCAGACATACACATGCATATACAATCACAAATACATGCAAACTTATTTGAATATGTCTGAATCTCCTTGGATTCACAGCCTGAAACCTAAGAGCTGAAATAAGCTTGGCCTGGGACTCAGCAGCTGGAAGATCCAGGCAGTTGCCAAAGACAAGGTGCGTCTTCTCAAAGGCAGATGTTATCACAGCATGAAGAGCCATTAGCTATTAACTACTTTCATGTGTGGTGAGCTGTTAAACTGGCACCAGCTGCTTGTCAACCCGTGTCATCCTCACGGGTTACTCGCTTCACCTGCGTTAAACACGAGCCGGGCTGCTGTACACGGATGAGGCCAGACCCGGCTCTCCACGCCCGCCAGTCCCCACACACACTGCTACAGAGCAGCAAAGCCATCAGTGCCGTTGTCTCCTGCTCCCCAGCTCTAAGCAGACAAGGCGCTGATGGGACAGCTCTGCTTTCTCCCGTGGGCTGAGCTTGCTGCTGGTCACCAGCCCCGAGGGCACAGGCAGGTGAAGATGTGTCGACCTGTGACTAAAGCAGGAGAAATCCCACATCTGCTCCATAGGAATAAGTGAAACCCTGGTGCTTTCACAGCTCTGCCAGCAGAGAGTCCTTGGGGATTTCCCTAGAGAATTGCAGATACGAATTTTAAATCTTAACATCGTGTAAAACCAATATTAGGGCTTTTTCCATGTGGGTCCAGGCAGCAGCTGAGGAATGCACTGAGCCAGTAACATTGCTACGACTCAGTAAATCACACATAACAGCTGACCAGCAATGGAAACCCCTTTCAAACCAAGCCCAGGCTGCGCTCGTGACAGTGTCTAGAGGCTGCCAGGACGCAGCCCATGAGCTCCCTCGCTGCCTGCTCTGCACGCTGGTGGCAGGGCCAGCTGCATCTCCAACAGCCAGCAGTGCTGCCGCAGGGACGCTGCGCACACCAGCGCCCGGCACTCGCACTCACAGAAACCTTGCGGGAAGCAGCACTAAAAGACTGAGCACGTTTCCCTCAGAGCACCACAGGCATCGTGCCAGCGCCCATCAGCTCCCGCCGAGGGACAAATGCTGCGTGGTGGCTGCTAATGCCTTTGGGAAGAGTCATGCAGAAACCGGAGCGCGCTGTGCCCGTGACCTGGCGTTGGCTGCGGCCCCTCAGCCTGCTCCTCTGTCGCTGCAGGACGCTCAGGGCAGAGGCCAGCCCCAGGTGTCCTCCTCCTGCACTACCCCATACCTGACACCTCAAAACACGGCTCTCCAGGACCACAACTGCCCAGTGTCCTGCTGCACTGTCTTGGTTGCTGGGATGCAGTCAGGGACACACTTGTCTTTCCTCAGGAGCGCTTTGGAGCTTCATCCTGTTTAATTTTGAATCCTCCATCTCTGCTATTAGCTGGTTTTCATCTTCACAAGCAGCAGGATTTCACCCAGCAGGTCTGGAATGGTGTGGGAAAGGCAGATCCCAGTGGCAGTAATGCTCCTGGGATGTGGAACCTGGCCCTGGGTTAAACAACAGTTTACCAGCTTTGTAATACCATCAAGCACGAGGCAAAACACTTGTGTTTGCCATGACTCTGATGTGAAACGCATTTAAGTGGAGTATTTTAGGCAAAGCTTGGGGCAAAATTAAAAAACCTCAGGTGGGACATAAGCACGTAAGAAAGCAAATTCAATTAGCTTTGCAGAAATCATTACAGCAATCCACACAGAAAAATACTGCTAGCTTTCTGTAAAAATGGTTAAATTACAAGGACAACAGTGAAGCATTATAGTCAAGACACGTAACCATGAAGGAATTCAGAATTTTTCCTTGTGGCTGTTACAACCCAGGCCCTTGCTGGGCCTGTGCACAGAACAGCTCTCATCTCCAGCAGGGGCCTCTCGCATGGAGAAGCAACAAACTAGGAGCTTCCTTTAATCAACACCAACTCATGATTTTACAGGTTGCTTTTATAAAATTATTAATTTGATACCAATTAATGTGTGTGTGGGGGAAGAGAGCGAGGGAAAGGAGGAGTAAACTCCGTAAGAGACTTGGCAATAGAAGGTGAAAAAGAATCCATAAAAATATTTTAATCCTATTGAGAAACACTTAAATATATCAGTATGTTAGTATGCGCACACATATTCCCCAACAATCTTCAAAAATATATACATTCTTCTCAAGGGTGACACTTGGCAAGGAAAACTAAAGTTGGTACCAGAGGAACTAGTTTTCTTAGAAATGCAAAATAATGAGTTAGTATCAATTAATTAATCCTTCTTTTCCAAGATTCATTTCAACTGGTATATCTCTCTTTTCTAGCATCTTTTTCCTGAACCTGGCGGGGAGGAAGATGATCTACTCTCTTTCTAACCTGGTGAGCAAGAAAGTCAGCCGGCTACATGTCCTAATAAATTCTCCTATATCAGAGACCACATTTCTCCTGTTTTCTAACACATCACGAGCACAGTGGTTTGCTCTGTCCTTAATGTGCCCGCGGGACACCACGAGCGCACGCAGGGTGCAGCACTCAATGCACCATGACCGTGGCAGAGGTGGAGGAGATGCCCGGCTGTTTTTCACAAACGCATTTGCACTGGCCCAGCTTTGGCAGTTTTGCATCTGCAGATGTCTTCTGATACTGCTGAAAGAGAATGTTTGTGTTCATTGAATACAAACCACTGTAAATATTTTGCTTCGGAAATATTTCCTAAATAAGACAAAATTGCATTTCAACTGACAAGTGTTTATTCATCTGGATACTCCAAAAGCATCCAGCACCCCTGCACTGTGGGAGGAACCTGCTCCCCAACTGTGATCTATGGCCACGTGCTCCAGCTACACGTTAAATAAAAATAAAATAAAAACCAAAGACATAGACTTCTCTAAATCCCATTTAAACTATTTGCAACTTGTTAACAAAGTTTGTGTTAACAAATTGCAAGTCAAGGAAGAATTCAGGGTGCTGGCCTGTGCTTCACAGGAGCCAGACTATAGGAACAGAAATAGAAATAATCCAATATTTGCAGGATACGCTGTAAGATACTCTGCAGGCTTGCAAGAACTCAGTATACAGCCTGCAGACACCACCTACCTTTTGTATAAAAACAAATGTGCTTTATTTTCAACACAGTTAACGCATGACAAGATAAAGCAAATCAGAAAGAAATCATAGAAAGTTCAGTATCTAGAAATAGCAGTGCAGTTCTGCGCCAGAGTCTGGTTCATTTTCTGCCCTGGAAGGACTCCAGGTTCACCCCAGCCGGTCAGACCGCAGTTTGCCCCCATACATGTGAAATCTGTCTCTGAGTCAGTGCAAAACCACTCTGCAAGAAGCTGAAGAACTCAAAGAATCTTTGTCCAGCAAGACAGTCATCAAGAGCTACCCAAGAATCCCAGTCAAAAATACTTCACTGTGTGCGAGTATTCATGGGTTCCAAAAAGCACCTCCAAAACAAACGCAGGTCACGAAAAAGTGCTGAAATCATCTCTCTGACCAAATTGAGGAGGAAAATAAGGGCAGTGTTTTTAAGTGCTATGATATCCCACTCTGGTCCCTTAGAAACGTGCATGACTCCTGATCTTCATCACATCCACCTGGAGAAGAACTGAGACACAGCTGTATCCTGATGGCCACAATCTGCCTGTTTGCTTTTGGCTGTCAACAGGCCAATATGCCAAGTACCACCTTGCTGGAAAACCAAACAGCACGTTGAGCATTGAAAGCTCCTCCTCAAGACTGCCGTCACTGCACAGCCCATTTTTTCTGTTTTGCAGGTCCCATAGCAGCAAAACTCTGCTCGGGGCACGTGTGCGTGCTTGCCCCCACTGTCCTCCCACCCCAAAGCAAAGAGATGCAGAGAGATGAGCTCCAATGGAGAGGGGCAGGCAAAATCTTAGCTGGCCTAACAGATGTCAGGATCAAATAGGCAGCTTGTAAGAGTACGGGGAGCAAGCAAAACACAACAGGGCACGTCACAGACATAAAGGGCATATTTTGCTCTCCTTCAGCTCGACTCCAGGCTCTTTAGGCCTCACCCAATCCCGCAGGAGTCGGACAGGAGACGGAACATGAAGCAACACGACTGGTCTGAGTGCCCTTGCTGACCACCTCTTGCTATTCTGTTGATGAAAACTGTCTATAAATCAGCATACCCAGATGACAGGACATCAATAAGCATTGCACAAGAGAAAAGCAAAGGACATGTTCTCAAGTAAGACAGATGTGTGCAATACAGCAATAAAAAAAAGGCTGTGTGCAAGCACTCTAGCTTAAGAGTTCTCTGTAAACTCCTCCCTGCTACAATTCATATTTCTTGAAAACAGAAACATAAAATTACTCTGAGGAAAAAATTACCCCAAAAGGATGAAGTCTTATCAGCAGTCACGTAGCTGCATAGCCCTTCCCTCCCGGTGAGTTTTTTCCAACATCTCTTTTGTTTTGCACAGTCTAACATTCATGCACAAAGGTTTCATACTTTGATGAAAAACATTTCTTTGGCAGTTTCACTTCGATTGCTACTATATCATCCTACAAGTTTTACAGCTTCCCTTTTCCTTCGCCTCTTCAGATCACCCTTGTCTTGGCTTTTCACTGAGCTCCATGCAGCTAAAGGATCAGGGAGGTTGGAGGAAGAGGAGGAGAGACTGGTCTGGTTTCAGCCCTCTTTTCCTCCTGAGCAAACAGCCTGAAGGCAGCTTGGGGTCCTGCAGCAATGCACGCTGCACAGCTGACGCTACAGGGGCTCAAGGAATACAAACTCTTTCCAGGTCAGCTTGACATAGCTCAGCAGCAATATGCAACATCATCAAAATCTCCAGATCCTTCCATGTGCTAAGTGCAGACCTTTGCTACCTTTGCAACCTGGCATCTCACATTCAGAAATATATTTCTGTTAGAACGACTACGAGCAAAAAGGTCCTTGTGTCAGGGTGATGCTCATCAAAACTCCTATATCTATTCTATATTGACTTCAAAAAAGTTTTGACAGTATTAAACAAAGAATGTTTAATACTGCTACGTCCTTTATTTTCAAGCATTTCAGAGAAAAGTGTCACTGAAGTCCCCAACCCACATCCACAGAGGACCCACATCATTGCTTTCTCAAGGCTGGGTTACTGAGGCCACGCACCAGAGGAAGAGCAACCCAAACCCTGGTTATGCTCGTGGGCACAGGCAACCCGAGGACAGGGCAGACCACCACCCCCAAGTCACCTGTAGCCCTTTCAAAAGCGGACACCAGGCGGGCTCCAAACAGTCTCACTCCCTGACAGTGATGCTGGGGCACGAGCTTGAGCCCCACGGTGCTGAAGGTGGGAAATTCACCCTGCTGTGTCCCCCCGAGGGGCGACCGGGCCGGCCTGTGGCGACGGCCGGGGCCGAGGCGCGAGCAACACTTCCAAACATCCTGCTTGCTCTTGGCCAGCGAGCAGTGTTTCTGTCATCTGTATGGAATTATTGCCTCAGTCAAATTTGAAGCTTGGTACATTTCATTTCAAGATGACTTTACAAGTCTTCCTATGTGCTATTCATTTCGGCAGCACTCGACTATTGCACAACAGTCATAAGATCCAGCGTGTGTGTTTTATGAGACAGACATGACACACAAAAATTAAAACCAGGCTCCTTGTCTGGAAAGAGGAACTGCAGGGAAAAAGAGGAAAAACAATACAAGCGTGCGCCCAAAGAGCAGGGTGGAGGAAAACAGGGAAGGAAAAAAACAGGATGAGCCATCAGAGTCATTTCATCCTGCTCCGAGTGAAAACAGCTTTCAGCAGCATGAAAGACAATTCATTTGCATAATTTTACTGCAGGACACAACTGAGCTGCGCTGCCGCTCTCCAGGGCTGGCACTGGAAGAAGGACAGCCATGCATATGGTCCAGGCACTTATTAAAAATTTATGACATTCCCTTCTATGAGCAAAAATTTTAAACTGCCTTTGCACGTCCAAAAAAAAGACTAACACTGTCTGCAGATATTACAACAGAAATAAAGAAAGCTGAGATTTAACATGCAGGATTTGGTGTTTATTCTGTACCCCCTGTTTTCAGCACTCAGTTTGAAGCTGGAGGCATTTCCTACGCTTGCCACAGCCCCTCAGGCACAGAGCGTCGTGTGAGCGCTGAAGCCCGTGGAGAACACGCAGGTGTTTTGGGGAGCTGGGCACGTGAAGCGGCAGCCGGAGGCCCAGGTGTCGGGGCCCATTTAGCCACGGCCACCCGCACGCTGCCACATTTGTCTCGGCTGTCGCTGCAGGCAGAGGCAGATGCCATCTCCAGGGCACGGACACGGCAACGGTGCCACATCCGTGAGCTCTGCCTGGCCCCTACAGCACTGGCCCAGACAAAAACACTCGGTCTTTCTACCAAGCATACTCCTTTGCTTGAAGGCTTGTAAGATTAAGTACTTCTATAAAATCAGGTAACACAGCAGTTGCTATATTTACAGCTACCTGGGCACGAACAGAAAGAGCTGAGGTAATCAAATCTCATGCTTGAGGGACAAAAGGATCCCATGGCTGATCCATAGCCAAGGTCAGGCACAAACTCGTTCCCCCTCTCCCTAAGGAACCCAGCACATCAGGCCAGGTGTGAGCAATGCATTTCTACATGCTTGGCAGCTTCTCCCCTTTGGAGGCACCCACTGCTGGAGGTCACATACAGAACACCATGATGGTCAAGATCTGCTCATGTACATGGCTCTTTGCCATATAGGCTAAGCATGGGTAACACGCACTGCTCTTCTGCTCTGGCCCCATGACCTGACCCATTACCCTAACACACTTCACGATATTTGCCATGCTGGCACTACAGGTGTTAATTGGAAAGGCAGCCTTGACATGCAAATCAATATACTAGCTTAAACTAAACCTGAGTTAACCCACTAGGCCTCTCCAGCTCATTATCAACAACAATCCTTATTTATACCACCAGTCCTTCCACCTGTCAGCTGGAAATAAAGAAATACTGTTCATATCCTGAGGCTATAGTCAAACGTGATTGCAGGATGATTTTTCTGCATATTATCTGACTGCAACAGCAACAAAAATACTAGGTAATTAGGCAGGTTTTCCTAGGAATTTCCTGCTCCCTTTTAACAGCTTTCCTAAATGAAACAAAATAAAATGAAATAAAATGGTAAAATTCTTTATCATATTGGAATCTTTCTAACAAATGGCACTGTGCTTTACGGGTGACATCTTAGGCATCTCACTGCTATGCTTCGCATGTATGATAGGAGCCAAATTCTCTTCTCAGAACCATAAAACAAGGTACAGAGCTCCCATCCAGGTATCACATCATGCTAGTGAGTAGCTACCGAGTGAGCCACGTATTTATGTTTAAATTGGACTTTCTTGGCACTTGAAGACTACATAGGGAGAATGGAAGGAAAAAAAAAAAAACAGCCCTCAGTAAGTGGGCACAGACTTCAGAGAAAGCAAGGAAGGGCATTTGCTCAATTCACACGCAGGGCTGAATTTGGCATGCCTGTGTTTCTGCACTGTCATGCTCTTAGAAGAAGAAAGCATTTATTTAAGAAAAACGTTTCCAGTGGGTTTTTTTTTAAGAAGGGGAGGCTTCCTTTTATGTACTGAGAAAAGTCATTCTTTGTCCATGCAATTATCCAAGTACATCAGCAATGACCTTACAGTAGAAACATCAATTCATGTACAAAATACTTAATTCTTTGTAGTTGTCCTTCATGTAACACTCCAGGTTACACGTTGTGTAAACTTTGGCTCTGTCCCATACATTATTGAAAAAGCACTGTTCCATGAAAGGTGTTCGAAAATGCACCGCACAGTCACTGCCATCCTTTCTTTGTCATATTTGGCTTTGTTTTTTGATTGACGGCAGTGATGCTTCGCAAAGACAGACAGGACAGGATGGAGCTGAACTGTCTTTCTTTCACTGCACAACACTGCATTAGTCACTTAGCCGGCCCATGTGAAAACGGTGCCACTGTGCACAGGACTGTGGTGAGGATTAATTAACTGTCATTAAAGCTCCGCGAGAACCTGCTCAGTAAAAATTATTTCTATAAAAGTACATATGGAAAAAAGTGCTAATTGATGCCAACTGGCCTTTCCTCTCAGGCAGCAATAACAGCTTCTTACCACACACACTTCCTTCAGTGGGCACAGAAAGCATACTTTTTATTTCTGATTCCTGAGTTTTGACCTAAATTTTAAACTATTTGATTTTCAAGAAAACTGCAATTACGAGAACGATGTTTCAAAAGATGTTTCAAAGGTCATCCCGATTGCTCTGCTGTAAGCAAAACACACATCAACATTGTAACACTCACACTGAGAAGTGATCCCTACTTGCAATGTCCAGCTCTAAAAAGTTTTGCAGCGTCTGCTCTGCTGGATAAGCCCAACAACCCAGTTACAAAAGCCTTGACCTGAAGCAGAAAGCTGCTGCTGTTCCCACACTGGCCTGGTATGACACAGCACCACCAAATGAAGAGGAAAAAGAATGTATGCAAGTATATGTTTATATACATATGTACGTGGTTATTTTTCTTTTGATTTCCTCTCTCTAGTGCAAAGCAGCGCGTCTCCGGCAGCGCCTCCCTCAGCTGCGGGGACTTGGAGCTGCTCCACCTGCTCGTGTTTGCTGATAGAAGCCAGAGGAATTTTCACTTCATCTGTTTAACAGATGCTCAGGCTCCTTTCTCAAGACATGTCACACAAAGATGGCTCCAAAATAATTAGCAGGATTTCAGGCGGCCTATGATGGCTGTATGTAAGGTACAGCTCAGACAGCTCTTAAGAGATGGCAGCTCCGGAATGAGCGTCTGGGACTTTCGCAGCACTCCCTTAAATCTTCCTGCACGACACTTGTACTTCACTTTTATAGGGTCTGTCTGCAGAGAGCAGCTACAGTGTGAGAAGCATCGTGAACTTCTATAATCTCTTTCACTCATCCTGACGTAAAGCTAATTGATAAAGGAGAGCAAACACGGCACTTAATTTAAAGAGGGGGAAAAGCCCTACACAAGTATATCTGCAAGCTTAATATCTGTATCTGCCAATCCAAAATATGATTCACCATTTTACTAAGGAACAAGTTGGAATAAAAATAATATTATGAAATGTGTTGCAAAGTGGTGCTTTAACACTCAATTGAAGGACGCGCTTCCCATGGCTGTTGGGCTCACGGCACAAAAGTCAAGCAGGGCTAATCTTCAAAAAGTTGCCCCTGCTTCGGTGCTTCGTACTCATCCTTAGCATGGTAATAACCATCTGTCTTGCCAGACTGAACTTCACAGCAGAAGGTGGCTCAGTTGTGAAAGGAGGCCTCGCTGGCAAAGCTGAAGAGACAGCGAGGACGCCTCGTAACTGCTCACAAGACAAAGTCCAGGGGCGACGTTACTTAAACTTCTCCCCTCCAGTTTCACAACAGATTTTCACAGAGACTCCTCTGAGTTCACAACGCAGAATTACTAAGCTGATTTCAGCTTCTTCTTTTGAGTAAAATGATTAGAGTTTAATTCCCATTTGCTTATTTCTTGATGAATTTTTTTAAATGGCCATGAGTTAAAAAGCCTTTCTTCCCCCCAGAACTGTCTGTTTTGTTTCATTTTGGGGGACAGGAAGGCTTTGTTTTTACTGCAGATTTATTTCAGCTATCAAGAACCCAGAGAAGTTAACTGCACTAGATTTCCCTGCAGTAGAATGGAATTTATCACAATTTATCTTAAATTTAATTTACTTTGGAAGAGTAGCCAAGGACTACTTTAGCATGGTTTAGCTACTACAGTTTTAATTTGTGAGCTTTCTGAATTTAAACTCCCTTTTCCTATGTGCATCAGCTGCTGCTCAAACACAGAACACACACAGCGGATACCCCTGCATACAAGCACATGTGACCAAGGACAAGCGCCACTGGTGACACGGGCTCCTGTCAAATGTGAGGTCATCCATGTCCTGATTTCCTTATTAGCTAATGCCACCGAAATCTTGAAAGTACTTTAATCAAAGACCACATAACTGTGAACTTACAGGTGAAATATATATATATATTATA
>VZSG01000014.1:1803086-1838152 GCA_013398315.1 Nothoprocta pentlandii | reverse complement strand
AAAAAAAAAAAAAAAAAAAAAAAAAAAAAAAAAAAAAAAAAAAAAAAAAAAAAAAAAAAAAAAAAAAAAAAAAAAAAAAAAAAAAAAGGCTAAAGTACATTCAGCATAGTACAACAGACACAATTTAAAGCAGGCTCCACTTAAGATCTACTCAATTGCTTTAGCTAATTTATATTCTCTGCCTGCAACTCACGGACTTCAGGAAATGAAGCATTATGCCACTTCAACAACATTCTTCACTTGCATCTACCCATCATATTTCTATTAGCTCCTCTGCAGTCGGTTAAAGCATAAATCTTCACTGACATAAATGGGCTCTCCATGATGAAGTAAAAATTATACATAAAGGAGGTGCTCACTGCGGCTCTGCTCCTTGTCTGTGGGACGCTGGGCAGGACACGCTGCGTGCAGTCGTCCTGCACGGACACGCTTCCCTGGAGCCAAGAACAACCCATTCCTCAACTCTCCAGCTGCAGGACAGGACTTCCCCGTACAGTCGCTTCTGGAGAAGCGCTGAGCACACGCAGGTGTCCATTGTCAACATTAGGATGGGAATTGGCCAAATTTTCTGAGGTGTTCTGGGACAAACACACCTATACGGGCTTCAGCAAGAGCTCTCTTCTTCCCTAGCTTTGGGATGAAGCACCCTGCTTCACATTAACACTATATGGAAAAAAAGTAAACGAAACACTTGGTCTTTCTTTGGCACCATTGTTGGGACATCAGCTTCACTTTTTGCGAATACATTATTAAAGTCTCTCACCACTAAGCACTGTTTCTAAATATACTGAAGCTATTAAGATCTGTCCCAAGCAAAACTCACATGTTCCCTTTTGGCTCATTTGGTAAGATGAGAAAGAAGCAGAAAAACAAAATAGACTTCTAAAATAATGCTCTCACTTCAGAGTAAAAATATGTGATGCTTAAGCATAATAACAGAAGGCCTTTAAAAAAGCAAGAGCTCCACATTCACATGAAGAATGGTGGAAAATAACCGGCTGGGGAGTGATGTTAGTTGACTTTGTTTCATTTGCTTAATTTTCTTTCTTTATTAAAGCAATGGTCACCTTAGAGTTACAAGCCTACAAAATGGTAATGCAGACCATCCAGCTAGCTGACTTATATTTACAGCTGGATAACACTGCACTCCAGGGAATCGTTCTTGACCACACTATAGCTGCAAAGAGAACATTTTTATTAGGCTTTATTAGGACAAAGTGGGTGGTTTTAAGAACAAATGCAGCTTCTAACTTGCTGTGGTTCGAGTAGCCAAATCGGCAATAAATGTTTAAGAGGTGCAAGATACCCAAACTACCTGCAGAAGTTTAAATAAAACAGCAGATAATTAAACACCAGAAAGATCAAAAAAGCAAAGGCATGCTCAAGTGTTCTACCACGTGACTTCATGCTGACCAGGTCTATAACGTGCATAATATCCATAAAACCTGCTCCACCATGGAGGAGCTGCTTTTGTCTATCAGGAAGGAGTCCAAGAGGCTCCAGCCACAGCAGCCAAGTCCTGCTGAGCAGTCAGCAGGTATCCCAGGCCGTGACCTTCCATGGTCCATTGGTCACCCCGCAGCCTTGGGCTGCTCTGCTCACACTGGCCATCGCTGCCCTCAATGACTCTCCTTCAGCCCCTGCCTGCTCCAAACAAGCCCCTTCCCGAACAAGGCATTCCCAAGTGCTCTGTTCTCACCTCTGGCTCCCGGCTTTCCCCACGTTTTCAGCTCCCAAGAGCCAGCAGTACAAAGAAAACAGGGCAACCTGGTCTCTGGGTATCAAAATACCCAGGCAGGTTTTGCATGTATCAGGTTTGACACATTCAAAGGGAAGGGAAACCTCTCCAAGCTGCCAGAAAGCAGATGTCCCTCCCTGCAACACTGTCACCTTCCCTGGCACAGACACAGAATAAAACCAATGGCAAGTGTCACCACATGGCAGACAGTGCAATCACTGCTCCTTCTGCCTTGGGAGTGAAGTGGTCATTAAAGCTATTCTGAAAGACACTATTTATTTCTTTATATTCATTCTTGGCTATTTTTAAAATCTGGACCAATATGTGAATGATCTGATTTAAAATGTCAGTAATGCTCTAATGTCATGTTTTCAAGCCCTTAAAGACAACTTTTCTCAGCTTCCAAGTTGAGTAACCCGAGTTGGGTTACTGACTCTTCAGTGCTCTTCAGACTTCACTTTGAAGAGCCTTGTAATTTAATAAAAATGTTAAACCTATGACACCACTTCAAAAGTTGCAGGCAATGTTTTTAACCTCTGTCCTTTTGTGTTACAGCAACAGTGCCTGAAAATACAACAGCAGAAGAGACACTCATTTAGTCATTTCCCTTCATGCCACCACTGTAGCTTCAAGCAACAGAAATCAGGAAACATTAGCGTCAGTGTAAGATGATTAGGACATCAGTGAAGAATAAAATACTCAGCACTTAAACAAATCTGTTAAAAGGCCCAGAGAAAGCATACATTTCTGGGTAGACAGCAACCTATTTTCTGGAGATGTTCCAGATTTTCAGTTTCCATCTGTCTGTACTTAGTGCCGCAATAACATAAGTTTCCAGCTGAAACATGAGTGCTCTGTGTTTGATGTGAAAGTGCCACAAGGAAGATAACCACTGTCATACCCGAAACCTTTGGTTCCAAACAAGGAAAGACACCGTTCTTTATATGCACATCTACATGGCACTCATGTCAGTATACACAAAAATCCTCCAATTAAATAAGAGCAAATTAGGAATCTGTGATTTAAAGTGTTGTCCAGCAGGGAAGGAAGGAAGACAAACTTATTGCCAGCCCTGGGACTCCTCAGGCACCCGTGACAATCACTCTGCCTGGCAACACTGGCAAACACTTCCTCTTCCCTCCTGCTGAGCAAAATCACGCCGAAGAATCCAGAAGGTGGGAAAAGGTGACGGTTCAGGTAGCAAGAGCACACAGGGGTGGATGTGCTGAGATTGGGGGGACCAGTCCTGAGCCTTCTGCTGCAAGTCAAATTATATTTCAGGAATTTTGCTGTTACTTAATTTTCCAGTCTTTGCAGGAGATCCCTCCAGACTTTCTCAAGCAAAACATTTTTCTGCTATTCCTAAAACTATCACATTAAATTACAAAATAAGCCTGCATCTCAGCTGAAGAGTTGGTTACTTCAGGATTCAACAGCAAAAGTCAAATGGAAAAGAGAAGCTGGTCTTGTGATGAAAGAATAAGAAAATGAGCAATCTCCCACAAAAGTCAATGTCCAGACCTCTGAGCAGCAAAGCAATTGCATATGTCAAGTTCCCATAACATGATGGTGCCAGTTTATGTTAAAATTGCAGTAAAATGAGATATCTGGAGCTGTGTGAGAAGAATGATGCTATCTCATTAATGGGATTACATAGAAAAATTGGAGGGATTTCAGTGAAGAGGAATAAAACGATTAAGGATCAAAAGAGTATGACTCACAAACGAAAGCAGAAACTGCATGCTGTGCTCTTGCCTAAAAGGCCAGTATCTCATGAGAGCTAACATTGGACACACCACAGCATTTTCCCCACTTACAACCTGGAATAGCTATGATAGATCAGACCACACAGAGAAAAAAGCCTTATTATAAAATATTGGCTTTGTAATGGCAACACAGAGTATAACTCACCAAGAAACCAATAATTGGAGGGGAGGGAGGCAAGGCAGGCTAATTACCCAGAAACAACTGGAGGACACAAGCCCACTACAAGAGGAATACATTCAGTCAGAAAAGAAAAACAGAAAAAACAGATCATGAATAAAGAGACTGGGCAAAATAAGAGCTCTCCAGTCACAACCACTATGTTACTTTGCAAGGTAAAAAACAAAACAAAACCTTAGGTATGGAGCAAAATTCTCCAAACTGAGGAGCTCAGCATCTCTCTGCAATCCATCTTTTCCAGTTGAGAAAACGCAGGTTGAATAAAAATGCTCATTTAAATTCTACACACACACTCTCACTTCAGAAAGTGTTATTACGTCTGAACTCCTCACACCAGGGGTGGAAGGCAAATACTTTGTGAATCGTATTTATGATAGCAAATATTCTCTAAAAATTCATTACCTGTCAACATAAAGGACAAAAGACATCAGCATGGAAGAGCAGATGCTATGAGTTAACGCACCAGGCACAGTAGGGTCACCAAGCAGCAGGGCTCGGCACTGAAGAACATGCTCCTTTCTTGGCTATTTCGGCAGGTAGGAGTCAAACAAAAAAATGAAACTTCCCAGTGAGAAACTTTGCTGATAAAGTGCTGGCCCTGGAGGTGCCATCCACACATAACTGCCATAGTGCAGACAACAGGCCAGGAAAGGCAGGGGGGAAAAAAAGAACAAAACATGAAGCAATTTCTTCCAATCCCAAGACCAGACTCTCTTTAACAATAAAATGGCTCTGTCAAGACATGCACATGGAGCACATTTGTTAGCTCCTCTTTCAGCAGTTTCTTTCCACAGCAGAGCACACTTGAAGCACTTAGGCTGCGACACCTTAAAGAAGCTTGTTTAGAACCTGTGCTTTGATGAAAGCGGGCAAATAAATCTGGTTGTGCAACTAATTCCAGGCCTAACTGCCATCTTCTGAAACAATCATCCTTCATTCTCAGGTTGCAACTCTATTTCTATAGGATTGTATTTCACTTAGCTTGGTTTTCTAAACACAGGGAGCAGCATCTGGTCCTTCAGCTCCCATTTCAGCACCAACACTCACGCAACACAGCAACGTCTGTGTTTACCATCAGCAACATTGAGTACAAGCAGTTACAAATCCTCTTCAATTTGCATTGCACCACACACCACAACTGGTGGCACTGAGATCCTGAACTTAATTTCAAAACCCAAATGACCTTTTGATTTGTAAACTGTAAGGCCAGTAGTTAATGGGGTTTCCATAGCAGCAACCACAACATTCATTTGGGCTCTTTAGATCCCTCTTACACACATGGGACACCTCAGCAGTGTTCTTGTCTGAGTACCTTGCATCCAGTGTGAGCCCGGGTCTTCATGAGCGGGGTTGTGGTGCACAGCTCAATAGCTTCTGGTTCATGGAAGATCACAGTCGGGAGAGGTTCCTTCCGGAGAGTGAGAACATTCAACTTTGTTTTTAACATGGTCTGGAAGTGCTAAACAGAGAAAGAAAAGCAATTAATTTGAGTTCTAGGGGACCAAAAAAAAAAAGGAAATTAGTTAATTAGTTACTGCATCTGTTCAAATGCGTTTCATTTGCTATTCAGAGTGTCTTGGAAATTTCCAGGGAAAAGGCAGCATGCTTCATCCCATTTTATAACTTAAGAAGGTCAAGACCCATTATTACTATTAGCAAGGAGAAAACTGTTTTTAATTAAACTAGATTTGCACTCACAAAGAGACGCAATAATTCAGGCATTTTAGAGCAGGGGTGGAAGGGAGCTGTGCTCTGTACAGCCAGTACAGCTTCGTGACTCCACTCTTACAAATCAGCAGTTACAAGATATATCTGCGATGACTCCAGATTGCTTTTATCAAACCTTCTGCTCTTATTTTTGATGGGAGAATCTTAACTTGTTTTGCAGTCTCTCCTTCCCCTTCACTAGCAGGGGAACATCATGGGGTCCAGGCTGCCAAAAAAGCGAGGCTGAACGATTGCCCAGAACCGTGCAAGGACGCTGCAGCAGGGCTGGAATCCCAGCTCAGGTCCCTGCTTTTCAGTCCTGCAGTTTAGGTGAGCAAAGTGCCTATTAAACATTTTATTTATACACAAGGGAAGAATCCAACTATTTCGATTTTACAAGGTTTTCATATGGGTTTTTATGGATTTCAGTTTTCCGTTGAAAATGCTTGACAATTTCTTGGCAATAAACTTCCTGTTTAATTTCATAAATATGTTATCATTATCAAACTGAAAGCCTGTTAAAACAATCCACTCCTCCAGAGCAGTTTAAGTATATTCAAGGCATAAACAGTCTGTGAAAATAATAGTTGCTTTCCTAGCTCACGCATGAAGTTATTGACTGTCATAATATTACGGGGGGGCCTCCGTGCTGTTCATGTCAGCGCTCAGGTCTCCAAAGCCAGTGAAGAAACCCATGGTATTTTTCATCTGGCTCTAGCTCACACTCCATGTTAGTCCATCTGCTCTCCCAAACACATCTCCAGCAAAAGAGCACTCCATTGGAGATGATTATACATTCAAGAATATACTTTGGCACATGTTCCTGAAGATAACCAAGCTCAGAGGGCCAGGCTTATTGAACACACTGAGAAAACTCATTTCCTTTCACCTTTCAATCCTGATGAAGAGCCTTTTGTTTGAATGCAGCACTGAAGTTGCTCACAAAGGGTAAACAAGAGCTTAACACCAATTCTCTCTAACTTCTACTAAACTGCACCTCCCAGTAACAGCTCCAATGGCTTTTACCTAGAGGCTGCGGTCCTGCTAAGTTGCTGAGGAAAGAGACCTTGTTCCTTGAGGCCCAAGAAGCAGAAACCTGCAGTGCAGACCGTGCTGGAGATGGGGAAAGCCACTGATGGTCCTAGGTCCTTGGGGACACCTGCCATTCCAGAGGCCAAATGCTCCTCTGGGTACTTGGGGAAATGGAAGAGAAACACGGAGCTAGGAAACTTGCTAGGGTTTATTTTTAACCTGCAGTAGTATTATTTTGTTGGCAGGTTAGTTCTGGATCAAAATACGGTTTGTAGCTGGGGATACCAAGCGGAAGGGGATCGCAGGCCAGCATTTAACCTCTCCTTCCCTGCATGCTGAAGCAGCTCTGCTCCTTGAGGTGAGCAGTTCACGGCACTTCTACTAAATATTCAGTGCATGAAAAAATTCCTTTTAGTGCCTCCAAGGCCTGAGCCCAGAGCCCCGGTACTGCCGATCTCCTCCACCAGTATCAATATCAGCTTCTGCGGGATGAGCGACAAAGTTAAAGTGAATGCAACTCAACCAAAATGAGGAAAACTCTGAAAATGATCTACAGTTTTCAAAGTTTTAGCAACCACATATACAGACTCAAACAAGGAAAAGGCTGCTCTCTGCCTTACAAAGGCAATTCAACACTTGTATAGGCAGCCAGTTGGAGCGGGTGGGTGCCAAAACCCCCCAGTGCGATTGGCAGCGGGCAGCCGAGCGGCTGCCAGGGCGCGGGACGGGACGGCCGCGGAGGTGCCCTCGAGCACAGGCTGCTGCTGCTCCGGCCCGCGCTACCTGCCGCAGGTCCCACCGCGCTGGTCCTGACAAACCCACGGCTCTGCCGGCAGACCCCACGCGGGGAGACCCCAAAGCTGCGAGTTATTCGCACACACGCCTAACTTCCACCATGTGAGCAGTTCCAGTAAAGCACACGTGGGGAGTGAATGGGATTATTCATGTGCTTAAAGCCAAGAACAGGATAAAGTGCTTCACTGAATCCGTTCCTTAGTTTCCACTCCAAACTGGCATCTTCTGCGGAAGCTGTTGGCAAATGCTGACCAATAACAGTAGCCAATGTATTTTTTTTTTTAAAGAAAAAAAAAAAATATCAGCTTTCCAGTTCTGTGAACCCAGAATATTTCTTTAAAGTGCTTTAAGTTCACAAAGTTCTTGAAAAGCATGACTTTGGCAATTTGAGTGAATAAGGGCTCAGGGAACATTATACCATTCTCATTTTATGTGCCTGAAGCACTAAGTTCACACGGTAGCTCTTGGGGAAAATCACCCCAAGAAGAGTTTCTTAACTGGCACCATAAAACATCAGCTCAGAACGACGCATCATTCCTCATTCATCCATTTAGACACTGCTACTGATACGCAGGCACAAATGCAAGGAGAAAAAATAATAACAAATTGGCAGCAACTTTTAAAACTACTTAAGCATATAAAATAGCTTAATTGACAAAGAAAGGCTCGGAGCTGCAATTAGCACTGTATTTTCATATTCACAGAGACTCATTCAGTGCAAAATTTACAGCAAGCTATCCCAATACAAAACAATGGTTTTGACGAAGGATTCAAGTTCCATCATTTTCTCTTCCTTTCAGTTTAGTGCTCTCGAGGGCATCCTCGGTCCCACAGAAGAAAGCTGCAGGGCAGATGGCTGGGGAGCTCCAACCCCTAGCAAGCCACAGCAGCCGCTGCAGACAGCGGTAGACACCTCTATCCCAAGAAGCTTCCAAACACCCCGTTTCGGTGAAAACCCTGCCATCAGCAGCCCTTTTAAGCTGCAGGTTAACTGAACATAAGAATCAAAATTTTCTGAGTTTCTGAATTGTTTTCAGCACAGTGCAAAGCAGCACTACAAACACCAAAGCGGCAGAGTATTAGCTTGCACACAAAAGCCATTTACTCAAAGAGCCGTTAGCTCAAAGGCTTGAAAAGACAGATTTGGTGCAACAAGAGGTGGCCCTTAGTGCAGCTTATCCTTCCGCAACACCTGGGAAGGAATTCCCCTACAAAATCCACCTCGGAGCATGGGCAGGATATTACAGTCACTGAAAAATAGTCAAAAATAATCTCTTGTTTACTACTAGAGAGCGAGCGCTTCCTGTTCTTGCAAAATTGAGCTGGCTCTAGCAGCCTCTCCAGCAGTGCACAGGCAGCCTCTCCAGCAGAACAGTGTAGAGGACACAGCCAAGCCCAGCAAACCTCCAGAGAACCGCAAGGAGCCCAAGTGTCTCCTTTCTCCTACACTCTGTGCAACCTGACTTCCAAAACTTCCTGCTGGCACATACAAAACCTCCATGGTACCGCTCGCAGCCTAAGGAGATGAAAGCAGTGCAGGAAGCGCACGCTCAGGCTTTACCATCACCGCGTACAGCCGGTGGCGAGCGGGGCCAGGAGGTGAAGAGCTCCCCAGCCCAAGCTCCAGCAGTGCTACAAGGAGAGTAAAATTCTGATACTGATCATATGAAAACTTATCCCTTTTGAGGCCTTCTCTTCATTTAAAGCAAATACTATGCTGTACAGATGTCACATCTGAAGCACTTCTTGTTAAGCAAATATTGCTAATACACTTAAATACATCTTTCTCCTCCCCCACAGTAAACTTTATCGCGCAGTATTTATCTTTTATTAGCAGCTCATATAAACATGGTATAAACACTAGAGTAAGACCCTCTGCGAAGGGGATGGAAGCACTTATCAAAGTCGGAAATCATTCCACCAGCATTTCCGTTTTGTAACACAAAACTGGCCAGCATGCACGAGTCCAAGGTCATGCCACGAACCTCTATCCCCAGCGCACCTGGCCTGGGTAATCTTTCTGAAAGTGATCCAGTTCCAGAGAGCTGGTTAGGAAAAGCGTAGCCCAGCTAGCATGTTAGAGAGATGTGTTCAGCTAAGCTATCACATCAAATTCATCAATGTTTTGTAGTTAGCAGCCCTCCCAAACATCCAGTGCCACCCCAGAGCAGCAAATGCCACCATTTCCCTCCTGCCCTGCTGCTTCAGCCACCTCCCTACTGGCCAGGGGAGGGCTGGGGACAGGGGCCATCAGAGCAAGCGAGATTCACGGTTGGGAAAGTAAAGGGCTGGCACAGGCGGTACGGGACTTACTGCACTTAATGCTTCCCAGCGCCAGGCAGGGAGTCACCTCCTGTCATGAACGGGCATGACAAGAAAGTCAAGGATAAAGTTCTGGTGGAGAAACCCATAATGCACAGAGAGGCAAAGGGAAGAGGGGCACAGGACAGGAGATGGAAGGGTGAGAAGAGGACACAGGAACCCTTTCCAGATGGCAAGATCAGATGCAGCACGTGCGACAGGAGAAGCTGAAATCGGTCGGGGAACCAGAAATCAAGCGCCACGTGCGTGTGCAGCAAAGCTGGACGTGGCACGCGGGCCCCCAGGGCTGCTCCACCGTGCTGCAGCACCCCTTCCCAGGGGAGATGTGGCAAGATGATGTGGCAAGAGCATCTTAAAAACAAAACCAGCAATCACTGTGACTGAGATTTCATAAATAACACACCACTTAAAAATATGGCAATCACACTGCTGCCAGTGCAATGACACTCACATTGCCTTGTTTTCTTACAGGTTTAAAGAATTTCTGTTTCCTCACAGTTTAATTCATGTGAAACGTTTTGTTCTCAGAGCCTGTGTACTTGGAGTTTGCTCTGGCCGGGATTCCGCGCTCGGCTGCCAAGCTTATGTGATTCCAATCAGCAGGATCGCTGCCCAAACAAAACACGGCCCCAGATACAGACACCCTCCAAGCTGTGGGGAACTTCAGAGCCAGAGGAGAACTTCATGCCTGCTCCTCAACACATCTCTGAGCTCAGCCAAACTAAACCCCCCCGACCCAAGGCAATCTCAACGTGCAGGATATTCAGAGATGAAATGTTCAGTTTAGCTATAATTGCTCAAATACTGCAGTCCTGCTACGGAGATCAACATCAGAGTAGGAAGGAGTCAATATTTAGAGAACACTTATAATAATAATCATAAAAGCAAAATAAATAAAGCATCCTTAAAATGTCAACTGGTAGGAGGTAAAAGAAATCTCAGTACTGTTATAAATATTTTTTGAACTGTCTCTCCATTAGAATACCAAAATTCCCAGTCCATTTTTTCAGTGGAAAACAGGTATATGGATAGGGGAGATAGGCATGTAAATACATATCTGTTTGGATATGGACTTTTACAGTTCATTACTGATGACTGTTATACATATCTTAAAATGCGTTGCAGGTTCTAGAGCCCAGTGTGTATGCCATTATTTTATAACTAGAACAACATTCCTTTTATTTTCCCCCAGCAGAAACAAAGCTTAACAACTTTCATTGATTACTGTCCCAAGAGTGATAGCTCAACAGCCTGCTGCAGCAGCCCAGCCATTCCATAAATAAGCACTTCCCAAACTTCTGGCACCAGATATCACTTAACTCTCAAATTTTGGTTTCTCATATGTTCCTACATGGCTGCTGAGCCCTCCAGGATTGGCAGGTTTGTTGTATCACTTAACCTGCTTGCGGCTACACTAAACACAGCAGAGCACAACTAGCCCTCCATGGCACGAGCTCTCCTGCCATCCAAACCCCACTGACACATAGCCAGGTTGTGTATTTTATTAAATGCAATCACTGCTAACAACATCTCCCCTTGCAGTAACAGCTCTTTTTAAAAAAATTTCTTCCCATCCCTGATGATGACGGCCTTGAAACTATGTTTAGAGGTCAGCAAAGAAAACAGTCTGGAAAGCACAGCCCTAAATGAGATGGAAGTTGTCATCTCTATCTGCTGTGCATCTTTTCAGCATTAAAGCTGCTGTGCAGCCCAAGGAGTTCTGTGTCTCTGTGAGCAAGCCCAGATTGACAAACTAGGCTATAATTCCAGAAGTACCAACGTGCCAAATTTTCTCAATGCAAACTCAGGTATTCATCAGGCTAAACATTTATCTGGCCAGATATCATCCAGAACACATGCGTGAGAGGAGAGGTAAGAACAGCAGGGAAAAAAAGAGCAGAAAAAAAAAAAAGAAAGAAATAGGAACTGACAAGGAGAGAGAGAGCAAAATAGGACATGCAGCGGCATAGATACGTCAAGTTTATTCACTTTTACGTTGAGTTGCTTTCCAGCATATTTTCCCCTAGCCTGCGCTAACAGTTGCTTGGTGTTGCCGGCCCAGCCTTAGCACAAAGGATTCCTGCAGCACTGATGAGGCTCTTGCTTTTTTCAATTTGCTCTTGGAGGCTGTCCAATAATTTCTGTGTCAGAGGATGCTTAAAAATGTTCCTTCTCCCCACTCGGAGGCTTGTGGAGCAAGCCCAGCCAGCACAATACCTGCCAGGCAGCCACTGCATTCCCAAACAGCCTTTCAAAAACAGCCTTTCAGTCATTCTCCCATTTGCCTGCTTCATTTTCTGCAATAAATCAATAACCTGGTAAGCAGTTACGTAGTGTGGTGACCTGGCCTTGCCTCCAAAGACGTGTTCTCTGAGCTGGGGATGCGGACCGAGTGATGGATGTGTCTGCTGCAAGCAGGGAATTTGCCCAGGTTAGTTGCTAGAGCTCACATTGTGCCTTACACTATGTATAAACAAACGGTGCAAACCCTTGCCAAAAATGCTTATGTATTTGCTTAAATACAAACCAAATGAACTTTCTGGATAAGACTGTCAAATTCCTATATTTATATCTACAAGAGATAATGATAATCTCTTCCTTCCTCTAAAGCTGTCCATTTTACCACTGGCCCCAATCAGGCCTTTGACGCCAACTTAAAGCCCTGCAGAAATGCTCTCAGCATTAAATCCCAGTGTTCCTGAGCGTCTCGAAGAAGGGATCCTCCTCCTGCCCATGGATTAGGTCATCTCCATGAGACAGACCTGGGCCTCCATGAGAGGCACACTGCACCCCAAAAGCCCCTGCTCTCGCACTCCCCAAGGAGAAGCCGTGCGGCTCCGGTCCTGCACCCCACTGCCTTCCACAGCCTCCAGGACCAGCGCTGCAGGAGATTCACAGCACAGGGAAAACTCGGCTCACACTGAAATAGGAGTGTATGGAGGGGGGTTTGCACCAGGTCTTCCCGGCTCTCCCAAGCCACGGATGGAAACAGCACTCAGGACACGCACAAGGGAGTCTGCAAAAATTGATGAGAAACATCCTCCTGCAGGATCCTGAAGCATCCTCCTGCCTAGTAAATTCAGTGATCCATTAGGGTTGGATAACTGACAGGTTTTGCAACAAGAACCCTTTAAAATAAGAACTAGAAACAAACAGAAATAAAGAAGCACAAAAACATTTGCATTCCCATTTCTCCAGCAGCTTCATTGCTTAGTAAGATGAGTCAAGCCAGATGCAAAATAAGCTTCCAAGCACTCACAAACGAAGCACCCAGAGACATTCAGAAACTCCAGCTGCTCCAAAACCCCCGCTGCTTCTTTGCTTGTCAATGTTTGGATTTTTTTGCAGAAGCCCCATTAACCTCTACTCAATACTAAGATTCAAAATGCTAGTCCTTGTACTTATACACATATGCTAATGCATACTCACATTCACACAGGGGTGTGTGCATAAATAAAACAGGTACACGCCTCCAGATTCCTTCACGCCAAAGTCCTCATGCCCCCAGGAGACAGCTCAGGGACTATCTGCCAGGACATACGGAGCCATTACCCCGAGGTAACTCCACACAAGGCACTGCAGTCCCGCCGGAGGAATCCACAAGTGATTACGCAAACGCAAGTAATTCCATTCTGGAAACATGTGTGCAGCCCTCACTAATTCCACATCCTTAGGAATCCCATGGCCATGAAAAGACTATTCCCATTTCCACAAAAATCCATAGTAAAACAAACATTAAGCTCAGCCAGGACAGAACCAGGCCCTATCTTTATGGCCACTGCACACGTGCTGCCACACGCACGCTTACTACTAGTTCTTACAGTAGTGGTTAAACATCCCTCCTGCAGTCGACGTAGCCCATAGAATGAACTGCATTGAATTATGGACTTCTGAACTGTTTAATTTAAACCAAACAAAACAAAGAGCTCAAAACTATCCAAATGTTCCAAAGCCAGCACAACTGAAGATTCCAGGTCTAGTGGGATCAGCATTCAGTCTTTTCAGGTGTGATGGCCACTTCCCGCCTTGACGATAACCGTACCAAAAGACTCTCGCTTTTGTCCAGTCTGCTCCCAATTTGCTTTGGTGCAGGGGTGACTTGCAAGTTTTCCAAGCAGAAAACTTGTCTAGAATGAACAGGCCTGCACAGAACCAGAGAAGCACAAAAGGAACATCGTTATTCTCCAAACATCCTCAACTTTTTTTTTCCTCCTCTCTCCACTGACTGATGACCACCTTAAATGCAATCCAGTCTCAGCAACAAATAATTTTGCACAGAGAAAAGCTAGACAACTTTGAATTTGCGAGTTTTGGTTCAACTCCAAGAAAAAAAAAAAACATTGCAGGAAAAAAAAATAGTAATTTGAGTTGGGTTCATTTTCTTTTTTAAAGGTTTCTTGATGCAAATCCTGCCAATTAGCACAACAAAATTGCAACATTCTTTCCAGTCTTAAGAAAAGTTAAGTAGTACAGAGCATAAACATCCAAAGAAAACGGTCAGAGCTTTCAAAGTTCTGAGATTCTCTAGATACATGTCTAATGTAAACCCCCATAATGTAACGTCATGGAAGTATTCTGAATACCCATAATATTTACAGTATCCAGTTTACCTATACTGACAGCTAGTTACGCATGTGAAAAAACAACAAAATTAAAATAAATGAACTGCCTGCCTAGCATTTCCCTGCTGTCATCTTCCCTGGTCCTGTTCAATTTAGTTCGCAGACTTTACTGATGCAGTTATTCCAGCATCCCCCATAGTGCAGAGAGCTCTAATTCTGCTGGAGACATTAACAAGATGGCTTTTCTCAAACTTGATGCATTTTAAATCTAAATTATTTATTCTAAAAGAGAAGGGAGTGAAAGAATTTAGGAATCTCTGATAAAATATTGAAGCATTGAATCTGGTGCATGACAATTAGTCATTGCTTTGGAAACAAAATGGTTCACAACAATCTTCTTTTTTAATGAAAAAGACTCATATTTGGCTGAAAAAACAATCTGTGATGCAAAATGTTTGAACAGCTTTACCAATTCAGTTCTCTGTAATTACACCAAGTTCGCTAAAAATTCCACTTTCACAACCACCACCACAAATAAATCACTGCCAAAATAAATCCAGTAGATGGCCATGCAAAAATGCATTTTCTGTAGCTTACTCTTACGGTAACTCTTTTTATAGCATGTTTCTCCACTCAGCTTTGCTGCCTTTTTCCTTTGTGTTCTGCTCACTAAGCATAAGAGTTATCAATCCTACAATTCACTTTCTCGTACGCTTGGAACACTTCATGCTGCAGCCTTACCAATGGCCTCCTAATTGTGCCCATCTATCTAAGCCATCTGCATAGGTGCAGCCTGTATAAGGGAGGCTCAGCCCTTCTAACGATTTCTGGGCAAAATGGTAAGTGGGGCAAATGAGAATAATTTAGCCTAAAAAGAGAGAGGGAGACTAATCTTAAGCATTTACTGACATGGCAATAGCCAGGTAGAACACAGATAGGAGGCAAACAGGTGCACAGTGCACACACACAGATGTCGAGGATGGCTCTCTGGTGCTATTTTTGCCCCAATTTTGGAAGGGGGAACAAAGCCACAGAAAATATTCAGGTGAATATGTGAAAGCTACTAGACTCTTCTTCAAATATTACCAGGAAATATTACTTCTTAGTTTGTCATGTTTAATGTAGCTTCGCACTTTTAGAAAATAAGCAAAATAAACACTGACCCATTAGGTAGTATCATCAAGGCCAACTACTCTGATGGAGCACCAACATCAAAGGGGAGTCTTGACAGAGAAGCTCTCTGCTCTAAGCTGTGAGGCAATCTGAGAATAAGGAAGAGGCTACACGAGACCTTGTGGCTCATCACCACTTAACTCTATCAGATTTTTCATTACAGCTGCTGTGATTCTCAAGTCTGCCCTCAGCAAAAATTTCTAGGCCTGTATGCTTTCCAAGCACATCAGCAGAAAATATGCCACATGGGTCTGGAATAAGGTTTTGCCTTAGGCCTAAGCTTGGAAAGTCAGAGTAGAACATACAAAACGGATATTTCTCTACCTGAGGGTTGATTCAGAGGTAGATGCCAGTGGTCAATTCTCCCGTTTGCTGAGGGTGGTCATTATTTAAAGGAAAGTCTGTCAAAATGTTTGTATTGTGGTAAGTTATTTCCAGTCTAACACTGGTCAAACATTTTTCTTCCAAAATATAAGAAAAAAAAAAAAGTTTAGCCCAGAAGCAAAGCTTGAAACAGAAAACTTCAAAAGTAGAAAGTCTGAGCAAGATATTAACTGAAGTCAGAGATCTTGAGAAGGAAATTTAGCTCCACATCAATCACCCATTGCCACATCCCCTCAAATACAGAGACCTTTAATCCAAGTGCATGATTTTCAGTCTCTAAATGACTTCAGGAGTGTATCCTTTCATATTTATCCAATTTCAGATCCCATGCTCTCTACTTGGAACATACTTAACATGACATTAGAAAAGCTTCTGAAATGACATCAGCCAAGATTTGCATGCATAATTTGCACGAGCCAAACCTACAGCTTTATGAGACGACCAGATAGATAAACATCTGCCCACTCAATTCTGAGCAGCTGAGGAGAGGAAAAGACCTTTGATCATTCAACAAAGCCTGTTCCCTCTTGGGTGCAATCCAGCAACCACCACAACCAAAGCGTTCCAACCTTTGTTTTTTCACGTCTTCAGCTGTGAGTCGGGTATCATGCATCTCAGTGTCATCCATACTACAGTGAGCACAACGCAGAAAAAAAAAAAAAAAACAGAAGCTGGAGAGCTAAAACCTCTCCCTGCAGAAACGGGAACATAAACGTGATGACATCTGCGGTTGTTGAAGAGCAGGGCAGGACATGCAGTTATCCACAAAAGATGACAATGGGTTTTGACTTTGACACGATAAAAAAAATAAGCAATGAGTGGATCTGCTTAAACATTGGATTTTACAAGAATGGCTTTGTAGAAATCAAGGTCAGAAATTATTTAGAAGCACTACATTGCACACGCTGTTCCATCACTAGCATAAAGACGAGCAGGGAACCTGCTTTGCCAACACATTCAAGGGGGCTGTGGTTAGAATCCATTTCCCCCGGAGCATCTCTAGAAAGTGATGAGTTCAACTCCTGCCCTGCAAAATGAGCATTTTCACTCTCATGTTTCATCTCCACCACGCTTAGAAATAACAGACATTTGTGACTCTCAGCAAGGTTCCCCAGATGACAGGGCAAAGCTGATCCCAAGGCAGATCCGAGACTGCCTTTCACACCCATGCAGCAGACAAATCACAAACGTGTTTCACAATAAAGCTGCCAGTATTTAAAAGCATTTAATGGTGCACGATATGCCTGAATGGGGAAAGAGTGCAAGCATCTGTATAGAGAACAAATTAGTTAATCAGCTTCACTACAGTTTCCCTCTTTGCTTTCCTCCCTGAATGTGCATTTATGTACTGGAGAATGGAAGTAAAACACGGCTTGTGGGTTATTTATTTGCTGAATTACCACCTCAGCCTAGACAATGCTGGGGAAGAAACAGGGGAGAATTCTGAAAACTGGGCAAGCAGTGAATGCACCATTGAAGAAATAGCAGAGCCAGAGCTATGGCAGCTCCTGCCACTGGCACCCCCAAGCCCTGGCCTGGACCAAAGACCCCCCGCCGGGGCGGCCGCCGTCTAGGTCCGAGGGAAGAGCCCGACCTCCCGCCACGGCTGCTTCTCATCCTGCCGGGCACGAGGCTCCCGTTTCACCTCTGAAGGTCGGGACATGCGCAGGCAGATGGGCAGGGACGAGCGATACTGGACTCATTTTTCCCCAGCCCATCCGATTTGGAAGAGGCTCCTCTCCAGTTCAGTGCTCAAAGTATTCTGGCTTCGGCCTCTTGTCTGCTTGGCACACGATCAGACCGTATTTAGCGGAAATCCAGCTCTTCTATAGAAACTGCATCTTAATAAACTGCATCTTACTTCTCTTTCCGAGCCATGTTCAAAGGGAGAGCGCGCTACACGACTTCCCGGGCCATTCCCGCGTGAACATTACCTTCCATCTGGACACGTTTCGACTCTCAGAACCACATGCACCACGAGGAGGAAAAAAAAAAAGAAAAAAAAAAAGGAGGGGGGGAAGGGGAAAGCACTGCAAAGAGGCTACGTTGTCTTCCCATATTATATTCCCTTAATAATCATAAGCAACTTCTCAGAGAACTCCTCTAGGCACAGCTTTAATGTTAAAGCAATTCCTGCTCCTGATCAGCCATTCATTGAGGCAGAGCTGATAGCCCAGCTCATTAAAAATTACAGGACACAGTTTCAAGAACTGCCAGTTCATGAGGCAGAGTCCGAGCTCCGCACGGCGCCGCAGCTGCACGGCTCCCAGCCTTGGGGCTCACCAAGGCACCCCAGGAGGCCTCCTGCCACCCAAAGCACTACAGTGTCGGCACTCAAGATGATTAGGTAGATAGAGGAAAATGCATAAATCCCACCCAAATGGCAACTTCCTCTTGGAGTTAAGGGCTCACATCCATTTACAAGGTATAAAACTCCAAAGAGAGGACAGCAGGAGAGGCAGCTCTGTGACCACACTATTTACCTTGCATGTGGGCAAAGAACATTCAAATATTTATTAGAAATAAGGACTTGAGTGCAGAGTGGGGGAGAGCTCAGCCCGCCAAGGGCAGAGGGACAGTCACCCCAGACACCTCAGCTAAAGGGGCCTTTGCGTCAGAGAGATCCAGTGCCCTCCTCAGCTATACAGACTCTGCAAGCATCGTATCGCTCTGCTCCATGCTCGTGTTCCTTTCTAGGAGAGAGCTTCATTTTTAAAATAACACCCATTTTTAAAATAACACCCACTAGGAGGAGATTAACTGCCCTTAAAAAAAATACTTAGCATGTTATCGAGTGGTCTGTACATACGCTGGATGAGAACTGTAGAAGAAGATGCATTAAATAAACACTTGTGTTTAAAACCCATAAGCCTACTTATGATTAATTTGAGACATACAAAAAGCTAGAGCTTACTCAGTTCAAGGATCCTTTGCTTTCAAAATGGCCATTCAGCAGCCCGGCCAGATACTTTTTCACAATACTACAGGCTCGCTTATTCATAAACAAATCATTAACATTCTTGACATAAATCCATAGTGTACAACAAATCCCAGCTATGATAATGTTTTACTACATTTGCTGTGCCCATCATGAATGGGGGTTCTGTTCTCACAAAAAAACATCCTCGACAAATAAAAGGCAAATTATTCTCTGCGAGAAAACTGCCAGTATGAAAAGCTTATGCACAAATTGCAGACTAATTATCAAGTTCATATAGCAATAAACCTTGTTTTCAGTTAGTGAAATCAAGTGTCACAATTTGTGCAAGAAAATATTAGTTATTATGAATCCTTGCAAGAAAAACAGTAAAACACTGATATAGTTACAAACAGCATTAGAGTCTTTCTTAATTTTCTCAGCTACAAGGAGAACCTTTTACACATTCCTGTTTCTCCAAACCAAAGGAGAAAACTCATTTGCAAAGATTTTTCTAAACCCTTTGGCATCATATCCTTTGCACAGATTTACAGTTCTACATTAGAGGTTTTCAGTCAAAACCCGCAATGATTAAGACCGATTTTACACACACATCAAAGCTTCAATTAGATCAATTAAAACAAATGGAACATTAATTGCATTGCATTACGTTAATGGAACGTAATTACATTAGCATGTCAAGGGTTGGTTACCTATCCTCCATGAATCTCCTCTGTGCTGGTGCCCAGCAGCAGTTTAAGCAAGGATATCCCATAAAAGGGGCAGCAGGTAACGCCCTGTAGCACAGGGGCACCCACACCTGCAGCTGCTCAGGGGGACAAGGGAGACTACAAGGCCCCAGTGTCCCCTGGCTGGCTGCACAGAGCACCCAGCCACTGGCAACGCAGGGGAAACCGGTGATCGAAATCCTTATGATTTCCCTTAATCTGCTCCCCTTGCTCAGAGAGGCCCCGGCACTGGCCATGTTCAAAGCATTAAAAGAGAAAGAGTAGAAGATGGTTAAACTTTCTGCCGATGCTCTTGGCAGATCAGCGGTAGGCTCGAAAGGAACTGCATTTCTCAGCAGGCTGATAAACATAATACAGAGAGTTTTCTATGTTGGCTGCCAACTCACCCAATAAAAGAAAGATGTTTTCAATTCAGGAAGAGATGCATATGCACTGAAACATTTAATATTTAGCAAAAACCAAACACTGCTATCTTCAACCCAGTCCTGCAAGAAATTATGCCCTCACTTAACACCCAGGAAAGCGGCCCACTGGCAGTCGCTGCTTGCGGCAGACAGGAGCAAGCACGCGGCTAAAACTTTTATAGAAACAGCAATGGTCTTATTTCTGCAAAGTGTGCATGTATTTATAATTAAGTTAAAGCATTTATTAGGAGCATGCCCTCATTTTTTATTATTTTGATTGACACAGCTTTCCCCTTTACAGCTTTTTCCAGTTGCACTTATGTGAGAATTTCACTGCAGCAAACACGCTGCAGCACACGGCCATAGGCAGCACGAATAACTTGAGGTCTTCAGGCGTGAACCAAGCAATGTCCCATAGCTCATGAGAGCAGATTAAATACACATATCTGTGGGTTCTGCGAGGCACCCAGCCATCTGGAGCATTTCAAGTCTCTCTTTGGCAAAGAACACAGGCACCAAAAAGTTATCAGCACCATCCTGCCTGTCCTTAGCATCACCGAGGTCACATCCATGACAGGTCATGCTTTACCCCTGCAGCCTGCGCCATAACAAAACTGTGAGTGCCAAAACCAGGCAGGGCTCAAAGACTCCAAGGGATGATGACAAATTTAGGAATCATATTGTTTCTCCCTGCAAAGCATTAAAAGCCCCTGCAAAGCATTAAAAGGCAGGCTGCCCTTTGCCGGCCCTGGCCCCATCCCGTCGCTTTCCCTCAGAGCAGCGAGAGCTCCAGAGGGGACTAGCCCCAGTGGGACAGCAGGAATGACCGTGGCGCCGACTGTGGGAGTGAGGCGTGCTGCGGGATTTGGTTGCAAAAAGCACATTGGTGATGATATTAAAAAACAAATTTAAACTGTGCAGCAGACAGCTACATATCTCCTGGTACTCTTAAGAGCAGCTTTCCAACTTGGCTTAAGGTTTAGCAAGCTTACTAGCTGTGGTTAGAAAAACATCTTGCTCCGCGCTACTGTTTGAGTTTCCTATGCTTGAGGAGCAGCGCGTGGCGTGCGACCCACTCGCACATCTCACACGCTGACCTTATCTGCCCAGTTTCATCTCCACTGGTGCCATATTTTGTCCACCAAGCTATTTCCTTCTTCAAAATCAAACTCAGGTCCATGATCCAGCAGCAGAGAAGTCAATATTTTAACAGTCATTTCAAACAGGAGCAGAGCCAAACCTGAATCTCTCAATTATCCCTTGCAAAATCTTGGCTTCAGTGCTACCAAAAGAAAAGAAAAGATCAAATGGGTTGGCTCAGATGGACTGTTATTGCTCTACCTATGTTTATTAACACTAGGTATATAGAGGAAAAATTAGGAAGTACTAGAAAAATTTATAGTGATGTTAACCACAACGGCAAACTAAAAGTATGTACCGAGCCTGACCTTCAGCCAGAGAACATTTCTAGGCTGTTTCCTTTGCAGCTAGTCACTGGATAGGAAATGCTTTTTAGACAGAAAAATATTTTCCTTTCCAGAAGACTCCGTAAAGTCTGCACTGTGTGCATCTCGATGAGAATATTTGTTTCCTGCAGTAGTTTGATATGCAGCTAATCCCCACATGTTGTCTGAACAACTTAGTTCCTCTAGCAAGCAAGGAACACCCACCCAGTCTGGTCGGTCAACAGGAGACAGAACAGCTTGATTTAAAGGAAATAGTACTGGCCACTCATATCTGCCAGCTGTGAAAAGCTGCAGAACAACATCAGAAGATGCAGGAAGACCTACTTTGTGCATCCTCTATTTTTTCTATGCAAGAAGAATCAATAGCTCTGGGCTTATGACATTAATAGCTGCAGGCTGTAGCTTATCATTATCGTCTAAAAGCAAAGGATTGTTGTTACAGTCAATTCCATTTCTCCCCAGTGACTAAATTATTTATTAATATAAAAGGCTGACATTTTCCAGGTAAGATGGTGAAATACTGTGGGTTCAGGGCATCCAAATGCTGCATTTGTGCATGCTCCGTTGCCAATTCAGAAAACAAAAAGAAGCTGGTTTTGACATAGTGATTTTTAGGCTGAGTACTGATGATCAATCCAGCATTAATCCTAGTACTTATCTGTAGATACACACTAGGAATAAATGTTTACAGTAGTAACCACATGGCTTTTGGAATGACCTATTAAATGAAAGGCCCACATTAGGGACTGAAACCAGGTGAAACCTTCCTGTTAGCACCGCAGGTCATCGGGGCCCTGGGCAAGGGCCGAGCGGTTGCAAGTCCCGTAACTCGGCCCAGAGCCGCAGGCAGCGCCCGAGGGCCGGCCAGGGGAAGGGGCAAAGGGCCACCAGGGACACGGGAATTGTGTCCCCTCCACCTGACCTGCCCCAGTGCCCCTGTGCCGTGTCCACTGCAGAAGGACTTACCCCTCCATCAATTAGTACTAGCTAGGAACGGGGAGAAGTGCCAGAGAGCTGTAAATACAAGCTTTATATTGACCCACCAGCTTGGAAAATGCATGCTGAAAAATTAAGACTAGCTAGATAAGGTAAAATGTCAACATTCCCTGGGAGTTCAGTGAAACCATGTTATAGGAATAATATTTCATGAAGCCAGTTGGTTCCAATGTTACTGAGAACCAGCCAGACTCCACATGCTCTCTGTTACTTTTAAGTACTTTCAAATTACATTCATTAGCTAGAAAAACAATTTTCCTTTCAATTTCGGCAGTGCAGAGCAGAAAGGTATCAAGTATTTTCTAAAGCAAACCTTGAGTTTGTGCAAAGGACGCAGAAAACACATTGAATAATCCACCCCGAAAGGGAATCACAGCCCACTGTTTACAGCGCAAACTCACCCTGTTGCAACACAGCTCCCGGATCAGATCTGTCACAGTAGGTAAGCAATGAAGCAGCACATAACACAAAAGTCTCAATACCTCCTTTCAGGTATCTAAACTCTATTCCAAAACCTTCTTCCAAGGGTATGAAGAACTGCATATATCTGATTTTTACAAAGCACAAGATGAGAGCTTTGACTTTGTGCATTGTCAGGCCAGTTCCCAGTTCTGCACAAGACCTCCTGGGTCTTCTGGGTCTCCGCACCCAGTTCCACCCCCTCCCTTGCCTTGCAGGTGCAAGCAGTTAAGATTAGAAAGGGCAATAACTAGTGTAATAATTGAGAACTGAGAACCACCTGGGCAAAGCAAGGGAGACCTCCCTGAAGTCCTGCACCTGCTCTCAGTGGGTAACACCAGATGAAAAGCATAAGGGATCCCACCCACAATGGCACCACGGGGCTGAACACAGTGCCCTCTCCTCAGGAGACAGAACGATTACACAGAAAAGGTGATCACATCCTTAGGAGTCATCCTCCATACCCACAGGGGACCGCACAGGCTCACTGCGCTGCCTCAGGTTGCTCATTTTGCAATACAGTCCCCAAGTCCTTGAGGCCAGTCCCTCTGGTCAAGCACAGGCTGCCCCTGCCAAGCTGTCCTTTACCTGCTCCTTTACCTGGAGAGCATAATAAAAGAATTCACATCTTTAATAAGGCTATGCTAACTGGGATGCTACAATGATTAGTTTTGGGAAGTGTATTTCACAATGCTCCCCAGTTGTGGTCAGCGGCAATGATTAACTAACTTGGTCGCTCAGTTCTTCAAACTCACATCATTTTAGTGTCCATATGGAAAGTGCACTAAGTCGATTGGCACCATAAGGGCCAGGCTATTTTTAAAGCAGGCATCTCACTTTGGTTTTATTCCGGCATATATAGAGTTGTAAAATTCAGTCAGAAATCAGACTTAAAAGCCTCCCAGAACAAGCTGTTCTCAAAAACTCACTAGATAGATGTAGGGGAATAGAGAGGAAATAGAGACCACTTTCCTACGGCCCCACACATGGATTTGGGAGTGAGCAAATATTGGAAACAATGCTTTTTTTCCTCCTCCTCAATGAGAGGTGACATGTTCTCCAAATCTAGTTCTACAGTCAAAGGCTGCTGGGCAAAAAACACTTTATTTTCTCCTTGAGAAACTCTGGGGAAAAAACAAAAAATAAGTCTCATCCATTTGTTTCTTTGAAGGGCTTAAGAGAAAATCTTCTCTTCCAAGAGAGAGGAGAAGAGATCTCAGAACCACACTGTATTCACAAACAAGGAACAGTTTCCAACTGCAATCTGGAAACGCCTCTTAAAGCCACGTTCAGTCTGGAAGGCCTCTGGCAGCCCCGCCAGGCGCCTCCACGTGCTCCTCACCCCGGGCCACAGCCGGGCGCGCGCACACAGCCCTGGGAGCCCCGCAGGCCCACGCATGTTTTGCGAGAGGTTTCCTTGCCGAGCTCGCGGTGCCACAAAGATGCTCTTCTGTGAGACACTTCACAGCAGTTGTCCTAACCACGTCACAGCACAGCAAGGAATGACTTAAATAACATACACTTCCAAAAAAAAGAGTAAAAAAGAAAAATCAGGTAAACCAATTCAGCCTTCCTATACGACCTTCAGCTCCATATCTAAACAAAACACCCGAAGGAGCTGCACCCCAGAGAAGGTCATAACAGACCCACATCTCGCCAAAGCCCCAACGGGCCAAATCCCCAGCCATACAGGCTGACGTCTGCCTGCTTTCTGCACTCTTAAAGGTTCTCAAACACACGTACATCTCTTCTCAAAGAAATCCAAAGAAACTCACTCTATTGACATTAGCATGGCATTTAGATTTACATCAGAATTATCAAGATTTGAATTTGGACTAAAAAAGGAGCTACATACGGACAGACAGGGGCAAAGTTTATCCTCAAGTGAACAAAATGACATCTATGTATTAATGACTTCTGAAATTCTCTAGCTTGATACAACATTCGTGATTTAAATGCCAAACCACAGTCACTTCGTTTTTCTTGGAAAGCTTCACATACATGTAAGAAAACCCTCAAACCATACCAGAAACTAAAGGTCAGGCTGTTGCTTCCTGAAGCGGCACAGTAAACTTCGGAACAAACACATTAGGGACATTTCCCTGATTAATGCTGCCCACTGCACGTGCTTGTTTTTCTAATACACTATAAGCTGCCAAGAATCACTTCTGATGTAAAGGAGTAAAAATCCTAAATTGAAAAGGCAACAAATATCATTCAAAAATCATTTAAAATATTTATGTGTTTCTCAAAACTAAGCTTACCTGAGGTGTTTCTGTGCAAAGTTTCCCAAGTCAGGGCTCTTGGGCAGTGACTGCTTTCCAGAGCCTTCACAAACCTCTCTGTCCCTGACCTGGCCCATCCGCTCCTCCCACCAAGAGGACACCTAGCATTCCGCCCACGAAGCCTTCAGCATTAGTTCAAAAACTGCTAAAATTCTCTTTCTAGTAAGTGTCCCCTGATGCCTCCACTTGCAGAGAGCTCTGGGTCCTCCTCAATTCCCTCCGCAGCTCCAGTCTGCTGGAGCCCCATGCCCGAGCTCAGGAAACCAGCACGAGCTCATCCTACCATGGGCTGAAATCCTCACGCTGCAGCACTGCGATGGCCCTGCCCAGGCAGGTTTCGCTGTAACTCCTTTCAGCTGCCGCTTGCTCCTCGCAGTCTCTCCAGGCACTGTTCTCATTAGGACAGATTAGTTTCCACCTGCAGCCTGAAACATCGTGAGCACTTTGAACGTAGGAAAGATGCGGAAGAGGGACTTCAGCAAACGAACAATTAAACAGTGACTAATTAAGACTTCAGTGAATGTTTTGCAGTGTCCTGAAGCACCAGGGCTTTTCATCACCCCTGATTAGGAAAGGCAGTTGTCTCATTCGTTTAGTGACTGATCCAAGGCTTGCTGTGATCAACGGAAAGGCGGCCGCTTTGCTCCTGCAGACAGAGTTTCGACAAGCCCAGGATTTCCTAACTGCCTTCTTCCCTCGTGCTCCTCCTGCTGCCCACTGGCCAAGGAACATTGTGACCTCCATCCACCACAGCACTTGAGGAAAACAACATCCCCAATTCCTTGTGTTTGGGTAACTATTCGGAATAGCTGTCCTGTCACCATGCCATAAACTGAGGAAAAGCGTAGGCGAGGTGCTGGGAGCTGTGTGTGACCCCAAAGCCAGAAGAAAGGCAGGACTGCATCCTGTAATGCTCTCGCTTGTGACACTAGGCAACAGTGGGACCTACTGTAGCTCTGAGACCTCTTCAAACACTTCCATTTACATCAACTCTGTATTTTGAGGCAGAAATTTAAAATATTGACCTTTGAAAATGTTATACATTCTAGCACCAAACTTTGGGGGAATATGCTCACATGAATATGTTCCCCATCATTCCTTACCCTGCTCAAAACTACACTGCTATCTCAAATGGCAAGATAAAAGTTAATGGATTCTGAATTCAAAAGCACAGCTATATTCACCGAGAAAAGACTACACTGCTAAATCTGTGGGCTTCAGTGATATAACATTTATCAAGGTAAACTGTCCAACTTTGTATAAAACAGAATCCATTCAGCAGAACTCTGCACCTGATGTTCCAGTAGGAAGCAGAGGGCTCCAGCTCCCACATAATCCAAACCACATTATACTTCAAATCAATTCATCAGTGGCTGTCAGCAGGTCTAGATGATGTGCTCCAGTGGTCAAACTTACCTGGATTCACTTAACATGAGCACTCCCTCTCTGCAAAGAAGAGGCAGGTATTACTCTTCTGCTGCTGCCAAGACTCTCCAGGACCTTTCTTTGGAAGGCCCTATTTTATTCTCCAAAGAAAACATCAGGAACAAATTAAAACTGCTGGATAACGATGTGAGCTGGATATGTTACTTCCACTTGAGTCACTGAGTGGTGCAAGCAGAGCAGCTCCCCCAGTGACTAAAAAAGACCCTGCAAAACTGGACCTCCAAAACCCACCTATGCTAGACCTAACCATAGGGCCAACACACCTGGAAGCTGGGGTCTGATTTTACACAGAGCTCTGCACCCCTGGAAGCCCAGCTTTGGCTTTTATGGAACTGGAGACTTTAGGAAGCAAGTGGTTTGGTGGTATTGTTTGCTTCAGAATAGATTTTTAAGTTACCCACTTCATGTGTGATCCTACTTTTTCTTCTTCTCATCTCCAGGTGCTTTACTCCAGTGATTTTCCAGAGAACATTTAGTTTTGGCAGGATTAAGCACTTTCCTTTCTATGCTCACTGGCCCTCTGTTCCCACCAGGCACTGGTGGACAGCACACACACACTTCTTGGTGACTGTGAAGAGGAGCCTGCACCAGCCGTGAACTAAACACATTTCCCTCTAGAAAGCAAACGTGCTGCAAGGAAACCCTCCAGTGTTTAAAGCAAAACTAACGGCACCATGTAGAAGAGAGAGGGGACGCAGACTGAAATGCTGACAAGTCATGGACTTTGGGCAGTTTTCTTAGTGGTTTTCATGTAAAATCTTGCAGGAGGCAAGGTCACAAAAACACCTCCGCTTTTCCTACACACAGCCCAGCCAGCAAGCACAGGGCAGCTCAAAGCCAGGACTCTCTTCCTGGCCAAGCATCAGGCCCCCTCTGAGGGCACACACTACCTGGGAGACATGCCCAGCACGCTTTTCATCACCTACCTCAAAAACCAGCCAGGCAGCACCATTCAACAACACAGCACCTCTCCCTAGCAGGTCATTTCAGCAGGAGGCACCAACGCCATCTTCACAACCAGGATTTCCTCCAGCAAGCAGCACTGTGCTCAATAGCCCCTTTCAGACAAGCTATCGAAAAGACTAACATTAACTTTTCCAAATTTTTTCCTTCCGTTTTTGCTAGCCCAAACAGCAGCACAGAGCTAAGGGCACCAAAACCAGCACACATGAGTGCTGTGTAGACACCTCCTTACAAGCAGCAAGCTTCTGTATTCCTCAATTACAATCTACAGCTATGCAGACATTTCACACAGAAAAATCCTGTGGAGAAAAAAAGAAAACCACTATTGATTTAATAATAAAAAAAAATGGATTTAATATCATACAGCAATGCTGGAACCAGCAACATAGAAGGCAATGTGGATACTAAGGAGCAAGAAAGCAAGCCAAGTGTCACAGAAATATCTCACTTCATTCTCTACATGCGAATGTTTCTAGTCTGGGCTCACCTCTACCCTTAAAACAGCCACATATGAAAAGTCTGTTAAATTGGCTGTTTCTGTGACTGGAAGTAATACTTCCTACCTCCCCCAACAAATGATCCCATGAAAAACTTTACTCAGCTCATGAGACGTTTGAAATCTCCAGGTGCAGAGCAAAGCCCCGCCAAGGGAGGGCCCTTCTCCTCTGGCCTGCGCCTCCAGCCGGCTCTCTCCCGTTGAGCTGCTCCTGAGGGGACCATCCTGCGAAATCCCTGGCTGCCACCCTGTGCCCCGTGCTCTGGGTGTCCCTGCAGGAGCAGGAAGGTTGGACCAGATGATCTCTAGAGATCCCTTCCAGCCTCAACCATTCTGTGATTCTGTGAAAGATGGAGCAAATCGTGTGCGGTGCCGAGCAGCCCCGCGGCCTGCGAGGCACCGTGCGGGCGCCCCGGAGAGCGGCGGCCTCACTGCCAAAACGCTCTTTCCTGGTCACAAACGGGAAAGCATAATACATCCCACATGGAAAAACTAACGATGGGTAAGGTTAAAGATGGGTAAGGCTAAAGATTTAAGGCTCTAAATATCTGAAAAGTTACTCCAGAATCATTCTTAAAATTTAACATGAAACACATGGAACATCTATCCACTTAAATTCAGTGGTCGGTAACCCAGGGGAATGGGGAGAAAAAAATAGCCACAAATCTGAACTTCAAGACATTTGATTAACTTTCTATCTGTTCCCAGTGTTCTTGGCAACTCCCATCCGGTGTGTCTGGAGAAAACGTTTTCACATGAGGAGACATTTGAAAATTGTCTGATGTGACAGAGACTGAACGTTGAGAAGGGGAATTTTTCACCGTTCCAGTGCTACTGTGCCAAGATCCCAAAATAAAAAGAACTACCATCACAACAAAGTTGGACCATTCCAACTTAAATTAATAATTTGGGTCAAAATTGTATTTGTTAACATTGTTCTGAAAGTACAACCCACTGCTAACTCGAGAGAGGAGAATGTAGTAGTCAAGAAAAGGCTCCAACCCATTCCAGGTCTCCCATTCCCTCAATTACGGATAAACAGATTGAGGGAAATCCTGGGGGAAATAGAGACAAAAAGTGAGGAACTGTTTGGAACATCAAAAATTTTAATTTTCCAGATGTGAACTGGATTTATTACCAATGATAACTGGTTCATCAAAAAAGCAGCTACTATTTACATATCCCCAATGAAAACATGTATTCAGGATCTTCTGAGACCAACATTTCAGCCATCACTGAACTGCTAAGGAAATATTCATTGTAACAAAAGCAATCATTCTGATTAATCATTAATCTTAATCATTCTGAATCTCCACATCATTTTGTTGAAGTGACACCATTAAGATAAAGAGGTGGCAAAATAATAGAAATATTCACAGGTTTTGCCTTTTTGGGGGGGAGGGCAAATACTGCATCAAGATTTAAGCTTGTTAATCAGTATTTTCAGTATTTCAGCAGGAAAAAGAAGTCACAAAAAGCCATGCCAGGTCTCCTCACTACACTGTGTACAGGGCCACCTACAATCAGGTCAAAGAAGTCCGATGCATTTATGCAGTCAGGGTCCAAAAGGCTGTTACCTGTGACCTTTTCCAGCTGCTACATGAAGTACACATAAGTTAAATTATTATATATGAAAGCACTGAAAAAAAAAAAAAAAAAAGGCAAATACTAAACACAGTTTAAATACAAAAAAAAAAAAAAAAAGGCAAATACTAAACACAGTTTAAAGGGACTTTTCAGCCACACATTTACATGCCTCTGGGCCAGAATTCTTCTTACTTTTAGACAGAGACAACTTGTAGCCCAAGCCACTAGGCACCAATGTGAGCAGGGAGACGCCAGCGCGGTCTGGCCGGCTCCGCAGCAGCCCCCAGGTTAAGGGCCCTCTCTTGCAAAATCTATCGTTCTTGGAAGGAAATGGCAACGCTCTGGACATACTAATGACTGCCCTACTGTTTGTCATCTGGGAACAGACACACACAAGAAAAACAAAAAGGCAGGCAGTTAAAATTCAGAACGATTTAGGCTGAATTCCTTAGGCTTTGACTGCCTTCCATCAGGGAAATCGCTGATTTTTTACTCTTCTTGGTCATCAAACAGGCTGTCAACTTCACAAACAGAAACTAGTAGTTCGCTATAAATGAACCCTTAAGATCATTTCCCAAGGGGTTTCCATGAGGCAGACACCGATTTCATTTTCTTTTGGTCACACACTGCTCCCCACATTAGCATTTTTCCAGAGCCTTTCATTTTCTATAAAGAATAAATAATGAAAAAAAAAAAGGGAACAGCCCCAAATAAGTGATGCCAGATGAGCTTTTTTGGATTCATGGTGCTTTGTTTTAAAGATTCCTGACAGCTGTAAAGTCAGAGTAACAAACTGGTCTAAAAAAATTGATGCCTTAAAAGATATCCTGAAGCTACATAATGCCAAAATCCTTCGCTGTAAGACTCCTTGGATGTGTGCATTCACATGATTCAAGATTAAATTTCAAGTATATTTCACTTTTTCCTTCTAATACAACATTTAGTAAAACCAAAGTTCAACAGTAGCAGGATCAGACTGACTATACATGTCTTGCAGCACTTGCTGTCTAGACAGCTGTGTGTACGCCTTACAATTAAAATCTGGGTTTTTTTTCCTTCCCTTGAAGGAAATTTTCTGTATTTTTTTTTTTTTTGGGGGGGGGGAAACATTGTTTAAACTGATTGCATACTGCATTTTTTGAATAGACAAATATATCCTGTACATCTGAGCACTAGACATACAATAGCAAAAAAATAAGTTGATTCTCAAAGTATCGATATCATCCAAAGCTGCACCCCATGCAGATATAAACAGTGTCATAAAACTAGTGACTCTGTACCCATGATTACCTTGAACCACCACAGACACTGAACTCTACACAGACTAGAATTTCTTTACTCAAGAGTCTCAATAATCCTGACAAGGAAAGGGTGTTTTCTGTGTATACCAGAAGTTAGTGGACGCACTTAATCTGTATGTGTTTATCAGCCATCTAAAATTCCCAAATCTAAAAAATTCTGTACATTCACAATGCATAGACAAAGAAAGGAACTGTTTATCAAAGCTGCAAGGGCAGTGATCACAGGTATACCAGACAGTAAGCAGCAAGACCCCCAACACTGCTTCTTTCACTTACTTCATTTGGATCAATAGCTGCATCGTGCTTTTATTGCTTTATCTTAATAATGTGGAGCTAAATTACATTAGTGACTCAAAGACGGTGGCAGAGCTTCCTTCCCCCCGCACACATTCCCATAAATTTTCCAGGGGTAGCACAAATGACACGACAGTCAAGTGAAGCCTCCAGGTTCCAGCAGGCGACCAGCCCCAGTAAATTAGGACCTTGAGCCGGCTGCCTTCTGTGGTGCCCCGTCTTTCATCACGTCTAGTTTACCTGAGCTCTCCCCAACGGCGTTTCATGGTATATTACAAAACATTTGCTAAATTCTATCCATTTCTTTTTCTACAAATGAAAGAAATTCTGGCAGTATGAGAATACACTTCAGCCATCTATGACTAGTAACACCCTGTCCAGGAATGCCCAAAAGCTGGGAGCCGAGCAGAGACTCACCCCGCTCCTTACCAGGAAGCATTTGTCCATTTGCATTCATTTATTCAGACACTTCACGAACACAGTTCGGAGCAAGAAACGGCGGAGCAGGCGCCTGCCCTGAGGATGGTGGCCCTGGACACCTGACACGGTCCTGGCTAAGGCCGTGCAGCCAAGGGTGCGGGATGGAAACAGGCACTGACTGCTGCACATGTCCGGCAGGAAAGGCATGGCAGCACCACAACTCCTCTGCCCACAGGTGTGAAAGAGAGTAGGAAAACTTATAAACAGGGTTTATAAGCAGTGTGAACTCAGAAACTACGCACCCACTGGATTTATTATCCAGAAGCAATGTCTGGCTTCAAGCTCCCAGGAAAACTTAGGTTTCAACACAAGTAGTAGTCATCTTGAACACAAGCAAATGAAACTTGCACTAAGACCTTGACTGTTTTCACAAACCACTTCCGAGCTCTTCATGGGAGCTACAATACTACCAACGATCTCCCAAATCCCTGCTGCACCACTGAGCGTTTCTAACCCACGTGTCCCGCACGAGGCACACAGGGTACATTTGCAAATAATTTTAAAGAAAGATTTCGGAACATTCTCAGCATTGTTTCAGTCAGAAGCATCAATACATTCTGCTGCAAATCCCGCTATAAAACGCATTGCTGAGAAGCTGTGGTGAGCCAGCGCACCAGCATCCTGGCGTTCTCTGTAGGAAGAACAACTCTTTAATATATTAAACACCTCCAGGTAACTGTTCCAACTGTTCAGCAGAGAAGTTGAGGTCCTTTCATGTTCCATGCTTTCACTGACATTTTCTTGAACACAAACCAGGTAGACAACGGGAAAGAGCAGAGAGCAGAGCAGCAAAGCAGATCATGACCAGGGCTGCCTACAGCCAAACCAGACCCAAGGCCACATGAGACATGGACGTTTCACAGCACTGGCACTTTCCACCACCAGCAGCCATAACAATGGCAGGGACCTGTCTGGCCTCCCCACAGGGGCAGGGAGGGCTCCAGAGGGATCCCAAATTGGTGATTATGATGATGAAGATGATGATGATGACACATTACTTTATTTCTGCTGTGGAAACGTCTGCTCTGCTATAACCCTCACTAGTGGACATCTGCTGCAACTGCTGTACATGACTGGTCAAAGGTGACACAATCTGTCAAACCTGACAGCCTCAAACACACATGGAGCAGAAACAGCTCCTGCAGGACCTGCCGCCCGAGCAGGCAGCTGCGCAGTGTGTGTTCGCTATGGGGGCTGCAGAAGGAGACCCACATGCAGGAGGTGACCACAGGACCTGCTGGCAGCATTGAGACAAACACCTACCAGCCACAACGCTTCCTCCCAGTCATGTCACACACACATCGCACCCCCAGCACCGAAGGCAGGGCTGACCCGTAAAAGCAGGCAATCACTTCCAAAGTCCACTTGTACTCTTTCTAACTGCATCAGGCCAAAAGAAATACTACTGAAGGACAAAAATATTTTCATTGCCATTTTACTTATTATTTCACACTGCACTGGCAGCAGAGACTCCACAAGCTCCTGCCACCTCACCATCTTCTTCAAAGTCTCCCCTGCTCTAACCTAAAGCTGACTAAAGAGACTCCACAAGGCCAATAGCTCCCCACACACAAATATATACATGTAAAAAAGGATCCCCAGCGCATTCTGGAAATGAAAGGCCCTGTGGCAGCTCCTGTGGCAACTGTGGCCCATCTGCCCCCCTGCATGTGTGTTTGCTCCCTGTGCGATTTCCATGATAGCTGAACTGTCTGTCCTTCCTTCTCTTCTGGAAGCGGAAGCTGCCTCACTGCAGAGTCAGCCCCACACAGGGGGAGATGGGGAAAGGAAGCTGAAGCCCCTGCAAAGAGGGACGGGTGGGGAGAGGAGGGCAGGTGGTTGGGGGAAACCTGGGCCCAGCCTGCACCAGGCTAGGGCTAAGCAGCGGGACTGGATGGAGCTGTGGGCAGAGATGGAGATGCTGCAGTAGCTGAGGCAGTATAGAGGGGAAAAGGTGCTGAGGGGAAAAGGGGAAAAAAGGGTTGCAGAGGAAGAAGGCCAGGTCTGGAAGTGCTGGGACACACAGAAAGGAGGATGAGGTCACATGTGGCACTGCTGCAGGACGAGAGGTGGGGTGGCAGGCAAGGAAGGACCTCAGGCAAGGACAAGGCAGATGGAACAGGGCAGGAGTGTCAGACGTGTCTGTACAAGCAGACACGCTAGTGATGCCAACTTCCTCCCTGGTGGTGCTCATTCATTCTTTCCGCTTTTTGCTAAGCTGTTATGAATGCAAAATTTTGTATGAATGAAGAATTATCTTAGGATTATCGTGTCTTTTTCAAGGCTTTCTCCTTCTCCTCATTGTAGGAGCTGGGAGATGTCAGAAGTATCATTCATTCTCCAACTTCACGTCCTTCTGGCTTGTTTTCCAGAGCGCCTACAGCTCTTTATGTGCTTCCCCTGCAGCTCTTGTTGGCACAAGTTGCAGTTATGGATGCTTGGCATTTTTGCCAATGGATGCCTAGAGTTTTAGCCAAGCAGCCAAAAATACATTGCACAAAACAAGTGACCACCAGCTGCGCAGTTTGGTTTATGTGGCTTGCCCCCAGATATAGGTAGGAACCACGAGTCCCATCACCACAGGCCTCTGCAGTGACCACCCAGCTTGTCTCCTCCTCCAGAGCTCTTCCCCAGGCCCTGGCCAAGGTTCAGCCCCATGGTATGTGGGATGCAATAATGTCATTAAGGACCGCAATGCATCAGGAGTTACGGTTACACTTGCAACCTTATTCTGCCCAAGAGAAGCACTTTTTTTTTTAACCTCCTTTGCTCTTGTAGGCAGTATCGCAACTTCACAATATTAACATCTTGCTATTTTTTAAACAGCTCCTAATTCCAGGAAGCAGGCACACAGCCAAGCCACACAGGCCAACCCGTCACACCGCTGTTGCCTCAACCTTCCCCTTTGCTTTCCCTTCCTTCAGCTTCTCCTTTGCGCCCAGCCATCGCACGCAGTGTCACCTCAGGTCCCTCTCCCACAGTCACCCTGTGCTAACAGTGTGTCCCCCTCCAAGGCAGCTCCCCAGGGTGCTCAGAAGGAGCCCAAGAGCACGAAGTCCTTCACACAGAGACCTTGCTGCTTTGGCACAGCGCGCTTTCTGTCCACACAAAGTAGGAAAACAGGCACATCGCAGCACACTCTTCTCATTTTCACTCAGAAATTCATGAACTCTGGAGCTGGCACATCACTGTTGCCCACTAGGATCTCGTTTCTGATCTTGTTAAGAGAGTGTCGTTTTAAGAAAACAGATTATTCCTGTCGCTGGCTGCTAGAGAAGAGAGCTCAAATACCTGCTCAAACTTGGCTTTAGGATCAGCTCGAATCAAATCTTTGAATTCTCTGCTCGGTTGGTATCAGAGGGAACCCTCAACCCGGGCTGCAAAAGCAGTAAGAGCGTGTGCTGGGCTCGGGAGCGCCGAGCGGCGCCTCTCGGAGCGAGCGCCCGGCTCCTCCTCGCCCGCCGCTCTAGGAGCCGGACAAGTGAGCGCGGCCGCACTACAAAGCGCCGCGGCCGCGCGCTCAGCCCGGCTCCGCTTTCAGGCTGCGGGGCGCACGAGGAGCACGC
>VZSG01000014.1:1776551-1802736 GCA_013398315.1 Nothoprocta pentlandii | reverse complement strand
CCAGCGCCGCTTGCCCTGCGCGTGCGGTAGCGCCGGCCCCGCTGCCCGTCCCTTACCGCTGCCCTGTGCCACACGCAAGCGAAGACCGCGGGAAGGGTTGTGCTCACCGCGCGGGAAGCAGAGCCGGGGTCTCCGTGCTTCTGCTCAGCCACAGGACTCCGCGTAGAAGCACCCTGAAAAGCAGAAGCAGCAGATTAAAGTCTGTTGCCTGCAGTTGATGTGTTTGTTTCCAAAAACTGACTTCAAAAATTTGTCTTCCACCATCTGATAGCAATCCTGTCTGCACCCCGCAGAGCTCGCCCCTGTGTGTTCCCTCAGAGAGGTGTCAGTGGAGGCTCAGCCTCTCCTGAGCCTGCTCGGTGCAGTGCTGCAGGCGGGCAGGGCTGTCTGCCAGCCCAGGGCGAGCTGCTGGCCCAGCGAGGAGTACGGGGGCTGGGGGCTTCGAAACGTGGAGCACCAAATGAGCGGTCTCTTGGTTTGGCCTTCAAAAGTTGAGAGACAGGGACTCCAGAAGCGACTAACTTGCTGTGGGGTGGGAGCCGCGTCCCAAGAGCAGCAGAAAGGCTGGCAGCAGGAGGGCCCTGCTCTGCCATCCCCAAAACACCCAGGGTATCGGTGCCTCGGCTCTTCGTACGGACACCTCATCCGTGAGGAGCGGAGCAGTGGGGCTGCACGCAGCCCTCCCCATGGACGCCCTTCTGAGCCAGAGTATCCTGTCCCTATTTTTTCCTGGAAAGGCATCCCTGGAAGAGGTGCGCGGGGACAGTGTGTGTGCACAGGCGCCGCCCAGCGCGGGGAGCCGGACACAGCCGTGGCTCCGGAAACCTTCCATGGAGCGTGGGCAAGCGACTTTGTGTTGTAATCTTAATAAAATGAGGTCATTTGTACTTAGACTTGCTAATGTTTTCATCTGAGCACAATTTTTTATTGGGTATCTGGGCCTTTCCACATTAGGTAAGTTATGCACCCGGCCAGCAAGAAATCTTTTGCCTTTTCTTAAATAAATAGCGTGAATTCATATTTCCAGGATGTACTGTGTTCCAGAATGTCCTTGTAAGAAGATATAGACATTTTTCTATTAATTTTCCTTTTACTGTGCCAACTTCTGGAGTTTCTTTTCTTGTAAATGAGTTAGTATTAAGATAATTCTTTCCAACGACTGCCCAATATTACATAGGTTAGTCACACGTCCCTCAGTCTCCTTCCATTTCTAAGAGGAGTATTTGATGCAATAGGACCAATTACACTTTTATTAACAAAGTAAATTTGAAATGCTTCCAGTGACTTCAGGATATTTATCTCTTTTTAAAGCTCTTTAATTAGTCTTCCTTTTGGATCATCTAATATAATGTGTTTATAGTAATATCTTTTCACAGTGACTCCTCTGCATTTAAAAGCAAAAATAAACTTCCTTTTTTTCATGTAGCTATTGCCTTTTTAATTAACTAAAATTGTCTAATTGTGAGACACCAATGAATTATTAAACTTAACAAGCTCCATTTAGTGGAGCTCCATTATGGCTCACTGAAAAATACTGCTAGAAGAATCATTCTGCTGCTTAAATGCTTCTTCCCCAAATATTGTGCAGACTTCACAGGTTCCACTTCCAAGATCCTTATTTTGATTATGCAAGTTTGCAAAGTGCACACATGGGTCATTAAACACTTTTTTGTTAAGAACTCAATTTCCCTTAGTTTTGCTTTTGCAGAATAGTTGCCTCTAGCAAGCCCCCTACTCTAGGGGAATAGAGTAGCTAATTTGGTGTTCTATAAAGTGCTTTAATTAATAGCACACTTGCAAAATCTAAACCTGCTTATTACTTGGAAAGGGGTCACTCCAAGCAAACACAGCATAAAGGAAGGGTGTCAGATATGTCTTAATTTGCTGATACCTTTCTGAAACGGTTTGGTCCCTTTGCAACCCAAAATAGTATATAAAATACAGTAAGGAGTTCAAAATATTTTGTATTAGAATATCATTATATTTTAAGGTGCAAGTTAACAATGGGGGATGTTTGCCATTTAGTAGGTGCATTTGCATCTAAAGATCTGGCTGTTTATCCTATGGCTGTGAACTGCCTAGAGCACAGTTGCTATTAAAGCAGCAATTTGACAGCTAAGATGTTTCATTCAAATAACAGCAAAATGCACACTACTTATTCCAAAGGTTCTTGGTTTCCTTTCAGTATTGCATTTTGGTAAATTGAAAAAGAAATTTATTCAGCTACTTGCTTACTCTGTAATCCCAACAGAGCAGTACCATCTATTTTTAGGTAGTTGTATTTATACTGATTATTTGGATGCCTTGGGATGATTCTGTAGATTTGAGAGCACAGCTCCACCAAAGCTAGTTAAGCTGAGCCCAGTTCTGCTAGCTTGTGTATGACTCAGTAGCCTCTTTACAGGTATTTTGAGGAGGAATAGGGAGCTGCTATAAACCTGAAGGAATGCAGTGCTAATGATTTGTGAAATTGATACAGCAGTGAGTATCCCCGGGCACAGGGATAGCTCAGACTCTGGTCGAGGATATTCTGCAGTCTGAATGAGCTGGGCTTGCAGGATATAGTGATGTCCTGATTGCAAACTGGTTTGTGAAGTTCTTGCTAGTGTTACTATAATAAACAGGTATTCTTAATGGCCTGTTTTGGTGTCAAGAATGATTTAATTTATGTTTATCTCATCAGCGGTCACTATCCTGCTACTTTCACCAAGTGCCAGAATAGCTACTTCTCCCAAAACTAATTTGGAAGATAATTTCACAGCTGACTTGATTTATAGATGAATACAATTATATAAGTAGATTTAGTGAACAAGGAGTGACCACACTTACATGATGACTTTTTTCCTTCTCGTCTCTTGCTGCCATCTTCAGAAAGGAAGGTACCTGCTCTCACTTTCTACTGGCAACACGCTGGTTCTACTCACAGCAGCAGCACAAAGAGAAGAATAACAGAAATTACAGTAGGTCAACAGTGCAGCATGGAGTACACCAGAGAGGTTCTGTGGCATTTAAAAGGCTCCAGCAATGCTGTGCAGGACAAATACACAATAATAACGAGTGCAGCGCATCTCTTGCCCAGTGCTCCCATCACCCAGGTCAGGCAGGTCCCTCGTCACCCATGATATGCTGGGAATGGAGCACAGCAGGGGCTTCCACCTCCAGGGAAATGCTGCATTGACCTCCTGGAGCCACCAACCTACCCAAACCACAGCAATAGTATCTCTGGGTTTTGCCAGGTCCCTCAGCCTCATATGTCCCCCCATGACAATGACATTTCACAGATACTTTCTAGGGGCAAAGTTTGCTTGTACACACTCAAAGAAGCTCAAGACCAGCTCTTAAAATACCAATAAATTTTATCAGCAGCAGAAAATACCAGAGGCAAAATCTGGTAGGTCGACACTTACCAAGTGCTGACATCTTTGTCCTCTCCCACGACCTGAAGAAGTTGCAATATGTCCTGTTAAGACCCCTTTCAGCTCTGTGGATCCATGATTTTCATATCTTTTGTTTTCCTTTGTGTGGATTACTTCTGATAACTACTAAATACTTATCTATGAAACTTCTCCAGAAAGATATTCTCCACAAATATCCCACAGCAGTTTTACAGCAAGATAAATCTTTACAGCTCCTGTCCATGATTCTACTATTAGTTGCACAGATGAGACTCTATGAATTTCATTTGAGTATCTTCTGATTTTTAGTGACATAAGGAAAAAGAGAATAGTGTATATACATAAAGTGTTTCTAGGAAGAACACTGAAATCAATGGAATTATAAGAAAGAATAAATAATCAGGTGATAAACACACATTCTGGGAATTTTATACACATTAGTCATTCCCTTACACTTAAGAAAATTGTCCAAGAAAAAAAGCATTTAACACTCTGTGATCAAACCTGTTCTTTATAGAGCATCATTTCAGCAAGAAAGCTTTGGCAATCTGTCATCTAGATTTCACAATATTCTGCTTTATCTGTGAAAATAGAAAGTTTACCAGGAAGCACACTTCCTATTGCAGTGCTCTGGCTCCACTGGTTACTCACAGGCACAAGGAGGGGGAATGACCTATGCAACCGCTGTGCAGATGTTCACCCTTCCCTCACTGGAGCAGGGGGACATGAAGCGAGGGGACAGTCAGAGCTGCTCAAAGACCACTGGACATGTTCATGAACACAAAGTTTCTTTCATAGCTAAAATGGAGGTAATTTCAGTATTACACCACAGAGATCGGGGTAGAGGGTGCAGCAGGATGTGACACAATAACACCTCCATTTGGTAAATGCAACTTTCTGCCTCCACCAGGTGGTGCCAATAAAACTGCCACAAAGGTCTGACTGTGCCAGAGTGCACCAAGGAGCAGAAAATCCCACACACAGTAGGACAAGGATACAGTAACACCTGCCCCGCAAGGACTGCAGATTAAAGGGTGTGAGGTGGGAGCCAGGGAAGTCTCTGAGGATGAAGCTGTGCTCCAAGGCCTCCGAGACCTGGTCAAGGTGGGATGTTGGGTACATCACAGAGGTCATTCATACAGATTCACAAACTGGCCAGAGCAGCCTGAGGAGGTCCCCGCTGTTTAACAAGATCTGAGGCCCCCTGAGCTTGTGGGTACCAACATGAAGGCAGAGCAGCCATGCAGGCATGAAGCTGAGTCCATGAACATTTCACACAAGGTTTTACCAAGTTTTTAAAGGTGAACTCCATAAAGATGTAAAATATCTTCACTCCTAAAAGGAGCAAAAATGCCTAACAGAAAATTTGTTAGCCTCAAATGTACTTAAGTTTCTGCTTGTCTTTCATCATGAAGAGCCCCGCATTACCCATAACACAGCTATGCTCATGTGCTTTGCTGGCTGAACGAGAGAATTTGTGGCACCTCGGGGGACTTATTTCAAGCTAAAAGCAAGAGGCTGGTGACACAGTCTGCTGCATGGCAGGCAGATGGATTCAATGAATCCATCGCCCAAAATGACAGTGTCATGTGGCCAAAGCATGTTTTGTTGAAGTAACATATCGCAGTGTAATGTGATTTACTCATCCATTATGAGAGTCTGGATTTGCATTTTTCTTTTTTTTTTTTTTTTTAAGTAATAAAAATAGGCTTCTTAAGGTATTTTAAGAGTTGTATGCTTTCTTCTTTGGGATATGAAAAAAGGAATACAGAAATGCCTCCTCATGCAAGAGAAAGGGATTTGCCAGGTATAGCAGCAGAATATTAAGCAGAAAATTGCACTCATAAATCACCCCTGACATTGAAGTCTGAGGAAGAAGGATGCAAATCAGAGGCAACACATAAAGGAGAGACAATGAATTCTCAGAAACCTCAAGGCTGAGCTGCTTCTGAATGAAGAGCGCATTTAACTGTTAATTCAAAGCCTTATATTTCAGTGTTTGTGATTTCCGCCCTTCTTGAAAGGCACTGCCAGGTGGAAAGAGAGAATATTTTTATGCAAAATCAGGGTTTCTTGAGAAACAATTGAAAAACATGAGCAGAGTCCGCCCTGCTGTCAGTGTGTGGCCATAGTATTGTAGGGAGCTTTTTTTTTCTTCCCCCTTGTGTGCAGGAGTGCCCTAATAACAAAATGGGAAAATGTTAACCAATTTGTATAGAAATTTTATACTGTATTTCATAAATGTTTAAAATATCATCAAAGCATCACAGTATTTACCATTCAATAACCTATTTCAAGTGGAACCTTTCAAAATTAAGCAACATCTATCATTAAGTATATCACAGTTGTGAGACATTTTAATTTAAACCTAACATGTTTTAAATCTTTCATGTATTAAAATAAAATAACTCTTCAAAGCCACCAGGAATTAAGGTATGTCCACTGAATCTTAAAACTTTTTTTTTTTTTTTTTTTTTCCAGGGGAAATTATGCAGTGGTGGTGAAAGATGAAGGCAACCTGATAACTTCACACCTAAATCAGTGTTTCAGAAATCTCCTCTGGGTTTATCTTTATCTTGTGCAGGGAATGTGGGGAATAGGGAAAGGGGGAAAGCAGCATACTGAATAGTAGAGATAAAATTATCTGACCATGTCTTTTATATGTAAAACAATTTTAGATTCAAATTCATGGCAAGACAAAAGTGGAATGCAATAATAGCCACAGGTGAAAATAGATCAGTCCTTATTTACATTAGGTTTTGCCAGGCTTTTTGACAGACCAGTTCTATGACATGCAATTGCCAAAGGGCAAAACAACTGATACATATGTTCACAGTAAAATAATAGGAGGCATTGGTGTCATGTTCAGACCACAAATAATGCATTATAGATATCACATATTACATAAAAAATTCTTGAAAGAAATTATTCCACATCTTGATGGTCATGACTGTTTGCCTTGTTCACATGACAGATACAATACAGTGAGCCAAATCATTACAGGCTGCTCCATAGAACAGAAACAAACACCATATAGTAAGACCTACAGTCAAGCAGGTTTCATCATGCCAGTAGCAACTGCAGATCCCTGCAGCCTGTGCATGTGTTGCATTCCCCCCTTGCAGTACAGCTATTCCCCACGGGACATGGTTCCCCCTTCCCAAGGGTGTGCAGAAAGTCTACATTACCATGGGAAAGGACCTGTCTACTCTCTCCTCAGGAACTCAAATTTTGCAGTGCACATGTGACTCCTGAGTAGCGTTGAGGCCACCTACTTCTCTCTCCACTTCAAGTCTGCATCTCCTGATGCCCAACTAGCAGTGCACGCAGGTAGAGACAAAAGCATGGGGAGGTTTCTGCAGCTGCCAGGCAGCAAACTCCTTGGATCATGAGCAGCAGCCCAGAACAGTATCTGAAAAATAAACTCAGAGTGGATTGAGGCACATGTTAAAATCAGTCCTCTATGAAGCAATGAGGTCTACAGCATATAGGAGAGGAGCATTTAAGAGCCTACCGCATATATGTGCTTGTGGCGCAGGCAGACAGCGACCCAGCAACAGCTGCAGTAGCCAGGGCAAGTGGAAAAGAAGGACCAACCTGGTTTCTCTCTGCTGGCCAACCTGTCTCTCCTTTCCGGATAGAGGACAAGAATGCCATCTGTCAGATTCCCAGGGACATCCGTGACAGAAATGAGACAGCCCGGGCCAAGCAATATCCAAAGGAAATGCTCAAATACAACCCTACATGCAAGAGCATGGCCCAGCATCATAAAGCAGCAGCCCCCTCACACCTTCTCCTGCCTACTCAACCACATTACACCCATGGATACTACAGCCTCACCTCAGGTGCCTCTTTTGAAGGGTCTAGTTGAACCTGGTCTGGCCTTGAAATTGGTCTAGGTACCTGAGAGAAAAAAATACACTCCTCCTCCTTGCTTTTCACAAATTAACAACAATGAATTCAGATCCTGACATGAAAGAAGGCTTTACTAAAACAAACCAAGATGATCACTTTTAAGCAAAAACTTCTGTCGTGGTCAAGTATATATTTACATATGTGAGTGTATATATACATATATATTATATATATGTACACATAGACATATACATTCATATGTTTACATATGTAACTCTGAGAGCTGGATAAAATGCAGTTACAAGACTTACCATCAACTCTCCTTTTTTTTTTTTTTTTTTTCTATGCCCATATTTGCATTATGCCTCAAAAGGGTATCACGTGCTCTCTTGGCTGGAGCTGCTGGTAGATAAAATCTTCATATTCCTGTTCCAGCTCTCCTTTGGGACTGCTATAGAATAGCTTTACCCTGTTGGAATTCCAAAGAAATTAACAGCAGCAGCTTAATATTCTTTATCTCCCTGTATCCTGCACACAGCTGAGTTGGAACATATGAGAAAGGAGATCTGCTGTGGCTTTTCCTTCTTTTGTACCCGCTGCAGTGAGGTCAGGGTATCCTATGCAGTCACTTAGGTAGTTTTACCTTTGACACATCTGTTACATCCATAGCTTCCTATATCAGTGAAGAAAACAGACATGGGTGGATATTTATTTTGTTTAATCCTTTTGTCTTTTGAGTTGTGTTGTAAACTTTAACAAAAAAAAATTATATGTGCTCTATCTAGCTCAACACTATAGAAAATAAGCTGAGTTTTAGCAGAATAAAGAAACTATACATTGGAAACATTTTTTCCAACAGGAGCCAAAGCCAACCTCATGAAAAGTGGCTAGAGCAAATGGAGCTTCGTGGTGCCTGAAATTGGTCTCTTGGCCTTAATATTCATTACCAAACTGTTTTCTTGAGGCTTGTAGGTGGTCAGGTGGTCTTCACTTCACAAGCTCAAGGGCATAAGATATAATTAACAAAAAGTAATTGCAAGTAAAAACATTACTATATTTCAATTCTTTCAATATTAGAGTGTATGCTAAATCATCTGATTGGCCCTTTTTTTTTTTTAAACAGCCTTCCTGGATGGTGTGTTAACCAATTGCACAATGGCAGAGAGCCTAAGCAAAGAGCATGAAACGGTCAGCAGCAGAGGTCTGTGGGAAGATTGTCTCAGCATTCAAAGACATGTTGATCATACTCTTCACACTGGACATGATTTTCTTGTTAGAAATTTCACATGTACTAAAACAGTTTATGTAGGAAGTTTGGGGAAATTTTGTTTTACAATCATGGACATATAAGAGGGCTTTCACGAAGAGACTTCAGAACATTTTAAAGACATCCATTAAGTTCTGAGGTTCAAAAAAAGGCACATTTAGTTACATGTAATTTGAATTTAGAGTAAATTGCTACCCTGTGAATTTAAGAACTGTGCTGACAGTCACTTAGCAGGTCAGTAGGAGATTCACGATTAGAACTTGAGAATCTCTTGTGATCTTCTCTTCCTGCTGCTGTAGAGCAACACTTGCAAGGCTGCTGCTTCATTTGCAAATGGTTTTTACTCAAAATATGGAAGTGTTCCAAGATACCAGTCTGGTATCTGAGGAGTGAGGCTCCCCTTCTCCCTTTCTTGTGGATAAATTCCCATGTCAAATCCATATGGTCTGACTATATTCCACTTACTGCTTTCATGTTGCATCGGAATCATCTTGTCCTGATGTTCTGACGTAAACATGTCATATCCTTGTTATTATTAGAAGCTGTAGATACTTTCTTCCCAGGAAGAGCTCCAGGCAGTCCTGATTTTATATTTTTATGTCAAACATCCCAAATGGGGCAGAAATACAACTACACCAAAAAGCTGAAACTTTTTAACAGAGAAACAAAAGGAAAAGAAAGAAAAAAAAAAAACAAAGCAAAAGGCTTGAGGCCCCAAGCAGGACGTTCCTGTAGGCTACAGATCACTACTGCTGCATCAGTTCCTGCAACATTCAGGCACTGAACACTACAAGTCCTATTAAGTAGTGTCATGATGAGATACTACTGCCCAGATGCAATCCTGGATGCAATGTTTCACTGAAAGAAGCAATTGTGGTAAGAAAGAAGAAGAGATTTAGGTGAGCAAAGACCTATCGAGATAGGTGCATCAGGAGAGAGTCACAGGTTCATGCTCATCTGCCTTGGCAGAAAGATTCACAGCCAGGGAGCCTTCACTGACTTCGTTTTATCTGTTTTTCTTGCTTGTCTTCATTTTTGTATCAACAGCTGCAGTTTCTCCATAAGATGCTCATGTCCTAGAATGGCAAGGTGGGAGATAACAGTATAAACAATAGGAGAATAAAGAGGATGATTAGCTCCCTTCAGGACAGATGAATCAATGTCCACTCCAACTGTTATGACTACAAGTGAGAGTCTAGTATTTCACTGCCAAACTAATTGTAATTGCAGCTAGTACCTGCCAAAATCACTTAAGCTGCATAAGCTCTTTTCTCTCTCCACACAGCAGCTACACATATTTAACTCAGGCAACTTGCATCTGTCTCACAGACTCAGGTTTCAGTCAGATTTAATTCAGAATAGTTCAAATCCACAAAAGTCAATAAAAAGCTGTGTGAATAAAACATTCTCACTGACTGACATGTATGATCACATGCATCATACACAAATTTGCTCACACAGGAAATCAGAATGTCTGCCATAGAATGAGTCCAAGGTGTAAGATACTGCCAATCCAGGTGACCGTCCTTCTGCGCACCACTCCCAGGAGGATGTCACAGCCAGCTTCATAAGACCTCTCTGTTTTGCTGCAAGCAGCTACCTCTCAAGGAAATGAACCAACACACACATAAACAAAACAAAATAAAAAATGAGGCTGAAAGGCATTTGCTCAAGGAGACAGCATTAACTGCAGACTGATAAATAGATCTTGATCTGTGGGACGCTAGCAAGAAGTCCAGGGTCAGTGAGCTAAAGCAGATTGTTTCCTTTAGACTCTTTCTGATCTGATCTGTTATTGAAGCAAACACAGCAGACCAGCTTATTTTCCTAAATTATTAACTTTGCTGCCTTTTCTGCTCAGCACATCAGATAAAGAAGTTTATTGAGTTAGCTTATTTATTTACATTCCTTTGCCAAAGATCTCACCAAACAAAGCCTATTTGATGATTTATTCTTTCCTAAAGAGGAAGCTTATTTACAGTAATCGCCTTATCATAAACTCCTGAAAAGAAGGATTTAGAGCTGGAATTCATAATAACAGAACAATCTGACTTTTCCAGAGAGGTCATTTTTGCTAATCATTTTGCTCTGAGCCCAGATGGGGCTGGATGTGGCATAGCCACTCTGAAGTATTGTTTGTTTTCACTGGTTGATGCTCTTCCCCCTCAGAAGAAGTTACTTTTACCTAACTGGAGCTCTTTCAAACGCTGACAGTGAAAGAAAGGATACAAGGGGTTCAGAGCCTGGTTCCCGCAGAAGGTGCTCAATAGGACAGAAGTTGTCCAAGCATTCCAGTAAGCAGAAGGGGAAGAGGGCAGGTATTGCAATGACAATTTCTTCTGAGCAAGCCCTCTCTAGTATGGATACAACATACTGAGAAGGAGCTTAGAGGGGGCCTAATAAGAGCTCCTTGTAGTCTGCTCATCCTCCTAAGTGTAACAATCTGGCAGTAGCAGAATTCAGTTTGCTCTGACTTCGGACTTGGGTCAGTGCAGTCTCTCTGATGAGAGATTTAAGGTGGACAGGAAGATGGCTCAGAGCCAAATTTGTCTCAGGCCATTACTTCTCCCACCACATTCTACAATTACATAGTGTTTGCAGATGTACAGTCAAAGGTCTTGGGAAATAGACGTGCTGAAGAAAGGACAAGAACAGGTCATGGAAAAGATCATCTTGATGGACAGCGTATGCCTCTGTCTACTGCAGGGTAGAGGCCTGCTCTGCAAAAATTGAACTCAAAATGGAAGGGAATCTCAGAGAAATTTCTGACAGGGAAAGATTTAGCAATAGGACAGGACAAAATAATAACCTCATAACCCAAGGAAGGAGGGGCTATTTAATTCCACAGCCATCCTCTCGTAGAACAGTTTTCAGTGATGTTGAACTTACTCCTCAAAAAACATCTATTATCATCAAAATAGAAACTATACCTCTTCATATATGTGACATCTGTTCAAGTGTTTCTCAGTAAAGACTTGTCAGAGAAAAGCTGTGGTTTCTAGAAATCAAGCTAAGATAGTCACAGCAGTGCTATGACTGAAGTTTCACTGTAAGAAACTTTACTGAAGCAAGCAGTGTTTACCCATGTTAAATATCTCTGGTCAGATTCTTCTTTGTTTTTGGAGACAGAGACATCCCAGTTTTCCCCAAGGATATCACAAATACCAGCTCCAAATGCCCACTGTTTTCAAAGGGACTGAACATGTAGAGACTTGTGCCATTTGAATCGGCAACTACCTAGATTTTATTGAGCTTAAACACCTTTTTACTTCTCACTTTCTGTAGTTAGCTGCATGTGCAGCAAAGGGAACAACAGCAAAACCAGACTTGTAGTATTGGTGCAGGATTTCACCCAGACATGGATTCACAGTGCACCTGGTTAATCATGGCATGGGGTGCCTCAGATCTCCTTCCAAATGCTCATAAATCACCCGTGCCTCCCCCTGTGCTCCCCCTGCTTCCCTCGCCATTAGCTTCCATCTGAGCCTATCATTTGATTAATCTGGGAAAAGAAACAATGAATGCTGAGAATAGAGAGAGCTCACGCAGCCTTCTGCTGGATGCTTCCCTGAGCTCCCAGCTGGTTCAGAATCACTTCCCCAAACCTTTCACTCTTTGTCTGCTTCACCAGCACAGCAGCGGGGCTCCTGCCGCCTGATATTTGTAGCACAGAAAGGAGAAGTGCCCGTGGCCCCTCGCGCTCCGCGTGCCTCGCTCAGACAGCGGCGCCTCTGCTGCCGCCTGCCCTGGCCTGGCTGTCACTGCAGGCCTGGACACAGGGACACGCCGGGATTTTCCGCACTGGCTCTCTCAGTGGACAGTGGCGCTTTGCTTGGCAGCCTTCTCCAGGGCCAACGTCGTATGGATGCCAGGCCACAGCGCTGAGGGAGCAGCGCGCCACGCGCTGTGGGGAAGCGGGTACCCCCGCATCAGGGCGGCCCTCCTTTATTCGCACGCTAGCTGTACCCATCCACACTGGAGTTTTTCACCATGTATTTGGAAGAAAAAGAAGTTTGTTAGCACCAAGGGAGAATGGAGTTCCTGCTTCTAACCCTTGTACAAGGTCTGCTACTACAAGCAGGTCACACCGCTGGGGAAGCATGGGTGGCAGGCTGCTCTCTCCCAAACAAGAGCCCAAGAAGTCAGGCAGACCTCACCTGAGGCACCCACATTTCCTAATGTGGGCTATGTACATGGCTTTAGGCAGCACAGGTTTTCTAGCTCTCATGCTCAACTGTTCTCTTTGGCCTTCTCTTGTGTATAAGCACTATACCAGCCCAGCCTCATGGAAAGAGAGGCTATCTTCCTCCTTTATATCATCTTTTTCCTGATTTGATATAAACAATTCCATTTTTCTGTTAACATGTGTATCATAAATGTGAGCTATAACTGCATGTTCCACAGCAACTCGAGAAGCAGGCAAGAACAGATACCTGTGCCAGGTTGACAGAGACCCTGGCCAGGTGTTCCCCAGCAAGAACGGGGCCTGGCAGGTCATAAGCGCTGCAAGGGAACAGCAGGTCTGGAGGCTCAGTCCAGGCACAGGAGTTGGACGCTTTTAGCAGTTGGCCAGGGAGAAGAGCACATACAACCACCTCTTTTTACATCTGATTTGCAGCAAGAAACATGTATGGTATATTATTACCAGATGGTATTTGCTATATAGCTCTATTTGCTCCCTATATAGAACAAATACACTCTGATTTAGGAAGAACATATGAAATAACTGGTGTTCTTTGTCTGTCTTCATATTTATCCTCAGAAAGGCATGATGTAGCATATAAGGAGAATAACTGACTTGTTCTAGCAGCTTCGCAGCTGGGATTAAAAACTCAGGATGGGTTTTGTGCCCTCCAGGTCTAAGGGGCAGTCCATCTGGCAGGCAGCGTGGTGCCTCACAGATATCTCTGAAGCGCACAGATCCAGGCACAGCGCGTGCACAACATGCTGTCAGAGCTCAATAAAATAAATTGAAAGGAGCAAAAGTAATTTTCAAAGCACAATTCACAGGAAGCACAGGATGATTTACAGAAGCTAGAGGCTTCAAGCTGACAGGAAAATAGCTCCTCACAAATTACTTATCTTTCCGGTCAGTCACTTGAGAGAAATATAGAATGGTTAAGAATTGCTACTAAGGTGTGATTTGTATGCAGAAGGGCTACTGCTCACAGCAACAGCTCTCTTGCAAAATATGGACTATGAACATGTATATGTTTTCTAGAAAAATAGAGTTGCTTGTTTCTATATTTTGTATAGGTTTGGAACTTTTCAAAGATAAGCATTTTACCACTGAAAGGGTTAAAACATTCGAAAAATGAGTATTTCTTTTCTATCTAATTACCAAATCAGCTATAGCTCAAATGTATTTGCCCCTGTTTCACATATGAAATATGAAAAAGAAAAGAGGGTAATAGCTTTTTTTCCTGACAGCAGTACTCTGTCAAGGGTCTTAAAATACACCTGTACCTGGAAGTCACCATAAACAAAAGTTTCCATACCACAGATAAAGAAGTGACTTTGTTCCCATAGAAGGAAAAAAAAAAAAAAAAAAAAAAAAAAAAAAAAAAAAAAAAAAAAAATAAAAAAAAAAAAAAAAAAAAAAAAAAAAAAAAAGCACAAATTCTACCTTAGCAAATTGTGCCTTAGAAATGGAAAGGTGGCTTCTTCCAGCTTCTTTCTAGCTTTTTTTTATTGTCTCAGATAAACTACAGATTACTACTGACCAGTAGTAATCAGATAAGCATCCATAGTTTAAACTTTAAAACTTAAAAACTTAAAAACTTAAAGTTTAAACTAAAAACTAAAAAGTTTAAACTTTGGCCCATTTCTTCTGTTCTTATTCTCCTGACATTTTGGAGAACTAAAATGTAACCTTACAATGAAATTTACATTTTAACAACATTAACAACTTAAAAAAAGAGATTCAACCTCTGTGACTATAACAAGAAGCAGTAATAGCAAACAAAATTAAGAGTAACATACCTGACGTGCTCTGTCCTCCTATGCAGTAAAGCCAGGGGTAGCTTTTCTGCCTTCTCAGTTCCTTCCATTGTGTTTGTCTTTAGTGGCTGATATAAGATCTGGAGATGCTGAATTGGCCCCAGAAGGGAAGGATTTCTGAGACAGCTGATCTAGCCTTCAAGTGCTATCTTGATAATCAGAGGGTTATCTTGATAACCAGAGGTTACCAATAACCAGAGTCTGGGCTTCCCAGGGGACATCCTTGCTCTGCCTGGAAACGTTGTCTGTGTGAAATATGAACATTTTGGACACATTCCAAGATCTCCCAACATTAAGAGATCAACCCAAGTTTAGCCTTTCACCACTTACCAATCTCTAATATAACAGTACTGACCACCACAGCACCATGCAACAGTATCTGCAGGAAAAACAAAGAAATAAAATAGAATCTATAGCAAAATTCATCTATAACGTGCAATTTTGAGCACCCCAAGAGCAGGCCTTTTTGAAAAAAATTAAATAAGACCTACTCATATCACCACAATATCTGTGACAGAACCTTGCTCTAACTTACAGTCCAGATTTGCATTCAAATCCATTCAGGAACAGGCTGGAGTTCATATATACTGGACTGCAGGACTGCATCTTCATTCCTGTGCTGTATTTGTCTCATTTTCGAAAGATTATCAAGAGTCTCACTTCTGAGAAAACATAAAATAATGCATATTTGTTTCTAGGTTCCATGTTCCACTATACTCTTCACCTCAAAATGAGGATCAGCTTTAGAGCTAACCAGAATACAGGTTTCCCTGCAAGTCATTCTAAGCTAAACCAAATAGGGACTTGAGCCTGTTCTCCACTTCCTTGAGCTCTGTGTTAGAGAATAGCAGTTTGTCTTCTTCCCTTGCTTTAAACTTGTTTAAGCTTCTGAAAGCATAAACAGTTAAATGACTTCACCAAAACTTCACATAGTTCTCTTTTCCAAGCTAACTGTAGTCACAGTAACCTGCCTTGTCAATTACATCTTAACAGCCATAGTATCTTCTTCAGACATTATTTATATATAGCAGATTATATACTCAGTTTCTTTCAAATTTATAGACAACATTGCAATTTCAAATGAAGGAAAACAAAAAGAAGAGCTGCAATATTCACTTGATAACATTTATTAAATATTTTTTTAAATGAGCGAGAATTTTAAGAAGCCAATAAGCAATCAAATACAGCCACAAAAAGAAAAACCCATACTGATTGTAAATAAGAAGCACTATGAGAAATACACAATATTTAATGAAACTATACTGTACATTAACAACCTTTGGGAAACAAACAATTCAAACTAAATGCTTAGTTTACTCACAATATAAAAAACTTGAACCTTTAAAGAAAAATATAGATTCAGTCCAATTGTAGGATCCAATCCCATGTCCACTGACTTCAATGGAAGTTTTCTCATTGATTTCAATGTTTAGCGGATCATGACGTTACTTTGCCTGAAGAGGCACTTCAATTATTATACAAGGCCCAACTTGAATACTATTACAAAAATATCAAACATCAACTCAAAAGTATGTTTCAGCAACTTCCAGGAAACAATGCAGAAATAAGTTATCTATCCATGCACGGAATAAGGCAAAAGCTAATTCATTCAGATTAGGAATAATAAATTTTACTAGTTTCTTTTTCACAACACAAACATTTTAGACTTCTTTTTAATTAATGGATATATTATGTATCATATTATGCTTCACATTTTTCCTACCTCTACTGAGAAAGCTGGCACTGACATGTCAAAGAACTCTTCATTAATTACTGTTTTCTGTTCTGTAACAACCACAAGAAACTCATCTGGGTTTAGTAATAGTGTCTACCAAGAAAAAAGCACACACTATCGTAAGCTTATAGTTTATAGAGCTCAAGGTACATTAAAATGTAATCCATGAAGTTCACAAATTCTGTTTTAAAATATTCTTCCAAACTAAAAGCTGCAGAAAATTGGTTCTTAAATATTCTACAGAAAATTCTGAAGCATCTAACATTTTAAATTGCTCAGGCGTTCTTCTTAAAAATATTTAAATTAGGTTAGTAGCTCATCCTTTTGAAAAATAATCCAAAAAAGATACACTAGATTACAAATCTTTTGTTTTAATCAGTGTAACCAAAGGTTTGTCATCTGGGCTGTAATCTTCATAAGCAATTGGGGTTGCATCATACATTGCAGGTCGGGACTTCTTGCCAAATCTGGAAACAAAAGAAAGCTTTGGTGACAAAGAAGTATGAATGAGTGAATAACCCACTCAGTTACAGTGTGCTTCTGGAAAGAAACCTAGAGAACCTAAGTGAATTCTAAATTACGTTGCAACATGCCAGATGGACAGAAGCTTACATACCTGAACTGGAATGTCCAAAATATGTGGATATCAGATGAAAATACTTCTAGTAAAGAGACAGATCCCATAATCAAATCTACAGGAATTCTGCAGCTGAATTCATCAATACCAGAACCTTTGAAGGTTGTGGAAGTCAAGAGGGAAACCGATAGTTTCAAGGAGACCAGTATTTTATTTTAGAGATCACCTCAGGTCACAAACAAATAACAGACAGGCATGCCATGTTTGTATTTGAAAATGCAACAATTGTGTGGAGAATTGAGTTGCAACCTGCAGATAAATATGGAAAAATAAATTTGAAGTCTTCTCAGTTGATATCCACTCAAGGAGCACGTGGAAGCTATCATCTTGCTGCATTCCATTTGCAACATTGATGATATTAATAGTAGTTGGTATATTCCAGTGCCTCATAAAGATACTAATCCAGTAAAGTTAAGAGTTAAGAAGAGTTAAGGTTAGAAAAGACCTCTAGAGATCATCTAGTCCAACACCCCTGCTCAAGCAGGGACACCTACAGCATGTGGCACAGGGTGGCATCCAAGCGAGTTTTGAAGTTCTTCAAATCACTCTTTATCCTCACCCTACTCCCTCTCAGTAGATATTCAGGAGAATACATGGCAAGGTCACTTACAGTTTGGCTCTGTGTATCTTGTACATATCAAAATACTGCTCAAGACAAATGTTGCAAAAACTGAAAATAATTCAAACAATTAAAACAGGAAAAATCAAACAGCAGTACTTTGTAGTGGACTAACATCTTGTCCAACCCCCTGCACATGCAGGGTCACCTAGAGCATGTGGCACAGGATTGCATCCAAGCGGAGTCAATAGTGTGATGTTACTTGAAAGAAAAATAATGAGAAAGAAAGAAATGAAGATAGAGAGAAATGATGAGAGAAACAAGTAATTCCAAGAGGAATTGTACTGGGTTAGTTTAGTCTAGGCCAGCAGGAATTTAAAAAATATTTTTTTTTAAAAAAAAAGAGGGAAGCTGATATATGCAATTACTAGTAATGGAGTGGTGATTAGTTATTTTCCACATTAACTTATTAACTACCGTAAAGAAAGAAACAGTTTCTTTTAGCAAAGAAAAAATTGGTTGGATATCAGGAAATAACTTTCTAAATGCATTCAAATCCTCTGGATGCTTTTCAAGACAATTGTTATTGAGGAGTTAGGTATAATTAATGTTATATCAGCTCGATGGACTGCAATTGAGCTCTTAAACCCTTTCCAGTCCTACTTTTGTATTATTCTGACACCTGATGCCCTGGCATGCTAGTGCTCTACTGAATTTAAACATTAATAGATTAGCATCTCTAGGAAAGAACAATCCCCATTTGAAGGTGAGCAAGGGCATAGAAAAAGTGATTTGAAAAGAATCTCATTGAATAGGTTGGTAAATTAATTCAAAATTCAGCAATTGCCTTTGCTATCAATTAAATACTCATGTAAACTAGTTAAGAATATATAAGATAAAAAAATAAGATAAAGAATATGTAAGATAAAGAATATCTCAAAAATGTAAGATATTTCAGGCTGAGGACTGCACCTTTCCCTCTTCACCAGTCACCCCAAATAAATTCAGAATAATTCCCACTGTCCCTGAGGAGGAGAGCTGAATTACCACTCTTCACTGAGAACAGAATAGGGATCAAAAAGCTCAGAAGCAATGATGATGAACCTGTCCTTCCACAGAGAAGCAGCTGATTCTGTCAATAGCTAAATGCACTAATCATGGACTGAAATTACATATCATAATAGACATTTTATTTATATTCCCATTCCCGCAACAAACCTGGCATGTCGGATAGAAGCAATTGCACTACTGAATTCACTGTCAATGCTTCTACAGTTGTAAAACTCTTCATAGGCTGGTCTGGAAGAGCCTTGATACTCTATACGGCTGATGCGGCATATGCCCACAATCAGAATGATCAGCATCAGCACGAAGGCGACACAGAGAGCCCCGATGATGATGTACAGGGAGTGACGGGGCATATTTGTTAGACTCTCTGCCATATGCCCAGACTTCCACTGCAAATCTGCCAATGAGAAATAAAAAGTTATCATTAATTAGTACTCTACATCTACCCAGCTGATAAAATTATTCTGGGATGTGTCAATATTTCTGCAATGACTTCTGAAACTCAGGATACGCAAGTAACTTTTTCAGGCCTTGCTATGACTATGTTGCCATGCCTAGTGTGGAGCAGTTTGTACAGCTATTCTGATGCTTCACCAATCTGTTCTATAGCTTTTTAAGGTGAGATGGGAACACTTGCATAGCTTGATCTCCTATACTACTCAAATCATAGTGTGCCATCTAGTTACTCTTGCATTATGTTTCACTGAAGGATAGGCATGACACTCTTCTCAAGAAATCTATTACATTTTGCACTAACACATTCCTACTTTACTCCTTCACAAGGATCATCTATACAGGTTTCACTCTTTGAATAGTGTGTAATCAGACTTGACGGGTTTCAGTTTTAGAGAATGTTTGGACATAAGAATCCTTCTATTTAAAAAGAAAACTCAATAAAAATTCTCCCATTTTCTTTCTTCTAAGGTCTATAGTGCCCAGGAGAAGAGAGAAAGGTAGATGCACAACCCCATGGAGAACCAGTACTTCAAGGATAAGAAGCTCATGTCACAAGGTGCTGCAATACTGAACCCACTGGAGTCTTCCCTCAAGCAAAACTCCTCTGAGACTTCTCAAAGGGAACCTTAAAGGAAAGGTAATCTCAGAGAGGATTCTTGCGTTTCTTGCAAACCCTCTTAAAATATATTGCTGGTTGAGAAAGTTATTTGTAGCAGGTGACTGTTTCTTTTTCAAACAGACTTCTGCTTTTCACCGTCTTAGAAGCTTCCTCTTCTTCACGGCAAACCCAGTCTGGAACAGGGCTGTCTGGAACAGGGCTGTCACACACGCTCTGGGGATGTTCAGGTTTTCTTAGAAGCCACCTCTCAGGGATTTTGGTGATGAGAGGTAACTGATTTGAACACTGTAACTAAAACCGAAAGTTTAGTGGCATCTGTGGATAGAATCTCCACTTATTACAGAAATATAGATTATAGGTAGAAAAAAAATCTTTTTTTTTTTTTTAGAGGAAAGTTGGAACAACATGTAGGACAAACAAGGGCACAACTTGAGAAAATGGTTGCTCTTTGTTCATAATAGCAAAAGGCTGTCCTGGAGAACCTGGGGCTTGTGCTTGCTCTTAGTCTGTAAATATGAGTGGAGTACAAGACTGCTTCTTTGTGATTTCTTCTTCAGAGATCAATAAAGTTTTGATTAGCCTGAATCATTCCGCAGTTGAATGTTCCTGAAGGGCTGTTGCTGCAGTTTGCTCAATGTGCCAAGAGGGAGTGAATGCAGCTGTGCTGGGTTCGTTTTGGAGGGGATGCTATTTTTGTTCTGCAGCACATTAGTCACACACAGTAGTTTGTCAGGTTGTCAGACCAGGCCAAATTCAGAGCTAAGGTACGGAGATATATGGCATGGCAGTTCTGTTGCACACTCCATGCCTTAAGTCGATGGACAATAAGGATACAAGGAATTTCCTCCACTTGTCTTGCCCAGATAACAACATAAAGATTAACAGCTTATACTTCAAAAATTAAAAAGGATATATGACAGCTCAAATTTACAGCGCTCTCAGTTGTCATAGTAATGCTAATAAAATTAACTAAGAATTAGATTTCATTGAGCACCACACAGTTTGCACTGCAAACAAATCAATATCTGTAATAACAGCTCCTGAGTAACAGCATACCTCAGCTAATCTTGCTAAATATATTAACAGGCAGTTAATAGGCAAAGGTAACGATATTAACAAATAGCCATCAGACATTAAAGAACTTATACGAGATGTTTTATAAGGATTTTTGCATTGAACAGTCTATTATCTTTTTGGTCAAATGCACTTCATTTTAAAAAGATAGTTCTCCTAATAATAAAGGTTGATCAAATCCTACCGTTACTAGTTAAAATGGCTAACCTTGGAAAGGACTAAAGATGATAGATGATTTAATAAATATCGAAGTCCATTGCCAGGAAAATTAAATCCACCTCGACTATAAAGATCTCTTGACAAGAAACTAAAGAGTACAGTTTGAAAGATAACTCTGAATCTGGTTACAGCAGTCCCTTCCAGCTGATCAAGCAGATCGCTAGTGAAAAATGGGAACTACCAAGAATAGGGTTTCTCCAAAAAAGGACTAAATACCAGTCTCCTTTACAGTAATAACAAACAAAAAAAAAAAAAATTAAAAGACAAAATGTGATCGGTTTAGTCCCTTGTCTCTGTAATACAGGCCTGCCCCCATTTTGGGCAGTCTGAAGCTTAGTTCAGCATGTCTTTTTCCAGCATTCAGAAGGATTGCCAAAGACAAAGGAAGCCACAGTGCTTAAATTTAAATTTTCAATATATTAGAAATCATTACACACAAATTGCTGAAGCAATATGATGGAGAGATGAATAGATGAACATGAAGAGATTCAGTCAGTGAACTGAACAAAAATCCACTGCACCATTGACTTAACTTCAATGAGCTCAGTCGTGCTGCACCTATTTATAAAGGAGCTGGATACTGCCTTTCTATTTCTGTAGGCATGATCAGAATTGGATTTGGATCAGCCGGTCAGTTCTCAGCTCAGAGAAATAAGCAAGCAAAAGAATTTCCCGTGGATACGGAGCTCTCTCAAAAAAATCCAAAGATCAAAATGCTTTCAAATCCCTCCTGCAAAGTGATTTCTTCAGAAATTAATCCCTTTCTATTTGCATAATCCTTTATCTACCTGTTAGAAGCCAAGCTCTCTAGGAAAAGCTTCCATAGCTTTGGGTATAATCCACAGCATTGATTACAGAGCTGCATTTCTGTACTTATATCTGACTATTGTGAAGTACCATGGTAGTCCATAAGCAATACACCACGCTTTGGCAATTTGATGTTAGTAGCAAGGGAATGCACAACATCTGTTGATGTTAAGCTTTTTGAAGAAACTACTGGTAACCCTTAAATTTTAAGTGTAATTGTTTTTTTCAAAATAAGCTTCAAAATAAGTGTCAAAAATATTTTTTCCTTGAAAAATATTTTTTTAATTCTGTTAACTAACTGAAAATTGAAAATATATTTTCAATTCTGTAAACCAATTCAAGAAAGAATTTTGGAGATTATGTTTTTTATATTCCTACTAGTGTGTGGATGTGTGTGTGTGTGTGTGTATATATATATATATATATATATATAAACATTTATTAGAGCATACATACATTTTAATAGATAGTTTATTTGGTAGAAGAAAAACCCCATCATTTCAACCTCTTCAATAGGGAGCAGTTGACATGCACCATACTGTAGCATCTCTTTTCCAAAAAAAGGTCTAATATTTTTGGCTAAGGATCAGCCTTGCAGTTATCAATGCCATCTGACATTCAGATAATTCCCTGCCTTCTGTTACAGCAGCCACAAGATAAAAGAGCAAATCGGTCAGAAGATGTAAAACAGCAACCACCAAGTGCTGCAGTTTCTCCCTATCATCCTAAGGCACACTGTGTTCATCTCACCATTGCCCATGTGTTCACGTGTCTCTTATTATGTAGCAGTGGTGCAAAGAGCCAAGCTTCGAGCGACGCTAGAGCAGGAAGGCCAGGAGAGGATCCCAGAACATGTCACCGATTGTGTGGGCCACCTCTGCAGGGCTCACTAGGCAAGCCAAGCCTCCCAGCTCCTTTTGGCACCTGCCTGTTCTCTCATGTGACAGAGATGTAACTGCTGCTAAATGTAGGTGCCCCAGGAAGTATGTTCCAGGGAAGGTTATTGTATTCTCAACGAATGAAAGTCCTCTCTCTGTCAGCCCACTATTTATTAGATAAGGAAGGCAGAGCTGCAGTGCCTTGCTGATTAACCTGGAAGTGCATTTTCCAGGCATCACTAACAGCCTTAATGGCAAAAACTCATCTGGGCGCTGTAGAGCATGAACAATATAGTATATGTAGCATAGCAATATAGTATATATAGCATACATAGAATATGCAGCATCATGGTCCTGAGACTTAAGCAGCATGCAAGGCAGCAGCACATGCCCTTTGCAGAGGCAACAAAAAGGCAGCGCTACCATCCCCTCTGGACTAGCTAGCAATGCTATTCTGCAGTCCTCACGTTTGGCAACAGACTTTCATTCAATAGATTCCCAATGAAAGAGGATTTTTCACAGTAGGCTGGAGGCAGCTTATTCCTCCATGCAGAAATACTAATAGGACTACAGGTACTCAAAAGTCAATACAAGTCTGTCTATTAGTACCACACTCATAGTGCTTACCCAAGGCAAGTGTAAAATAAATGTTGAGGCTTAAGGTCATTTCCAAAGAAAGGAAATTTTTAGTGCCCAACTGTGAAATTGCTTGTCTGAAAATCTGGTCCAACACACCTCAAAGCAGGTCACCAGAAACAGAAGTTTTTACTTACAAACCCTTTCAAAATATTATGGCATAAGCTAAAAATTCATTTAGCAGAATTTCAATAATTTACAGAAGATTCAGGATATCTGTGCACATAGGTACTAGGAGACAACAATAAATTTCTTTGCTATAACTTCTGTATCACTTTTAGGAGTTTTTATGACAACTAACAATACAATTTTTTTTTAAAAAAAGTATATATAAAGTTCTATAAACTTACGTATTTCACAGTTTGCGCCAACCCACCCATGTGGACAGTGGCAGGTATAACCATTGGGCTGATCTATGCAAGTCCCAGCATGGTGACATGGGTTGCTGTCACAGTCATTTACATCAATTTCACATTCTTCACCTTATATCAGGAAAAAATAAAATGAAAAAAAAACTTCCTTAGAGCGGCTGAATTGGATCAGGTATGCTACCAATGTCAATCAACGTCATTTGATTTTCTTCTAACTGCATGATACCTTACAGCTCAATAACATCTTCATTCCCAGGATATCAAAGTTATTTCTTGAAGTGTTTAAAGAATAAGTACCACAGAGCCTCCAAGAAGGATCTCCATTCAACCATGCAGAAACAAAATCTGAAGTCTCAGCGACTTGACTAACCTCATTCAAATTGCCTCTCATTGCTTTAATCATAAACATGTTTGTTTCTCTAAGACAAATGGGATGTAACAATTTACCACGTATATTCTGAAGTGTATACAATAATTACAATTATAATGTAGATAGTCTGCAATGCAGAGAAACAGACATGGTACAAAAGAAAGCCAAATCTTTTTTAAAAATTGCACTTTAATTAGCACAGCACTAAAAGCATCATTTTATATTCAAAACAGTTATGGACAGATTCATCCATTGCTATCACACTGGATATTCCGTTATATGACTAACAAAGCACCAGGTTGTAAATTATCTTGACAGCAGATATTTGGATTATACCAATCATGTCAGTTTAAATACAAGGCAAAAGGATTTAACAGGCTGCTTCTCATTACTCTAAAAGTGTAAATTGATTTATAACAAGCACTTAAAGGGTTTCAGCAATTACATATTAAGGTAACAGAATGAGTTCTTTCCTCAGCTCAGAGTAACTACTAGGTCAAGGTTAACATTTTCCAGTTTCAATAGTGTCCAATTAGTATACTGGCTTACCTGGCAGTGTTCAAAGTGTTATTTTTAAAATGCAATCTCGACTCAAGCAAAAATGCCACAAAGAATATTCAATAGGTGTTAGCTTAGTGAATTCTCTTTAGTAACAGATACTTGCTGCAAAATTTTGAAGTTCAAAACAGTTGTAACATCAATGATTTCTCGCTCCCACAGGACTGGTTATAATTCCGTAATGTTCAAATTAATTTATTTTCTTGAACAAATGCTATTTGGCATCTGGACACAGTGAATAACAATTAAACATTCTGTGTAATTTACAATTACTTACCTGCATATCCAGGTGAACAAATGCAAGTAGCATTTAGACCTTCACTGTCACAAGTGCCACCATTCTGACAGTTGATGTTAACACAAGGATCTTTGTATAATTCACAATGCCTTCCTGAAAAGGTAAAATTAATAACTGCTGTGAACATTAACCACGCTGACAGCCTGAAATGAGTGTTTGCAATGTCTTAACTCCACCTGGATGACAGCAACGACGTGCACCATCAAAGCCCGACCGTCTCTGGTGACACTCATCAAATGACAATTAAGATACTGAAGACAGTGAGGTTAGTCTTTGTAAATCAGTGCTGTTCAAAGTCATATATGTTATGGTGGTTGAATTTTAACATACACACCACTCCTCATGCCCTCACCCTCACCTTGGGACAAGGGAGGTAGAAAGTTAGGACAGCTTCTGCTCTTTAACAAGACCTGGTGGACCACCTAGGGAAAAACAGTGGTATAGCAAAGCACAAGCTGATCAGCTAACTTTCCAATAGGATTTAAACAGTAATTGTCCTCATTAATAACTTTATGTAATGAATTTTAATTATGTAAATAAGCCTTTCATCGACTTTTCAGGAAACTGAGAATAAACATTGTTTGATAAGACAATAAAAAGAGAAATCAATTTATTCAAATTTAGAGCAAAAAATGAACCCTTGGGTCAGGCTTCAAGCCCCTGTCTTTGATGTCTCATTTTCACATGTAAGCTACATGAATTCATTAGTTTTGCTTTGCAGAAGATAGTATAATCTGGGATACAGAATCAAAAGCACAGCAGATTGCCACCTGGGGATGGGGAAGGAGGATCTAAAGTCACAGTTTCATGCATCATTTTTCTAGGTATAGAGGGACTGCAGAGGACTGCAGAGAGGGGAGGTCTGGGCTGGTACTGCTGAAACTGAAGCCTTTAGTTGCCCACACGGTAAAATTGAGCCGAGGCCTGGAGCTCTATTCATTCCTGCAAGTCAGCACTGGAAGCCTGGAGCAAAGAGGGTGCCCTAATGGGCGCGTGGTGCAAAGGGCTTGCAGGAGCAGCTGCCCTGCTGGCATCCGAGGTAGAATGAGCTCCTTGTAAGCCGGGTGCTGCACTCGCAGTGCCTTCACTTGCAGATATGGGCAGGTTAGAATGGAACAAATTCATAACATTATGGTTAAGGGCTCTTTAAAATGTCATGAAAAGCTGAGGGTCATTTCCTTACTAGCCTGCTGGAAGGATGAGACTGCTCTTTATCTGTTGTCAGAGAGCAGTGCAATCATCAGCAAGAAATGCATATTTAGCCTCAAGCAGCTGCTAAGTAAGCATCACCCCTCAACACAGATAAGTGTTTAATCTTAATGAGAAAATGCCTGGGTAACATTCCTTAAAACATAGTCATTCCATGTAAAAATGTTTTAAAAA
>VZSG01000014.1:1762047-1776487 GCA_013398315.1 Nothoprocta pentlandii | reverse complement strand
TGTGTGTGTGTATATATATATAATATATATATAAAATACATATGTAACAGCAATATCAGAGTTATTTTCAAAATCTCCTCAGCAAAATTCAGACAATACAACATAATGCTTTACCCTCCAAAGGAACATACCACAGAAAGGTGACATAGGCTACTCAAACTGAAAAAAATGAATCTACTGCAAAATAAATAATTTTCTTTTCCTTTATTTTATAAATTCTAAAAGCAGATTCTGTTCTAACATAAGAATGGATTCTGTTAACACGGGAGAACAGTCCCAAAATGACTACCTTTTCACATTCTAATATATCTTTAAAACAACTCAAAAAGATGTGTCTAAGAACAGAGAAAAGCCATTTATCCTCTTAAAAGGCCATATATTTCTCACAGGAGCAACTACCTATACAGACCAGCTAAACCTGAACTTCTCACTTGAATAAAGATTTTGAAATCAAGATTGACTTTTCTTTCCTTTTACTTATGAAGACGGGTTATTACCACAGTAGAGGGTACTGCATATCTTTGTAACAGAACCTATAATAAAAAAAAATTGCAGAAAAAATCCAAAAGTTGGAGGGAAGACCACATTTTACCTTCATATTCAGCAAGGCATGTGCATTCATAGTTATTGACAAGGTCTCTACAGGTGGCTCCATTTTGGCAGGGGGTAGAAAGACATTCATTATATTCCTCTTCACAGTAAAGGCCATGGTAACCTAAAGAATATGAAGAGGAAACGCAACATAATATGAGACACTTCACAGTAACAGTCATCAATTAAATCCCTATAGATTGTAGGCAGAAGTTTGCTAATCGAAATATACTGTGCAGATACACACAGACGTCAAGGACATCTGCTCCTTAGCTAAAATTACCAAAAACCAAACAAAAAAACACAAGGGAGCACAATGTACTGAAAGTTCTCAGTCACATCCAATGTGGTAAACAGCAGCGAGGCTGGAAGCCCAGAGGCAGGTGACCAAGGCCACGATTAGCAGTGTAAATTATCGCACTCTGTAAAATGGAATAATCTAATAGCAAAATATCCACCAGTTTTCTTGGAGACTCACAGCACCACAAATTTGCATCAGAGCGATGCTAATTACACAGCAGCACTTAGAAAGACAACGTATTTTCACGTCAGTGCTGTAAAATGGTGCTCCCAAAGCACTGCAGGAGCATTAAGCTGCTCGATTTTCAAATTCCCAAGCGGCTGGTAGGCATCATTGGCTGGTTAGGCAGCCAGAGAAGGCAGGAACGCAGAAAAGCTGCAAGAGGGGCTAAGGGCCACTTACGGGATCCTCTGTACCATGAGGTAAAGAAGCAAGAGTCAATCCACTTGAACCAGTGCTTTTCTCACAGTTTAGTGCATCATATGGATCATTGATCTTAACATTACTTGAAAGGACTTTCTATATACAGTGCATGAGGTCATAGCAGTACCTACTCTTATTAAGTAACAGCGTAAATTAGTATAGGGTAACCAAAGAAATAAGCAGAAACAATTTTAAAACATGTTTGCTTGATAATATTGACATTATTAGTAGTATCATTTGGTATTAAATACAAAGAACTTATAAGTCTGATTACCTTAAGGACAATTTGACACTAAGAAGCTTATTTTATTCCGTATTTTATTTGCTGAAGTCTTGCTGAATCATTTTCTCACTGCTCCCTTAAGGTGCAGGAATTGCTAAGTGGTTCAGAACCTAAACAACAGCCACTTTCTATTATGTAAAAAACTGTATGGCCTATATTAAAATACGCTTTTATCTTTCCCAAAGAAGGAACAAATATTTTTGTACTAAAAGATGCATCTTTCATAATGTATACACCATTTTGGAAATTCTGGCAAATGACCAGGTAAGCAAACTATTGCATTTTCTCCCACACCTACTGAGCTATTGTCTATGTTCCGCTAACAACTGCAAGCCCCAGTATCTGCCATGGGGCATCGCGCCGCCCTCCCTGCAGCTGGGCAAGGCAAAGGCCGGGAACTTACCGGCAACTGCATCACCCGGGTGATTAACACGGAGAATTGCCTCGGATGCCTCAGGTTTGCGTACAAACCATCTCATCTTCAGCCAGGCATGAAAAGCTGAAGGTAGAATCGCTAGCACATACTATTGCCCACAGGATACTGCCAAGGACGCTTTGTACAATGTGCTTATTTCCCTCTCTTTTGCCTATTGGGCTGTTATTTTACAATATTTGCCTGACTCTGTAAATAGTGTAGGGATATTTTATCTGTTTCGAATAAAACTTGCTATAGTCCTTCCAATCTGCTCAGTATTCTTGAAATTTCTGATGAAGGCCAATAATACATATTAAAACTGGCAGTTCCAAATAAGTCTTTACCATTTTCCATTCTAGTTCATCTAGCTTAGGAAGAAACAAGATATCCTTATGCAGTGCCATCTGTAGCCAACATTCAAACTACAGAAATTGGAAAGTTTAGGAGAAAAACATGGGAGTTCCCTTCACAACACAGGTGTAATTAAGATACTTGGAGAACAAATATTTTGGCCTGATTTTACGCAGTTTTCACCCCTCAAAGGGAACAGACTGTTGCTTGTGTGCAAAATCCTAACTATGCATAGTGAGGGAAAAATATTTTTTCCCTCCACAAGAGGGCAGATGTCACCTACACACACTATTTCACCCTCACTGTTCTCACCCTGGTACAACAGATGGGTTGAATTGTCTGTGAATTTGGGGGAGGGGGGGGCAAACAAAAAAACCCACACACACGACTGGAGACATTATACAATTCCTCACAAGTATTTATCTTTTGTATTCCTGCTTTTTAATAATATGATGAATCAACCATGTTTTAGCTGTCATTTGTATCTTCAAAAATACTACATAAATCACTTCTACTTTTTTAATCAAGAAATCAAATGGACTGAAAGTATTTTTTGTAGATAACTTTAGGGTAACAGAATCTAGTTACTCCTTCTTCTTCTAATACCATCATACAGACTCCATGCTTTTATAGTGATAAGCCAAGCCAAGCGCAGCTCTTCACTCCTTTGGGGCTACACAGCTTGCCTATGGACATATTCAGGAAGGAAGAAACATAGCTACATTGATAGCACGTCTGTCCTGAACAGAAAAATGTATTTGACATTACAGCTTCAAAAAGGGCAAATAAACTTATTAAACTCTTTTCTCCATGTCATTACATAGTGAGTACTGGCAGTTTTGTGCATGCAAGCTCAACTTGCTCAACTGTCCCATTCTGGTGAGCTCTCTTCAGGGGCTGGGGAATGGACAGGGAACCTGAGAAAAACAAAACCCTAAAACACAGATGTCCCCACAGCAGACACAGTGACAGGCCCATCTGCTTCTCTTCCCTATAAAGATAGAACAAGTTCTGTTGCTGCTCTTTTCTGAATTCCCAAATCTTTCTTTCTCAAACAGCAAGGAGGCTGCCTTGACTGGATACTATTTCTCTTATGCTCCCTAGCATTAGGTACGCTCTCTGCTTGACGGCTGTTTTAGAAACTATTCACAAAGGTGAAATGGAAAGCACAATCTGGGTCAAGAAGGCAACAAAAAAAGAAGTTACGGGCTTCAAAAGCAGCTGATGGGGTAAAACACACAAGAGGGCTTGCACATCCCTTGAGAATATCAGCACAGCCAGGCTGGCAAAAAGAACAGAGGGAGAAGATTCCTCTCCCTTTATAAATCAATAAAGAAGAAAGTAGACAGCTCTTGGAAGTGTTTCTGAGATGCTACCTCCTCAGCAGTGATTCCCAGAGCTTATCCTCACTTAGAGAGGATAAGAGAGCAGGACAAAAATTCCATATTTGCATGAATGTCTAGCGGGATTCAGTGCAAGTTGACAAAATTTAAAAGACAGTCAGGAACTGACTGTTCTGTGAAAACACACTGTAGGGGTCCCATTGGTTTCATGAATCAGTCTCTAAATGAGCAAACCAACAAATGACCATAAGACTTTTTTTTTTTTTTTTTTTTTTAAATCAAGAATAATTCTTGAACAGGTGATGAGCATAGAAAGCCAAATGTCCAAACACCGTATTTCTTTTCTAATCTATAGATGACTAGGCAACAAAGACTCATAATTATTTAGTGTGAACCTCACTGAAAGGTTTTATCTTGGCATGGTCTTTAGAACTGTGCAACTCTACACTGCATGACCCTGAACAAGGCAGATGAAGGCAGCCCAGTGACATCAACACAATTTTACATGTATCAAGGATATGCTTACATGATTCCAGCTGCAGACCTGGGACCTAAAAGGACAGTGAGCGTTCATGACAAACTAATTCACAAGCTTCTTCTTATCACCTCATTAAAACTATTTATATTCTATCGCGTTAAAAGGCAGACAGTATCGAAACACATGAGAGGAAATATTTCATCCAATAACAAAAAAAAACTTGCATTCAGGAAATCATTTCTGCTCAAGGTTGTTTACAGCCTTAGATTTTTCCCTTTCTCAGTTCAGTCTGTTCTTAGGAAAGTTAAGGCTGTAAAAAGTCTCAATATAATACAATTTCTTGCTAAGAAGTGAGGCTTTTCTGAAAACTGAGAACACAAACCCAAAGGATATGTCACCTGGAATTTACGCCAGTTGGTCACTTTTGGGGTACGCATGCACACAATTAAAGGTTTACTGGTAAAATTTCATATGCAATTAACAAACACATATGATATCTACTGCTGTATGCATCATTGTATACACTTTTGAATTCCACATTTGAATATTTTATCTATATTCAACTTAGAAATGGCTTACACTTCTTTTTTTTTTTCATTTTTGAAAAGGGAACATTCAAAAGCTGCCTTTCAAGGTAATGTCTACAAATTAGCTGTTCTGTATAAGCTATTGGATCATGTTTGTTACCTATGTTACCCAAAACTACAATTACAACAAAATCAGTCACAAAAGATTGCTGGTGTGTGTTCTACAAATTTTGCAGATCTGCAAGTATAACAACTATCATTTATCATTTCTCAAATCTGCACACTGGTCAGAAAACATGGAAACTGAACTGCCTGCCAGGCAGGGAGACTGTCACAGACCTTGGGCTAATTGGAACTGTTTAAAATTCCTCTCTTGTTTAATTTTTGAGGCAGAAGTAACACAGACGAAAATCCAGCTGACATTGTATGCCTGCTGGTAGAAATGATGCATAAAAGAAGCATAGCATTCAGGTTGCAAAAAACTGCAGTCCTTCCCCTCCATAATAGGAAATGTTATCCTCTCTCACACCTCAGAAAAAGAACACAGCTTCTTAGGACCAAATATAAAAAGTAAAATTGATGGCCTTTGAAGGTTTTAAAACAGCATGTTTCAGATATACTATAAAACTAAGACAGAAGACAGCTCTAAAATGTCAATTGGTAAAACTATTATTAATATAGGAAAGAATGTATAGGCTTGAAAAATGAAAGATCCCCATAAAAAAAGAGGGTATTCTGGGAGCTAGCACACTGAGGCTGAGAGGCTGGAAGCCTCAGGCTCTCAAAAGGCAGAGATAATGTCTTTCTCACCAATGTTTGGTAATATATTTATGCAGTCAGAATATTATTATTAACCCTTGATAACGCTACCAAGCCACACACAAATCGGATTCATCCATTTCACAAATAATGGATGTAGAAGTGGCTGCCAAGGTCCCTGCAGGCAAAACTGTAAACAGAATTCAGCTTTGATACATCAGAGGCATAAGAGGATCACATTGCCTTTTGATGAAGATATCAAAAACGTGTGTTAGCCCATGCTCTAACAGCCCCTCCTTCAGTTATTTAGGAATTATAACCTAGGATCCTCAAATTTAGCTGCTAATGTGTACCTTATAGATAATTAAACAAACTGATAAAGCGTGTGCCATGCTGTCTCCTAAATGCTGATCTACAAAGATGTTAACTATGTTTTTTAATTCATGGGGATAAAGTTTGAAGATAATTGCTTCAAAGGCTGCTGATACACTGTGACACAGAAAGATCCCTGAAACACTCCCTCAAAAAACATCTTCCAAAAACCATAATGGAGAATACATAAGAATGAAAAGAGCAAAAAAGCAATACTCATTATTCTTTAGATGCAATCCCTCTGATTCAACCTGGCATTTTTTTCTTGCATAAATCAAATCACAAATCAAACTGCACAAATCTTGTACTGTTCATATCAAAGTTTCCATAATAGAAGAGAGGTGTGAGATTATTTTTATTCTTTGAGTGATAAGAATATTTTGAATAGAGCTAACAACAACGTTTCCTCAGGTTTAGGTGTTAAATATCAAGAAAAAAAGAAGTTTAGTTTGTCAAGAATATTTAACTAGCTTTTTGCATTTGAAGTGCAAGCAAGGTGCATACTGGAGAAGATTAAAGCTTTCCACGTTTCCTTCAAATCAGAAATACCTAGTTTTCCTACAGAGGAAGACTTCTGAAAGAAACTTCCTGCTGGACAGCTCCCAGTACTCCAGAAATCGGATCCCCTTTCTCACTAGAAATTCAGAAGCATTTTTTTTACACTAACTGTGAAGTCTAGAGTTGACTTACTATATCCTCTCACAGGTTATGCAAGGCTATAGTATCTCTTTTTGCGTTTCAGCTTCTACAAGTTGAAGTATTTGTTTTCCGACAGTTCTTTTCAGAACTTGTCAGAACATGCACAGCACTGGTAGGCTTAACACAGTTCTTCCTTGGTTTCTCTTTTGATTTAGTCAAATGTAGCTTCAGTCGCATGTTAGAAACTGTTTAAAGATCAAAAGGTACAAACGCTTTGATTGCTTTCCCCATTGTCCAGTTAGGAAGCTCATCAGCTCAACCACTTCTCCACACTCTAATGATGCTCCTTAGCCATCCCCTAACTGCAGCTACTGTGAAGAGTTAGAAAAACAGCGGATGGATGTTTGAAAGCTTAACAAATTAACAAAATACTAAGCAGATGGTCAAAGAATTGGTTAACACTACCACAATTCTCATTTTCCTACTTGCTGTTTTTTTGTTTTTTTTGTTTTTTTTTTTTTTTTAACCTCACGTCTATTTCTACTTTCTACTCTGCTGGAGTCCTCTTGGGGTTGGGAGTGAAAAAGAATATTTGAAATGAAGCAGTAAACACTGAACTATCAAATTCTCAGCTCTAACAATGAATTTAGACAAACAGCACCTGGCAAGTTCAACTACCTGCAATCAGAAGTTATTTTTGTCAAACACGGAACTAATTACCAGCAGATAAGGATTCTGGTTTGTTCTGTTGATAAAACAATATGCAGGCTATACTTAAATATGATTAGGCCTGTTGCTCTTCATCTTGGAACCTAATCCTATTGGTTAGGGCTTCCTTTATTATGAAGATCAAGAGTAAAGCAATAAAACGCTTCAAAAAGGAAGACTGAAAATTTGTAATGAAGGACTTTTCATATTCATGACCTGAAATGTATAAAACAAACCACATGTAAGTACCTTGTACTCTGTCTTATATAATGCCATTCTTCAGCCCGGATAAAAACTGCCTGGACTATTTATGGAATAACCTGAGATAGAAACATTTGCAGTCACCTGAATAATTTGACATATCCTGCCATGAAAATATACCTGCCCTCTAGTTTCAGAAAAGCTACTAGCAGAAGAAATTAGGACACTCTCTGAAAATCTGTCCATATAATGGATTTTTTTTTTTAATATGGTAATGCTTCTGGATAGTTAAAAAGAAGCTGTTATGTGAGATTCTGATAATCTTGCTTGTGTACATTCATGTCTGCTGGATAGCAAGTGAATTCTGAAAATGCTATTATGGTATAATCTGCCATTACACATTCATATATTTTTTCCCTTTTATAAAAAAAGTATGTGACTTAGTTACAAATCTGCCAAGTCTACAATGCAAATTTCCATTAGGTTCTGGCCATTTGTGAATACTTGTTCAAAGAAAACTGATATTTCAAGCCCTTTTCTTGTTCTCTAAGTAACAATGAATGTTTTTGACACTTTGAAAGTGCTACTACTGAAGATTTTACTAGAAATTCTCTCTTGAAACAAAATTGGTCCCTTCCAGTGGAGAAAATTCAGCAGCAAATGCCCAAAAGGTGGGCATTTTCTGTACCAGCTAAACACAGATTTATCAGAATCAATGCAAAGCAAGCTAGACACACTTGAAAAGTTACTACTGCTCATTGAAGTGCGTTTGAAAAAATACCTTTGTTTTTAGGCTTTATAAAATCTGGTCAAAATATACTTTACTATTTTATCACAATCTCGAGGAGGGTAGTTTTGGTACATATGCACGAAATTTGGAGCTAAGATGAATGTTGTCTTGTTTCCAATGAAAGGATGCTGACTTCAAAATCAGAACACTACAAAAAGGGCATTCCAGCAACAGTGCTGTGAAATCACCCAAACAAGCTGTGGCTTCCCTCTCCAGAGAGCCAGCATCAGCATAAGGAATCTTGCTGCCCAGCAGCATTCCTTATGCTGAAGACTTCATAATGCTGACACCTGTTCTTTCCACATTTGCTGATTTAATGAGTGATGACTTATTTTCAAAAGCTGATCCACTGCTCTTATAAACAATACTTCATACAACATACTTTACACAATAGTGTAAACGAATACTTTACACAACAGTTTCATAAACAATGAACTGCACTTTAGGCAGTTTCAAACTTGACTCTACATCTGGAATTTCCTCATGCTTCAGTTACTCAAAGCAACACTGAAGCACTTCAAGACAAACACATAAGTTGATACTACTTTCTTGGCTAACAGGAAAACATCTGGATGTTGAATGTAGTAACATTCAGACTAGAAATCTTTAAGAGTACTTGTCTATTTTAGACATATAAATATAGATAATTTTGCAAATGACCTGCTTCCTCCAGATCCTACTAACTCAAGAGGAAAGGAAAAAGAGATGGAGAATTGTGACTGGTTTCCCAGAAGCCAAGGCAAGAAGCAGAGAACTGGCATAAAAGCGACTGGAACTTCCAGAAACAACATGCCCGTAACAGTGCCATGCATGTGAAGAGCTATTATCTATCCTTTTTCGCTGCTTAGTTTATCTTTGTTCTGTGAAGATATTTTTCCTCCTTAATTTTTGTTGTTTTCAAGTATAAACTTCAGGGGAAAATACTGTTTTTTTTAAAAAAAAAAAGAATGTAAGAATTTTTCAAATATAAACAGAGATGATTTGTTTCACTTTATAAATGTCCTCATTACTACAAAATACATGGTCATATTTTCACAGAATCTGAAGGAAAAAAATTCAATGTAGTCCTACATATGCCATGCATCACTAAGCTACATTATCAAAATTATCAACTGAATCCCCTAGCTAATTATCAAAGAGAAATTATAGAAACACAGACAGCAGAACTAAAACCATTTGGGGCAATTCTTTTTGTTTCTTTTTTTCTTCAGAAGAATCATCTTGTACTTTCCACTCCTTGCTCAATTATCAGTTTCATATTTTCCATTCTCTCTGCCAAATTTTGAAATTTCAGGGACACTGATATCCTACCTTACACGGATTTATTCTGGAGACTATGGTTTTGTAATACATCTGTAAATATAAACCAAGCCATATGGAACTCGGTGGGTATTTTCAGTGCTTATCCTACAATTTCTGATTTTCCAAACAGAATGTGTAGCTTTCTGTTATTAAACAGAGAGAACATCTGATCAATGTGTCTTATAAATTGAAAAGAAAATGTAACTTAAACTATATATTGCAAGCTATATACAAGATATTTTCAATTTAAAATTTACAAAACATGCAACTGTGGTACAAACCAGGGATGCAGAGGCACTTGTAACTAGTTCCAATACTGCGACAAATGCCATGTGCACAAGGGTTCAGAGCACAGAAGTCAATCAGCTGAGCACACACAGGTCCTGTAAATCCAGGACTACAGCTGCAGGAGAAGGCCAGTCTATCTGCATAACAGGTTCCATTGTTCTGGCAGGGAGATGAAGCACAAGGGTCTATTTTTTCTTCACAAGAGGTTCCTAAAAATCCTAGAAGAATTAAACAACTTTGGTAAGTAAACATTTTGGCACATATACAAATTTAATAACTAAAATAAAGCCATTAGCATATCTAAAATTATACACAAAGAAATAGGTATACTTCTGAGGAAGTTTTTTTTTTTTTAAACAAAAATGTAGAAAAGAATGAATATTTGAACCAATTACCATATGCTACCTATAGTCTGTGTTACATACATCATACTGTACCATAAAATATATCAGAAAAGCACAACTGAATTTAGCAGCCTACCAAACAAAGCAACAAATTGTTCTTTGCATTGAAGTATAATCTTTTAATGAATATTTGGTTCATTCCTGCAGATACCACTTTTCCCGCTCAACAAAACAAAAATGCCTGGTCACTATTCCCCCAAAGACCCCTTCACCACCCCGTTACCCTGTGTGGTAAAGCGGTGCCTAAGAGCTCCTCATCCTCATTACTAGGAATGGCAAATTAATTCCAGCAACAGCCTGCTGGCAAACTGAACAAACTCACACTGAATTGTAACATCCCAAACAGACTTAAAAGAATCTGCAAAGACTTTCAACTCTAACTACAAGGAGATCAACCAATGAATCCCGTGAAGCCTCTTCACTCTCTGAAACTAGACAAGGTCACCCTGTGATTCACTTATGTGGTTTCCCCTGTCCCTTCAAAGGGTACTTGCTGGCAGATGGCTAATGTTTCAAGTGACAAAGCACTTCAAGAACATACACAGGTTCAAAATACACTGAAACATGTTGCCCTTGTACTATCTTTGACTGCACTGTGAAATGTGTTTAGTTCATTCTGGAAGTTCAAATCTTGTGTATGCGTTAAACATCCGAAAAAACAAGAATCTAAACAGTGGGTACACAGCTGAATTGAAGACCTGTCACTTTGATTTCTTACTCCTTATCTAAATCAGTATCAATAAAATTGTTGGAAACACAACACAAATCATAGATTTAAAAAGTAAAGTCAGAAGTACGTTGACAGAAAGCAGAATAAAATGCTGGGAAAAAAAAAGAAATTCAGGTTTCTATTTATCTGCAGCTAAACAACCCCTGGATTTTTCTTCAGCTGTCTAACTAAAAGAAGCCCCGCATCTAGGTCATTACTGGTATAACACAGACATGACTAAAATGTCAATTCTACCAATGATTGAACATATCTGAATGCAAAAGTTCCATAAAATGGATCCCTAAAATGGATCAGGCTAGGAGTCAAAGACAGTAGGAGCAGTACGTTAGGGTGGTATTCTTCATACAGTGGTACAAACCTTCAAGATGATGGCAGAAAGCAGAGGAGGAAATGTTTTCAGGGATAGAAAGGCTTTCAATAAAAGACATTTCTGAGCACGATGGGACTTTAATTACTTACCTACTGAAAGACCAAGAGTCATGCAAAAAACAAGGAAGCTAAAGATTTTCTCAGGTTTCCATACAGATGCTTTTTATATAGTCTAGGGAACAACCAACTCGCCTTGTTATCATGTTAGATCTAGTTCCAGGAAATACATAAATGTGAGAAGCTAAGTTTGTGAAAGCTAGGCCTACTGATTAATGTAATGTAATGTAACGATGTAATTTTGTAAGGTAAAACAGAAACTCAGCACAAGGAACAAGAAATAATTAGAATGCAGTTTTAAAACTTGGACTGAAATCCCCCCTAGGTTCATCTTAACAAATGAAGAACAGAGGCTAAACTGGCTAAAGTATTGAGAAGACCTTTAAAAACAGGAACAATTTGGGAAGATGCCAGGTAAAAGCATTAGATTAGCAAAAAGTACTAGTAACTCAACATCTATAAAAAATTTTAATTAAAAACAGTGTTCTTCAGGTAAATTAAATTTTATTACGGCAATATGAAGAATTCTGCACTGTATAATCATCACTAACCTTGGGAAATCTTATGTATGCAACATCTGTGTGTCCCACTTTCACATAATCAAGATAATAAAAAGCTTTATTGCATGCAAACCTAAAGAAGTTAAAAATCATATTTTCAAGATATAATATGGGAAAAGGCTTTTATATCAACAGTGAAGCCAGATAAGGTAAAAATCGTGAAACTTAAACTATTCCTAATCCAGGCAACATCATTGGCTCTCTGTTAATTAAAATGCATGGAGCAAATGTGTATTTTCTAGCTGCTCTTGCAAATCAACACTAACGAATCACAATGTATTATCTTCTTTAGTTGTCAAGCTGTGCACTTTTGAAGCCAGAGAAATCACAGTAAGAACATTCATAAATTTGCTGTTTTCCACTTACGAGCAGCTATTTCAGGGCACTCCTGCTCAGTGTGTTGCCTGGCTATAGCTACCTGCAGCTAGTGAAATGAAACTGGCAACAGGAAAAGAAAATCAGTTCTGAACAGCAAATTCCAAGTCACCCAGAAGTTAAGATACCTAATTTTAATATTGTTTGCTCTCTATTTTCTTCTACAGAGTGGCTATAAAATCCGCTATAGTTGGTGAGTATTTTTCAAAAATATATTAATTGGAACAAACAGATTTCTATCACTTCTATCACTGCAGGTACAAAAACTAACAAAAATCCTAAGAAGTTTCAGGTGCTTGATCAGGTGGATGCTTGCCAACTTTATCAAAGATTAATTTTTTGCTGTAACACTGGAGGTAATTCCTCTGAACATATCACCAGGATATTAAAATGGTTTGCAACAGCAATTCAGAAATATCTTGCTACAGAAGGTTACTTGTTTGTCACTAAGGAGTGATCTACTCTGTTTTCTATATCCCAGATTTGCTCAAAACAATATTTCACTACTAACCTTTCTTTAATAGTATCTTATAAGCAGACTTCCCAAATGCTCTTCAAATGTCTAAAGCACTCAGAATATATACATATTATATAAACATTGATTGTTTCACTTTATCAACTTGTCAACTTGCCTTTCTTCACCACAAAATGTAATTTTAATTACGTGTTCAATGAATTTAGTAATTGTGTAAGAAGGGTCTGTTAGTTTCTCTGTCTCACAGGATATACTATAGTTACAGCCATTTATTTCCAATATTCTGCTACATCTGTGTTGAATTATTATCTGCATACTGAATTCCACTTCAAGGTGGTTTCAGAATTTACAAAATTTTAGCACAACTTTTCAGTTATTTAAAGAAAATGAAGTAAACTTCTAAAATGACAGGCAACATCCTAAACAGCTAACATAGAAGGCATTTATGCTACTGTCAATACAGAAGTATTTAATATATTGCAAAAGCATAAGAAAATCAGAGCAAATATTTGAAAGAGTGATATGGATATTTACAGAACTATTCTTAATATAAACTTCAAACAGTCATTAACATACTTCTACTATGTGTGGATTTTTAGGATCCCTATAAATATGTTTACAAGGTATATTTGAAGGTATATCCACTAAGTATACATTAATTATTATGAAATAATAATTTCCTCCCAATAATTTCTGCTACATCAATATTAAGATTGAAAATTCTGAATAAACTTACTCATTGTTGTACAAGCTCTTCATTATAGATGTGAGAGTAAAATAAAATTTCCTCTTTAAATAAGTTGAGTCAATATTTATTTCCGAACATATTCCTGACATATTAAAAGCACATACAAGATATATACATACAAAATGGAAATGTCAAGTCAAACCATACAGTAAATTAGTTTTATTAAAAAACTCAATACAGTAAAATGAGTCCTTTACAATAAAATGGTCTAAAGAAATGTTCATATTCAATCTAATCTTTTCCAATGCCTCACAAGCTCATCTTCCATAACTTCTTACATACTTCTTCCATAAACCACAGATCTCATTTATGAGATATAAATGTACCATGGTCAGATCACTGCTCATTATTTCCAACTCATACATTTTTTTATACCATTTCTTTTTTTTTTTTTTTTTTTTTGGTTAGACTTGCCATCTTCTTTTACCCTTTTCTGTCCATCCACATTATTATCTCCAAGTTCTCCACTCTTTCAGTTTCCATACACATACAAGCTCGCTGACTTTCCCCCACTGTGCTGAATTAGCACTTTAGAAAGAAAGGCCTCTTCTAAACAAGCAATTACTATTAAGCACAGCAAGATAACAGCAGCCAAGTAAGAGACTCACTTAAATTGGAAACAGATAGTACTTTTTTTTTTTAAATGGAAAATTTTAAAACACTTTAAAAATAGCAAATCCACAAGTTACTGAACCTGCAATTTTCAATTAGCTATTCTTTATTTACAAAAATAACCAAATCTCTTCAAAACCCAAAAGCTCTCAAAATATGCCTCTGTGGGAGAGGATAATGCCTGAAAAGACGACAGAAGAATTGGGGCAAAGACAGTCATTAATAAATTCATACAATGCATTTTATTCTATGGCATCTAGAAAATCAACCCGTTTTCTCTCTCTCTCTTCTCAGCTTTCCTGAGGCTGTTAGGATCAGAACAATATGGAAAAGTAACAG
>VZSG01000014.1:1697175-1759919 GCA_013398315.1 Nothoprocta pentlandii | reverse complement strand
TTCCCTATTTTTAATGATCTCAAATTACCACAAAATTTATGAACACCATAATGAAGAACTACAGAAAATTGTGACAACTAAACCTTTTCATCTATAACCTTCACATTTTTCCAAGTGCTCATATTCAGGCAATTTTTTTTTATGAAATATAATACAACAGTGAATGTGTTTAACTCATTTTTTCCATCTTCAAACTATTACCAAGCTTGTGAAAGTTAAAAATTGCACTGGACTCAATGTGTATCCAAAAGAATTCTGGCACAGAAAGAGATGAATGATGGTGGTGATTGTGGTGCTCTGAAGTTTGTTAAAAGTATCATCTAACTTCCTGCCTTTGTCATAATAGCTTGAGGCAAAATTCATCAGAGATAATATTTTATGTTATGAAAATAAATATGTTCCATCTTATTATTATCATCTAGACAGGCATGCTTTCTCCAATTAAAATAAAACATTATATGGGAACTTAAAAGCAAATATGTGTGCTCTAAATTATGTGTTTCTAAACAATCACCCTAGAAAAAAAGGTTTGTTGGTGAGATACATTTTAAAAATCATTTATACCTATTGAGATTTTGTTCTGTTAAAAATTTTCATAACATTTACTTGTGACAAGAATAACATGCTATCTTTCATATGCTAATTGCTCTGAAATTTGCCAATGAAGGCATCTACAATAATTATACTTTTATTTTCTATTTTCTGTAATAGTTTTTTTGTATGCAATGAAGACCTTTTAGAAACTTATAATTAAATAAAAAAACTGTTTTCCCTGGTTTTTATACACTGGCACAAGCCTGAAAAAATGAAAACAAATGTATGCATAGAAACGCCAGCCTGCTGAAGCTATCAGCAATTAAGGGAACAATTAGAGACATCAGCAATTAAAAAGAGGAAAAATTATTTTAAAATACTTTAAAGCTAAACTTACACACAATGCAAGGTGCTATGCAGCCCCAACACTAGTTCAAGCATTTAACTATACTTCACTTACTGAAGATTACAGAGGAATTCAATCACACTCACTCATAAGCAAACCCTTTGCATATGGAAACCAAGTTCTTTCATTTAATCTATTGTAAGTTTTATGTTACACAATAGGAGGTAGGACAGTTTCTGTTGAAAGAAATGCTCTGAGTTTTGACATACATCATTTGTTTTTTCCAGTAGGATCTGAGAAATTTTCTAGGAAAAAAACAATTTTACATAGAAATATATTTCCAAACAGATATAAGACAAATATATTTTGTTCAAGAAATTGGCGTGTACTGTTTCCTTCCCACCAGGTGACCTTTCCCGTCACCTCATGGTATCAACCCAATGCTCTTTTCTACATGAGTCAACACATCACCAAGTTAGTAACTGAAATGCCTGTCCCTAACAGTGACTACGTTTTCAGCTCACTGGGAGCTTTTAGACAAATGGACAGCCCAATTTTAAAAAATAAATTAGCACTTGATGATGCAGGTATCTGTCACAAGTGTTCTCGGAGCACGCAGCTGTCTTTTTTTTCTGGCTGAAATTGAGCACTTAAGCTACTTAAGCACTTTTGAAATAATAAGTGCATATCCATAGCTTATAGCACCAAAGTCAAACTGAATTTTGCCCTAAAACGCTTCTGACCAAAGAGTATCTGCAGACTCCAGATGAGAACAATCCTGTTATGGGTACCTGATACAATTTTGCACTGCTTGACTTTCATTGCCCAAGATGAAACCACATGTTTCTGGACCTGTTCCTCTTTTATTGAATGTGGAAATTACACAGCTTTCTATACCATAGTCCAGTCTAGTGTACTTCAAGCCAGTAATACTCTTACTTATAATAAATATACACCATGATCATAATAAACAGAAATGCTTAGGCATTTAAATCATTGTACCAACTGTATAACATTTGCTTTAGCGATGGACTATAATTTGCAATCTCACAGGAGAAATCACAGACCTGACCTGAGTGTAATAATGGAAGGAACAGCCACCTTTGAGGCTCACACATAAGCAGGAAGGATATTTCTGTTCCTCTGCTGAACTGAGCTGTACAACATTAGAATCTTTACGTTTTCCCAGAAGAAACATTCCTAAGCATTCCAGTAAGCAGAAGTGTTTCCCCCTAAAGTTTTCTTTATCAAACTAAACACAAGAATTTTAATAGAAAGCATACACTGGCATTATTTTGCAAATCTAGTCAGTTAACTAAATCAGAGATATTTTAAATTAAGAGAGTAATATAGTTATATTCCAGGAAGAATTTTAATTTTTGTAGTTAGATCCAATAACATTGATCTGTGAGAAGGCTTTTTTTAAACATGTTTGTTAAATATAACTACAATGAGTTTTCCCTTGCATTACTGAAGAATAAGAATTTGCAGTTATTTAGCCCAAACCACATTTTGTCCCCTTATTTTCAAATTAAATAAGTTTAGAATTATTTTTGTATTTATTTTGATGTAGTGAATTTAAAAAAAGAAATTTAGCCAAATAATATTTGATGTAGAAGAATTTAAGATATGTATCTAGGGAAAAAAAAAAGAGATAAAAATTGTAGTCAATAAAAAAGAAAAACAACTTTTTATTGTCCACTTAGAAATTATATGTCAAAATCCCAAAATATTCTGAAGCAACTATATTCACCATGATATTAGAGATACAAACTGTTCAAGCTGTTCAACTTTCAGGATTGCTCCACTATAATCTTTCTCTCCTTAAATGAACCTTGAAGTTAATATAATTTAAATCATCACTCAGTTCTATTTACATATACCATTATATTAGCAGTTGATCCATTTGCATATTTACAAAATAGAACAGAATATATACGTGCACATAGTGAATTTATGATCTAATTTCCACAGCAGATTTGTTAGAAATTCAGGTCATTATATAAAAATCCAAATATAAATCACTTCTTTGCTACACATTAAAGATAGTCATCCTATGTAAAAAGAAATAGAGATGAAATTCTAGAGGCATAACAAGTACATTTGTAGCAAACTCATTGTTTTTTCCGAAGGAATGAAGGGAATTTGTCATGACTGCAGTTGTGAATTAGGAGTTGACAAAACAATTAGAGGGCAGTATACGACCATCATATTTAGTTTATCTTTTTTTTTTTCCTCCAATTAAGATGTCTCTATCTGATCAATTTTTAAAAATAAATCCTCAATCAATTCCCCAAATTACTTGGGTAAGTCTCTGCACTTTTAACATGCTTGCAAAGTTCAAGTTAGTTTTGAGGAACAATCCATCAGTTACAGAGTTCAGAGCAAATTTTTTTCCATTTGGCTAGTGCATTTGAAGAAAAGCATTTATCAGGTACAATGAAGACACAATTGTTTAAAGGTTAGTTCTAACACATATTTATAATTTAAAAAAAAAAATCAGATTAAGGAGAATTTTATTTTAGGCAGCAAACTAAATCCTTTTCTGTTCATCTCTTACTGCTGAAGTTCTATTAGATATGCATAATTCACTCATTAAGTTATGGCTCAGACTGTGGCAGTGTGCTTCCAATGGCATTGTTCACAGGGGAAGAATATTTGATCCTTAGGTTCATGTATTTTTATCTTTTATTTTTTCCTTTTTCCCCTCCTGCTTCGCTAATGTTTGAAGATGCACAGCTCACTGCTCTGCAGAAAATATGTGCAGAATGTTAAAACAAAAATGCATTATTTAAAACGTAATATAAGACCTACCAGTCGGGCAGGTGCATGTGAAATTCTTTCCATCGTGTTTCTGTATTACATCTGTGCAGGTTCCATTGTTCTGGCAGGGCTGCCTTTGACAAGCATCAAATTCTTCACATAGAGCACCCACATACTCATCCTCACAGTCACAGAAAAAAGTTGCCTAAAAACAAACAGAATATGCAGTTCACCATGAATTGGCAAAGATTGTGTTCTCATCAAGAACTCTACTAAACAAAGATGGTTTTGTTGGTTTTCTATTTATAGCAAAAGTAGTTGCCACAAATATATTACTATAAGTGTACGCACAAAAGCTGTCCACTAAAATAATAAATTTGCCCCAGTCCTTCAGTTATATTTTCAATGATGTTGGGGAATTTCATCTAAGCAAGCTGGGATCACACCTTTAATATACAAATCACTGGTTTTTTTTTTTCTTTCCTGTTCCACAAATCGAATTAATAGAATGCAATAACTGCTAAGATAAGTAACAAGCAGTCCTACACAAGGGCACCACTCTACGTGAAGAGCAGGGATGACAACCCGGAGCCTTACTTAAGAAGTTTTAAATTAATTACATCTCAATGTATTTAGTATATTTTATAAACTCACCATCTAAAAAAAGATCAAATAGCACAATATCTGTTACAGACACCTGATAAGGACTTTTCATAGGCATAACATGGCATTCTGCACTTTTCTTGGTAATAAAATCATTTAAAATTAGTTTTAAAAGAATCATTAGACCTCTAAAGTTGCTAAGGAAATCTTGTAGGATGGAATAAGGCAAGCTCTCTTATCTGTAGTACGCATTTAGATTAAATAGCTTATTTTATTTGCTCATTAAGCACTAGATGGCAACATCACTCACTCTCCCATACACTACAAAGCCAGATCAGCACGGGCAAGAACGCGTCCTTTCCACACAAACATTATAATGCAAAGTACAGCATGCATATGGCACTAGAAACAGAGATGGGTTTAGTATTTTATTTGCTATTTTTACTTGTGTTTTCTTTATATGAATAAACAGCTGCATATCAAACAACAATAACAAAATAAATAACAATCCTCATACAAATAACAATCCTGATACAAATAAGGACTGTACTCCAAAAACTGAAGATAATATTCCATCTAAAAAAATACTATATTGGTTGAGTCTAAACAAGGATTCCTGAAATACATCTCCAAGATGCAATGTTATAAGTGTTCTATTTATCAGGACTGCTAAATACACAGTCTGTACTTGTTCTGACGTTTGTCCAAGAGTGCTCAAACAGCTCAAAATGGTAGCAATGACAGATTTCCAAAGAAAGCTGCAGTTCAACTAAACGGCAAGACAGACGGGCAAAACACAGACTAAAATATTATAATTGTATACAAAGAAAATACTATCCTTACATAACACAATAGCTTGTTCTAAAGATAACTCATATATGTGGCAGAAATAGATAGCACTTTTGCCCAAGAATTCAACAACTAGAAAAATATACAGTAAATATTTGCACATTTCCCTATGGTATTTAGGGAAAACACATCAATTCATAGTACTAATCTTCAGAGTACTAATGTACAATGGAGTAAGAAAAAAACCTCAACATTTATGTTGGCTAGTGCTCCTTCACAAGGTTTAATCATTTGTTCTTAAAACTAAATATAGTTATTAAAATGTTGAGTATTAATATATTTAAGCAATGTAACAATTCACCACTGCCTCAACAATATTTATTAAATATGCAATTACAAAAATGCCTGGATAATACAGATACCTTTGTAAGAGTGTAATATACGAGAATATTTTATCTTAAAATACAGCTAACAAAATGGGTTTTGAACGCAGTCAAGGAAAAGCATTGTAGCACGTTAAACTGAAATGTCTAATGACAGATAATAGTTCTGAGGCACAGACAAGTTATTCTACAGAGAAGATTAGGTGTCATCTTTTTTATTAGGCATGTCATCTTCGCTTTTCCCAAAAGATAATATTAATTTTTTTCTTGACTAAGTGACATATGCTAGCATATTTGAGGAAAACTAAATGCAGAAGAAACTACACACTTCCATAACACTCCTATTAAAGTCATTATCTTAAAATTCCCAAACAATAATCTATTAATAGACAGTTCGTCTATGTATTTTACTTGATTATAAGGTGTGAATCCCTAGGTATAGAGAAGGTATAGAAGGTATAGAGGGCATGGAGTGCACCCTGAGCAAGTTTGCAGATGACACCAAGCTGGGTGGAGTGGCCAACACTCCGGAGGGCTGTGCTGCCATCCAGAGGGACCTGGACAGGCTGGTGAGTTGGGCAGAGAGGAACCTCATGAGGTTCAATAAGGACAAGTGCAGGGTCCTGCACCTGGTCAGGAATAACCCCAGGCACCAGTACAGATTAGGGGTCGACCTGCTGGAGAGCAGCTCCACGGAGAGGGACCTGGAAGTCCTGGTTGACACCAAGTTAACCATGAGTCAGCAGTGTGCCCTCGTGGCCAAGAAGGCCAATGGGATCCTGGCTGCATTAAGGAGGAGTGTTGCCAGCAGGTCAAAGGAGGTGATTCTGCCCCTCTACTCAGCTCTGGTGAGGCCGCACCTGGAGTACTGTGTGCAGTTCTGGGCTCCCCAGTATAAGAGGGATGTGGAGCTTCTCGAGAGGGTCCAGAGAAGAGCAACCAGGATGATTAAGGGAATGGAACACCTCTCGTACGAAGAGAGGCTGAGTGAGCTGGGCCTGTTTTCTCTGGAGAAGAGAAGGCTCAGAGGGGATGATTAATATGTATAAGTTCAGGAAGGGAGAATGCAGGGAGGAAGGGGACAGGCTGTTTTCACTGGTGGCCAGCAATAGGACGAGGGGTAATGGCCACAAGCTAGAGCACAGGAAGTTCCGTCTCCAGGTGAGGAGGTACTTCTTTACTGTTAGGGTGACAGAGCAGTGGAACAGGCTGCCCAGGGGGGTTGTGGAGTCTCCTTCTCTGGAGGTCTTCAAAACCCGCCTGGATGCCATCCTGTGCCACATGCTGTAGGTGTGCCTGCTTGAGCAGGAAGGTTGGACTAGATGATCTCTAGAGGTCCCTTCCAACCTTAAATATTCTGTGACTCTGTGATTCTCTGTATGTATCATTTTGGATGGTAATAAATCAAATGGATTATAATAATTTAATAAGCCAATCCCAATCTCTCTAGGTTATTATGAATATAGTTGGAATGTAGTAAATTTATATTCCTATTTTACATAAGGAGAAGTGATAAAGTGCTCATCAGATTCTAAATTTCAGATTAAAGAGAGGACATAAAAGTTCATCATTTTCCTATAACAGAGACATCCTTAGGATGACCAGAACAAATGAATGTCCACTCTTCTTTTGTTGAAAGGCAACCAGCATTCATTGCAATCAATATAGTAAGTTATGTTATATTGTATAATAGACACATACATCATACATATTTACATATATACATATATATACACACACACACGTATATCTCAAGTGGACCTTCCCCACAAGCTTCTAGCCCATAGAGAAGATGTGTGAATTACTGCTACTCAAACAGTTGCATGCCAATGCAGAAGTAGAGATTAGTTATTTTTGTGTTAACCTCAAGGGTTCTAATTCCAAACAGAAACTTTGTATTTGGTATATTCTGCTCTTTCACATTTAAATTGGTGAGCTGAAGTTATGTGATGATGTGCACTACATGGACTAAGCAGAATTATGGCCCTTGGACCCAGTCAATATTCAAAACTTCAATGAATATCCTATGCAGAATCAGAAATTCATACACAGACTTTATGTATATATTTGCAAACAAATATAAATTAATATATAAATACATAAATATAAGTACATGTACACATATATATATGTATGTGTGTTTGTGTGTAAATGTGTACATCTGGGTTTAGTACCAAAGTTTCTCCTTTTCATTCATGGCGGATTTCTTTGTGGATCTGCTGTAAAGCTGTGTATATAAAGGTGAAGTTGATATTCATGTCATGATGATGCCATGGCCAGTATTATCTTTCTGACACATTCAACTGCTACTGTGGAAGAAATCCAAGCATAGCAGCGAAAGAGACGTACAAAGTTCATACAAAAAAAAGAATGGGATAGGTTATCATTTTGACTCAGCATCATCTCGCTTCACAGAACTTAGAAAAAAGGGGTGAACTTATGTTGTTCTCAGTGACAACAGTAATTTAAAAAAAGAAACTGTCATTAAAAATTTTCAATTTTTATGTCTACATTCTACAAAAATCATCTACTTAAGTAGAAGTCATCTTATCTTCAACCAGTAAGAAATGAGTTAGGATAGAGTTTACTTGGTTATAGTTTTATGTGTTCCGCTGAAAACAGTATGCCACTACAATTGTACTACTGAAGATCGTTAATTAGAGTTAACTTTTCCATTAAGCAGATGTGTTCCTGTATTCTTTATCATTAAACTACATTTGAAAGGAAACTATGAACTACATAAAAACACAAAGACCATCATTAATCTTGGCATTGGAAGCAATGACGATGGCCAGTGTAACTCACAGCTGATTCACAGCATTAGGCCTTTATGCATGCTCCTACAGAACTTCCTTTGCATCCTGGAAGACTAGATAGCACAAACACAATGAATTATAAACAAACAGCAAATCACAAAAACCACATTGTAAAATTAAAGAAAATTAAAGTTGCAAGCTTGCAAAAAGAAACGTGTAAGATGGGGACACTTATACAATGGTTGCTACATGTTCATCATGTAATTTGAATGGGTGTTCGCGCCATCATGAGGGAAATCATTATGGCATTTTAGTAAATGTCTCACCTAAGATAGTTAACTGGCAAAAACATCCTGCTTAATGAAAGAGGCATCTTCTATTTTTAACTAAAGCATTTTTCATGCTCTGTCTGAATCCATTTCCTGGGTTAAATACTATTATATAATCACAGAAATATAGAAGCATAGAATCATTATGGTTGGAAAAGACCTTCAAGATCACCAAGAGCAACCATAAACCCATCACCACCATGTCTGCTAATCCATGTCCCTAAGTGCCTCATCCAGACTGCCAAGGATGGTGACTCCACCGCTTCCCTGGGCAGTCTGTTCCGCTCTTCACCACTCCTTCCATGTAGAAGTTCTTCCGAATAAGTACCCTGAAAGAAACCTGGAGCAACTTAAGGAAATTTCCTCTTGTCCTACAGTTACTTTAAAGAAGAGATTGACCCTCGCCTTACTACAACCTCCTTTCAGGTAGTCGTACAGAGGAATAAGGTCTCCCCTGAGCCTCCTCTTCTCATGACTGCACAAACCCAGCTCATGCAGTCCGCTCCTCAGAGGGTTGTGCTCAGACCTCCTCACCCACTTTGTACCTCCTCTGGTCACACTCATGGAACTCAGCGGCTTTCTTACAGTGAGGGGGTGGAAAGCTGAGCACACTATTCAAGACACTCCACATGGAAAGCTGAGCACACTATTCAAGACACTCCTACCCAGTTGTGTAAGTTGAACCTGAAGCCAGCAGTCCCATTGAAGGGTCAGTCAAAAGTGTCTCTGGGATCAGACGTGGCTGTAGCGCTGCATGTCCTTCGCCACACCCATCCAGCCCCACTTCAACTCCCACGCTTTATAAAACAAAGACAAAAAGTGTGTACATTTTTTATTTGAAAGGGAGAGATAGCGAGGATATTGCTCTTTCTAGCTTTTTCTGATTGCAATGCAATGGAGGATGCCTTTTAAATAAAGGTCTGAACACGTTTTCTATCTGTCTCATAGCTTCAGCTACTGACATGGCAGTTAACTACAACATAACACAGGATATGTCAGAAAGAGTACCTCAATCAATTTTTATTACAATCAGGTTCAAAGAACGAACTGCGTGGAGAAGTAACATGAAAATTTCATGACTTCTGTCTGTGCTCTGAGAAAACAAAAACAGGCCGAGTCTGCAGAAGGGAGAGATCTTTTCCACTATCAGTTCTAGTTTTATCTTAGGAAACTTTCAACATCAAGATTAGAAGTGGTGATGCGAAGGTCCCGATTTATATATTCTGGAGTGCTATAATAGCTTTCTTTTCCTGCCGTGAAGCCAAATTGTCTTCTCTTTTAAAAATAATTTCATTTGAAAGTAAAATCTTATGTCTCCAAAACTTATAATCATGTTTCCCTATTAAAGGCAATATATAAGCATCTTCTTTAAAAACACAGGATGGAGACATTAAAGCCTCCACATGGATACAAACATTAACATCTTTTCTCCTTGTCATATATCACATGGAGTAAGAGAAAGAAATTGGAGACATAAAAACGGACAAGTAATGCAGAAAACAGAAAATTAAATAAGACTATCAAAGCCTTTAACTCTTAACTTGACAAAAACTGGAAAGCGAAAGACATTCTGTTATGTCATTGCATATCGTAATTTTATGTATCATTTACTTAAATCAAACATAAAACATCAAATTTCTAAAAGAAAGATGTCAAATTTTGCATTAACTGGATTATGAAGCAGCACATTCACATCTGAATGGACTGCTGTTCTATATCAGCCAAGTGGCATGGCAGGGTAGCATTTACTTTTAAAAGCATCTTGCAGTAATTGTGTTCACACATTACCTCAGGCTTTTTAAAATTTCACTTCTAAGAAATGAAGTTGCTCAATTATTCCAGATGTTAGCACTATCATATATATATAGATATTGCAACAGATTAATTATTGTTGTTACATTCCCAATGGACATTTTCTATCAAACATACTTATTGTGAATTTAAAATCAGAAAGTGGTAGCAAACGAACTACCACTGAATTCCCTAAATATGATGAATTCCCTATGCTCGCAGCAGGCTCACAAATGTTCATATTGACTCAACAGTTACTATGGCTTTTATCTCCCAAATGAATATTAATAAAACCTAAGATCAACTGCACATATTTGTGCTGAAAATTACCTTTAATCCATGAAATAAAATCAACATATATAAAAGGTAATAGAGAATAAATGATCTCATTAAGGGAAAGTCAGTCTGATTTTGTAAACTCATTGTACACAATGAAAATTCACTACATTCTCCTCTTTTATTTTTTCATGTCACCATATAATATACAAAACAATATCACAGTGGCCAGGAGAGCTTTTATCTCCATTATAGTCTCTCAATATGCTATATAATTATTTAAAGAAAAGAGCTGTACAGTGAAAACTAAATGGATATGCTCTCTACCCTACTCAGACAAAGGCAAGACAATTGCCAAACATCATACATCAAACATTTCCAACATCCATACTGTTCAGACAGTTCCATGGCACTATTCAGTAACTGTGAGGAAGCGATTAAGACATACGAAGAGAGAAAGAGAGTGCTTGATTTTTATAAATGACAAGAAAAAAAAAACTTATTATTCAGCAACATCTCTAGACTTTTGAAGCCTATACCACAACAGCAGGGAATGCACATACTCAAATCATCAAGTACATTTAGCCCCCATTTCTGCGACCACGTAATTTCCACTCTAAACACCGATATCTCAATAGGTTCACCTTACCTCACCGGCTTGTGTGATACATTTTCCTTTCCTCGAACACTCGAAGCTGTCTGAATGGCTGCCCACAGGCAGGCAGGTACTGACTTTCACTACTACAGTCAAGCGTAGAGCCACAATGCATTTAGTAACTGAATCATTCAAAAAACCTGGGGGGGGGGTGAGAAAAAAAAAAACTTTTCAAAATTTGTTAATATATAAGCTAATGTGCTAATACACATTAATGCTTTATTATAGCTAGACAAAAAAAGGGAATTCAAAGGAACTGCCAACTGAGAACATCACTGTTCATATTTCATAGAGACATTTTGAAACGTAATACCTTTAAATTAAAATTGAAACAGAGTTTGGAAACATGTTAAAATACTCATATTGACCAAGAGAAAGAAGACAGACCAATAAATGAGACCTACCTTTAGGGCTCTGATCTACACTAATTTGGAAAAAAAAATTGCTTAAGATAATGTTTAATTACGAAGTACCTAACATTTTTAAAAATTACACTCTCATTTGGCTAATTTCTAAGAAAAATATATTTTACTCCTCTAGTTATATTTTGATTAAGCCAAATTCAGCTTAACCATCTAAAATGTAGGTGGACTCCCTTATAATATTGGTAATATTGTTACATAATGTTACAGTCACAGAAACATGGTGGGATTGTACTTTTCTTCAGAAATGAATACTAAGAGATTAAGGAAAGAAAAATACTGGTTTTAATGCAAATATCCTTAATATTAAAGGGAATGACAATAAAGAGAGCCCAGACATACATGACTCAGAATGATTTTATTGATATTTTAAACTTCAAATTCTAGAATCCATTAACTGTTTGAGTCTCAAAGGATTTCCCAAAAAGTAATCCACCTTCCTGCACTGACAATACTATATCCACTCAAGGGAAAAAACAAATCGTTACAACACAAAAATTTGTAATGAACAGTAATAAAACAAAGTTTCAAGAAACTGCCTGAATTTCAAGTGAATTATGTTTCCAAAATTGCTGCTACGGACTATTTGCATTTTATCTTTGGAATAGTCAAGTTCATTAATGCCAAAAATTCTATAGAAAAACATATAAAGACAGCCATTTTTTGTTAATTTAGGAATGTTAATTCTTTGTTAATTAATTTTTAAATCTCATTTTTAAATGCTGCATTCTTTGAACAGCGAGTTTATACTAGAAACACTGACCTCCTAAACTGTAACTTCAAAGTAGGAAAATGTCATATCCAATACAAATGTCATCAGCTTGATTATAACCTCTAAGAGGTAGCTAAATATTCAAAAAGATTAGGTGACACGTATTAGGTATAGCTGCTAATATCTAGTGGTTATTGAACTCTAGTGGTTATTGAGTAGTTATCATTTTGGCTATTGAAGATTACTGTAAACTGATGACCAAAGCCAATTTGTTCCCGCCTTAATACATACCACACTTTTACCCATCTGTTCAAAGATTCAGCAAGAATTTTCTTCTTTAACAATAGAAGGAGATTGTCAGAGGTCATCATGCAATTATATGTGAATGCTCAGAAGAATGTGGTATTTAGGAAATGTCTTTGGGTTCACATTCGCTTGTCTGAAGCAGACTGTTACATATTCTTCAGGACAGTTCCCTAAAGGAATATTAAATCAACCTTCTTTGTACTTTGACTCTTGTTACTATTTTGGTACCAAAAGTCCTTAGGCAAACCAATGAAAAAAAACATTATTCTCACTGGAATGCCACATTTTTTCCTGAAATTTCCAATTATCTCAACTAATTTCCAAAGACTAGGAAAAGAAAAATACAGCTATTGATTTTCCCTCCATAGTGGTTACATACAGCTTTCTGAGATCTTTAAGCTTTAAGGCCCTGTCTGATCTTCAAGTTCTAACTTAAAGGTTCTTCAGATGAGAGAGGGAGAGACCACCAAGGCGCCTGGCCACTCATTTACAATGCAGCACCAGTCTACACATTTTTCAAATTATTTTTAGCCTAGTTTCCCAAGAAAATGAGACAGCAGTGGGATGTCTATCAGTTTCCATCTGTTCCCTTTTTCTCCTTCAACACTTGCCCACACCAAAAGCTTTTGGGGTCACGAATCAGCTTCAACATTTTATAAAAGCAGTAGAATTCAAAGATGCTACAAAAGTTCTTACAGCTTCCCTGCCCATCATGGATCCTTACAACTAAGGGGACTGGTAGGTCAAAATGAGTAGGAAAACAAAAAGGGCCCAAGAACAAGCTGATGTCATTTCTCCATGCCATGTAAATAGTACAGTCAGTTCTTCACTAGTAGGAAAATGGAACTACAGATATATTCAAATACAAGAAAAACAGATACTATCACTGCTTCCAGACCGAAGCTGTGGTGCTGGCTGGGTGCACCGCACCTCCAGTTCATGGGATCAAATGCCATAATGAAGGTATAACCAAAGGCAACCACAATTTTCACTTCCAGAAGCAGCTGCCACCACAGCATGCTGAACTGCCGCTTGTGAGCCTTAGGAGCCAGGGACAGAAGCTACCCGCGTATAGCTACTTGTTCACCCACAGTTAACGGCAAGTTAGAGAAATAACCCAAGTTGTCAAGGCCACTAAGGCCTATTAGATCTCCCAGGACCCTGACACCAGTGCTGTTGTACTGAATTTCAAACAACAGATCAGAAATAAATTAGCCTCCAAATACAGACTAGAAAAATAACTACCGAGAGCTACTTGCTAAAAATACAGACAGCTATAGATAAAAAAGAACTGTGAATACTATTTTAATTAAAAGTTCTCTGAAGAGTAAACATCATGTAACTTAAAACACAATATTTAAAAAAAATAGAAGTAGTCTCATGACTATTGCATCTTCCTACAGTTCAGAGAAGGCATATTACTTGATAATGAAGCATGGGGCACAATATTCTTTTTCAACATAGCCTTTTTGCAGAGCCTAATAACATTTTTCACAGTGTTTTTGATTTCAGCTTTTTAATTTTTTCCCCATAAGTCTCCTTTGAACAAGTCACTCTGTGCAAGTTTCTAGGCTATCCACACCCTGCTGCTGCTATCAATTGTCGAGAGGCCATTTTCCGCAAGATCAGCTCCTGTGCCCAACAGCCCAGGGAAATGATCACAGTTCATCCCACTGCTTCCCGCAGCCAGGCCCTCTCCAGCAAAGCGCTCACATGCAAATGAAAATCCCATTAACTGGAGCGATGTCCACCAACCTGTGCAAGTCACCCCCCAGCCTGACTTGCACAACCAATTCCACCCATCACGTGCAACGTAGCGAGCCACAGCTGGGCAGCAGTAACTACACGAACACCCGCTCCGTGGCATATGCGAGGCAGAGCTAACTAGCATAGCCCACAGCGAAAGCAGGTTCAGTCAAACCATGTCACTCATCCCATGGGCTAAGAGGTCACATAGACACTCAGCTGATGTGTGGCAACTTGTTAAAGCTAGAGAGTCACTTGATTATGCGCCTTTCAGAGAACTCCAGTTCAAACACTTGGTATAATGAAATACAATTGTCCTATTGTAAACTTTATTTCAGCATACAATAAACCCCAGTTTTTCAATGGATATATACATTAAAAGAAGAAAAAATCTCAGAAAGCATAAAAGGGCACATGCCATCTAAAACGTGGTTGTAACTTGTCTCCTGGCTTTTCCTTTCTTTAAAAAGGCTTGGTTTTTTTTTTTTTTTTTTTTTTTTTTTGTGGAACTCAAAAAAGCTGCCTGCTTTATCTTACCATAAAGATGCTGTAGAATGCATTTTTCAAGCAAGTTCATAGAACTATCGATTTGATTTAGATGAATACTTTGAAATATTCATAATTACAGTTTAAATATGTATTGATCTAAAGCTTTATTACAGCTGCAGATTACACTCCAGATGTTTCAGTTTTTCTTTGCCACAACAAAATAAGAGACCAAAATAAACACTGTAATAGAAAGCTAATGCTAGAAGATTCATTTTCCATTCAGATAAAAATATTTTGCTTCCATTCATATTAAGTATGTCAAACCTTCTGCTTTATTATGTGTGAGGTCTTATCAGAAAAAAAATAGCAATTTGGTTTCTAAATTTCTTTTTATTATTTCTTTTTTATAATCAGACAATAAACTGAAAAAAACTAATGTAGTAATATCTCATGAAAGCTGTTTTTTCAAGGACTATCTTAGAAGTGCTAAATAAAGCAAGAATCTTAAAATAAGTAATTTGAAGTCACTAACAGACATTTTTTATATGATTTTAGGTATATAAAATTTCCTATTGTATTACCAATGCAGAAATGGAGACAAAATCCTAATACATCCTAGCGTGTCTGTTTTTTGTTATTTTTCCAAAGGATATCTCATTGTTTTTGCTTCAGCACTAGGCACACTAAAATAGAAAATCAAACTTTTAAACTCATTTACCTGGTAAGCTGATGAGAAGCAGGTTTGGCCAACATAAGCCACTGGCAAACCTAAAAACTTGACAGCATTAAGTGAAGCAGTGATTGCACTTTTGTTGTTGTTGGCAGGGAAGGAGATGGGTTGCATGCAAATGCATGCCAACTCCATGCTCCACATGATGCTCAAAACTCAAGATAAACACCTCTTACCTCTTAAAATGTAAGTGATAATCATGTAATAATTAACAATATGTATTTTTATTATCTGCTTTTGAAATTCATCAGAAATAAATAACATAAGCCATGGTGTTTTTTATTGTCAGTATAATTGGACTGTCGAATGTTATTTGCTACAGTGAAAAAAATTGAACAGCCTGAAAAATCAACTCAACAGCCAGAAAAATCAGCAGCCAGAAAAATCAGCATTATAAAAATCATCCATTTTTTAACGGCATATTTAGAAAAACTATGTACAGTTTTGAATTCTAAACAATTAAATGCATATTATAGTTTTATTCATGTTAAGGAGAGATGGCAAGTGTCACATAGAGCAAAAATTAAAATTAGAATCCAGAATACCAAATTAATAACCAAATATCCCAAGTTTCTGTAAGAGCTGGATGAAAAGACCTGAATTCAGGAGCAGCATAGTGTTTTGCAGAGGATACAGACAATCCTCTGTAAGCAGAGTATGTCCTACAGCATAAACGCTTATCCAAGCAGTACGAAATCAGGCCAGCTCTGAGACCTGCTCTAATGTTACTTCAGTCAAATTACCTCCAGGCAGAGTGGAAATGGTGCCAACTTAAACTGTCTCTCATTCTCATGAGTATATTCTGAGTCATAAAGCACAGAAAACTTCCCTTACTGAACAGCTATATTAACTTAGCACAAGAATAAATTAACAAATTCATGGAGGGGAAAAAAAAAGAATGGTATCTAATCACTATAAAACTTCTAACCACATAAGCATTGAAAAACATAAATATTTTAATGTTGGTATAATGTGGTTTGTTTGTGGTTTGTTTTTGGACAGAAGAATGGATATTTTCAGAATAAATAGATTTCAATCAGATAAAATTTGGGTAGAAATATGCATGCAACAAATTATAAATGATTTTTGAGAGAGTTACTGCACAAAATGAAATTACACTAGAATTACACTAGAACAATTAGAAATATCCACAAATAATTTCAGTATCAGAAAATTTGGAAGAAGGATCAAGCAAAATAGATAGGTAGATGAAAAGAGAGCAGTGGGTATTGTCTAGGTTGACTTAAGGAAGGCTTTTAACACTGCCTTGCATGACATTGTCAGAGGCAAGCTGAAGAAGTACAAGCTAGATGAGCAGACATCAAGGTGGATGAAGAACTGGCTGAAGGGCAGAACTCAAAGGATTCGGATCATTATCCAAAGTCTACTTGGAGGCCTGTAGCAGCTAGCAATGATCCCCAGAGGTCAATACAGAGTCCAATGCTGTTCAACTTATCCGTAAATGACCTGCATGAAGGGACAGAGTGCATCCTCAGCAAGTTTGCTGATGATACTGAATCGGGAGGAGCAGCTACTACACTAGAGGACATTGTTGCTGCTCAGAGGGACCTTGACAAGCTGGAGAGATGCGCAGAGAGAAACCTCAAGTAGTTAAGAAAGGTAAGTGCAGAACTCTGCACCTGAGGAGGAGTAACACCATGAACCAGCATACGCTGGGAGAGCAGAGGTCTGCAGAGAAGGATCTGGGAGGCCTGGTGAACAACAAATGGACAATGAGCCAACGTGCCCTTGTGGCCAAGGCCACCAATGGCATCCTGGGCTGTGTTAGTAAGATCCTTGCCAGCTGTTTGAGGAAGATGGTCCTTTCCCTCCACTTTGCCCTGGTGAGACTGCATCTGGAGTGCTGTGTCCAGTTCTGGGTTCTCCAGTGTGCGAAAGATATGGAGCTACTGGAGTGAGTCCAGCAAAGGGACAATAAGATGATTAAAGCTAAGGATCTCATATGAGGAAAGTCTGAGAGATCTAGGACTGTTCGGTTTGGAGGACTGAGGAGGGATCTTATCAGTGTGAATAAATATCTAAAGGAAGAATGTAAGGAGAATGGGGCCAGACTGTTCAGTGGGGCCCAGTGACAGGATGAAAGCCAATGGGCACAAACTGAAACAGAGACAGTTCCAGCTGAAAATAAAGAACATTGTTTATTTATTTAACTGTGGGAGTGACTGAGCACTTGAACGGCGTGTGGATTCTCCACCCTCGGACATATTCAAAAGCCATCTGGATAGAGATCTGAATACAGTCACGGAAAACCTACTCTAGGTGACCTTGTGTAAGCAAAGGGATGAACTAGATGATCTCTAAAGGTCCTTTCCAACTTCAATCATTCTGTGAAAATTTAACAAAAATAGACAGAAGTGAAATCAAGAATCCCCAGAAAATCAGTATTACATAACATGAACAAGATTATTAGCACAGTGTTTATGACGTGCACTTGGCCTCATAAACATCAAGGAAAAAGTGCTTTTCCCCTCCATGCCAGCTAGAACACAGTAAACAAACCAAAGTAAAATCCCAGAACTGAAGACAGGCAAGTAGGTCAAGGTAACTCTATGAATGAGTACGAGAGCATCCATTTTAGGTATCTAAATTAACAGTCTAGGCTGTATGGCATCTGCAGTCTGTGATGAGTTCCCAAAGCGGCTGGCCCCCTCTGTTTAGGACTAGTCAATAGCTTATTGCCCAAGCTATGCATTTAGGTAGCTAACCCTATGAACGCATGACATTTGCAAAATAGCCTGATTTCAAAAAGATTTTACCCAGTTTTACCTAGTTGTAGTTAGCACTACAAGACAAAAACAAAGCTTTACTCCAAAGAAAGGCACATGAGAAGAGTTTCAACTGCAAAACATTAAATGTAAAACTAGACTGGGTGGGGAAGCGGGGGAGGCATTGTGAGGGAGGCAAATAACAAAGAGAATATAAAGGACTAGAACATTTATGGGAAGGAAATGGCTATCACCAAAGAAGAGCCACTGCTGAGGGCAACTGAATGATTACACTGATAACCCTCAAGCTATATCTTTGCTAAGTGACAACTCAAAATTGAGACAACACGGCACTTCTGCATTTGGATTTTTCTCTATTACAGATCCACATCTACAATTGAGGCCAATATTTCTGCATCAGAATGCTTTTAACAAGTTGCTGAATAGCTTATATTTCATTATAAGACACACAACATTTCAAGAAGATTACAATAAGTGCTGCTACCACAATGACTTTGGTTTCATGTCTTAATTACAACAAACCATCTGGCCAAAAAACTCTATTTAATTAAGTCTATTGTGTCTGAGCATGAAAAATGCATTTAAATCAATATTATTTCCCATGCTCTTAAAAATAATGCATCAGCCTACTTTCATTCCACCCTTTTCACAAAGATGCTCAACATTTAATTGCCCAGTGAAACATGCAGTGTTTTTCTCAGATTTAATACTTACACAGACAAACCTGGAAGAGTGGAAGTGAATTTATTATTTGCATAATAAATTTTAAAAGTATATTAAAATAATGTTAGGAAATCTGATCTTGTAAGAATATTTATTATGTACAAACTTAGGCTTCTTTCCAAAGTATTTCATGATAAAATATTTAACATAGAAAGCCTTTAATATTTGGAAGTGTTTACTGTAGGCTTTACTAAAAGCCTTACAGCTAATCAAAATGCAATATATAAAACACCTTTTATTGTCTAAAGCTGTCAGCACTTTAAAGATTTTAAAGTGAGTAGTGCCATGTGTGTAAATATTTAGTGCCTCTTGTCTGTTTTGAATGAACAGAATTCCAAACATGGTTTCACCATCACATCAGGATCTTTGAGCACTACCTAAAAAAACTCGTTCTCTAGGAGTTTCTCCAAAGGTTGGGTAAACCATTGACTATCCCCTTCAACTAGCAAACAGAAAACTAGTATGTTACTCACCAATAAAGTAGTTGTGTCCTAATGCAAGCATTTCTTCAGGAAGAACAAGTCCCCCAAGTGCCTGGAGGAGAGTTACACTTCTGCCATCTATAAGGGAACACTGCTTGAATCCAGTTGTTGTCACTTTCCATAGCAGGATAAGGGAAGCTGTAGCATCTTGCCTTANAAAAAAAAAAAAAAAAAAAAAAAAAAAAAAAAAAAAAAAAAAAAAAAAAAAAAAAGATAAAAATAGCTATACTGAAGGAAAATGGCATTAGAAAGTACACCTCTGTGAAATAAGAACTAATCAACAGAAAAGGAAAACTTAATACAACAAGTATAAAACTCAGAAAAGGCCACATGCACATAAACTGAGTTTCTAGCTTCACAAAAAAGAAAAAATCCTGAACACTATCCATGGAAGCAGGGCTACTTGCACATTTTCTCCCATTTTCAATATCTCCACAAAATAAAAGAACTCAATATTAAGATTTACTAAATTAATACAATCATACACACACTCCATTTCTAATACTTGAGGGACAACATCTTAATGTCCAATAACAGTTTTATAGAAACTTTATGTAACACAATCGCTGCTTTCTTCACTGTCTGGATTCAAGGCTTTTCACATATTACCTCCCTTCTACAACTACTGTGCTGTCACTTTCTGTAGCTGAAACATATCCAGCTCTCTTGTTCACTGAGGTAATTATATTCAACACTTGGAGACTGCTGTTAGTAGAAATCTTCATTTGTTTGATATACTGGATTGAACATTCAGAATAGTTTATTCTTGTAAATCAAAGGAGTCATTTAATGCACCCAAGGTCGCTGATTCTGTAGTGATTTCCTAAACAAAGACAGATTGGATAAAATATGATAATCTCTAACTGCATATATACTCTCAACCCCACAGAGTGTTTTTTTGTTTTGTTTTTTAGCAAGCACTATATCTATATCCATTTTTATTTCATCTCAGAGCACTTTTTCAACTCACCTCCATAAAGAAAAAAATAAAGTTTGGCATGTATCTGGAAAGTTCCAAAATATTTGCATTACTTTCTTCTGAATGAATTCCAACACAACTTCATCCAAATGCAGAATACTAGTAATTTTTGCTTAAAAAAAAATTCCCATCACAAGAGTTATTATCCTTATATAGGTACATAGCCATTGAAGTGGAGATACTACACATGCCATTAACACAGGACTTGAATGAAAGGAAGAAAGACATTACAAGTGACTGGGAAACTGAGCTGCTTCAGCTTGCAGACAGTCTAAACACACAACCATCTAACATGAAAAATGGCCGTGGCTTTCCAACCAGCTCTGCCCAGATTAGCTGTCAAAATAAAACATTACTCAAGGCAATACAGTATAAAAAATGACCAAAAAAAGTCTGCATACTCTGTAAACTGCTTTTAAGTGGAACCCTCCATCAAGGGTTTTAAATACAGCTGTAAAAACTACTAACTTGAATGTATTCTAGTTTTCAGGAATAAGCAGCAGTTACTTGCTTACAAATTCCAAGCAGCCAGAGCAGCCTTGGCTCCCTTACTGAGGTTGATAAAAGCTAATCAATGAACATGACTCAATGTTGCACAGGAAGAGTAGGACAGCTCCCCCTTTTAGCAGGCCCTGCTCCGATCTGTCTGCAGCCTGTCTGCTTGCATCAGTTTGTTTTTTCCTGTGAGCATGGCCTTTCATAACTGAAAGCTGGGATTCTGGCAGATAAGATGACAGCATGAGAAAAGTAGGCTAGCTGGGGAAAATCTAACTCTAAAATAGCAGCAAAGTTGTGAGCCACAGAACAACTACGTTTGCAGGTTTTTATTTGAAAAAAATCCAGTAATAAAACTCCTCATGCCAGCTGATGGTACCAGACCTTTCAGGGAAGTTAGACTTTGTTAATTAGAAGTTACAGAGCGAAAATTTGATGGAAAAAGGAGCAACACTGAATTTAAATTGTTTAAAAATGTGAATTGTATGACATATACAAAAATCTTACAGTTGATAATGACACTCAAAGCAATAATCCAAAACTGAAATGCAAACATAAATAATATATTTATATAAGCAACAAGAACTACTTTCCACCAGCGAGTGCAGCTTGCAGATTAAAGAAGTGCATGAAGTGAAAATGTCATACTTTCTCATGTCAAACTGACATCTTCAACATGCCTTTCCTAATTCCTAATGTGCACTGATGACTTGGAGACAGTTCACATGCTCACATCTTCTAAAGCACTAAAATACATGAGGAAAGTTACAGCACGCAAAGAGCTGTCCTGGCACCACTAGATGCCTGCAGGCTGTCTGATGCTCCTTCCCATACTTCAAGTCATTTGACAAGTCTGGCTATCTGAAAGATGGCTGTCTAAAATACCCAAGCAAACTGACTGTAAAATAAAACTATTTTTATATTCCATCACATATGACAAATACTCTTACTTTATTGATGTGTTCTGTGGAACTTCAAAGGAGATAAGCCGGCCTCCAGCAGAAGTATTGGAACTAGCATTTCCACAAGCTACATCTGGGGTTATCTGGAAAAACACCACACATTTAGTTAACACTAAATCACAAAATATGACCAAACAAAACAAGAAATGTTTTTTGTTTAAACACACACACACACACACACACCCCCAAGTGGTAATCCAAGAGTCATCTTCTAAATTTTACTTTCAATTTCCTGAAAGAGATACCTGAAACTTTTATACCTGAAATATTACTCTCAAAAATACTCTCCCACTCTGCCCTAACAAGACCCACTACTATTCTTTCTAACTGTAAGATTTTTCCAAGGGAAATGGATAATCTGAGCTTTCAAATGGGGGAAAGGAACACAGACATAGATCCAAAGACATTTTTACATGACTGTATGACTGCCTTTACTATTTTGGTATACTATTTGTACTAGGTTTGAACTAGGAAAAGTAACATATGAAGACTCCTTAAGGCTACACTTCAGCCAGGATACATAAATGCAGCTTTTCACTGCTGAAAGTAGTTTCCTGGAAGTGTCTGTAGTATATGAATTTTCACAGTGCATCTCTTTGAAGGCTGACCTAATATGTATTTGTAAATCTACAAGGCCTTATTAATACTGTCAGACTAATCCTGAACAGCACAAAATGCAGCCATTTGCATATGTTTCTTTTGTGTCTTGTGAGCTGAAAAAAGAATTACGCTTTGCCACCTGCAAAGGAATCCATACGATCTCAAGCTTACAAGTGGCCTGTAAGAGAAATGACAAAGTTCATCTGGGCCTACGCAGACCCCAGTAGGTCTGTTAACAGTGTAGTAATGAGCACTTCTGAATACCAGCGAGTACTTTGGAACACTGGAAAAGGCTGCCAAAGTATCATGTGGAGTTTCCAGCCTTGAAGATACTCAGGGCCCAACTGGGCATGATCCTTGGCAACTTGTTTATCTGGGCAGGGGCTGGATTGGGTGATCTCCAAAGGTGCCAACCCCAACTGTTCTGTGATTCTGCACACACAAGAGTTCCTGGATTATACAGAATTTGAGATAAAAATAAACTCCTTTGAGAAAAGCAAGGTTATGTTCTGGGGTGATCTCCCATGAAAACTAGCACCATTAAAAAGAACCTTTCATTTCTTCAGTAGGACATCAGCTATCAGGATGAATGTATTACAAATAATGCTTTTAAAAACACTAACTCTTTTAAATCTTCTTCTGACTCTTTACATACTAATTTTTAATTCAAAAAAGCAAGTTTCATAACTTGCAGTTCTGCCTTTTTCATCAGGATAAGGCCCATAAGATTTCATAAGGCCCATAAGACTTTGAGACAGGAATTTTATTTTCTAAGCAATAGAAAATTGCTATCAGCATTCCTTATGCAAGGGGGAAAATATTGTGGGGGAAAAAAAAAAGAGACTAGATCCTAATTACAAAATCTTCAGCAGCTATCTGCAGAGAAACAAGAAAGGAGAAGGAGGAAAATAAAATATAAGTTAATAGAATCAGAAGAGAGGGATTGACTACTTCCTTGTAGTCAGGATGACAGGCAATGATCCAGAATCATTTCCGGTGCAGAAGCAAATGCTACTCACACGGGACAAAAAGAAAGAAAAGCAGTTCTCTTACTCTCTAGTACATTTAAACCATTAGTTCAAAAAAATCTAGTGCAAGATGCTTTACCCCAACATTGAGTTTATTTGCTGCTACTCTCAGGAGTTTCACATGGGATGATTCTTGAAAGAAAACCAGAACAGAAAATAAAAGCCTACTTCTAACACATCTCAACAGCGGGAGAGGAGAGCAAAAGCGTCTGGAGTAGGAGTAGTGCCTCTCTGAAGAACACCAAGGGAAGACTGACAGACTGCATCCAAAAACAGTATCAAATGAAGAAATGTTGCCAGTTATTGTAGCACTTTAAATTTAATGTAAGTCGGCAAATCTACCCAGCCAATTTTATCACAGGCAGTTTGTGTTTCCTCACTTATCTGAGCTAAAGTCACTTTGTGGAGTCAGCAATCATACTGTAAAAAGAATCCACTAGAAGAAGAGAAGTTTTACTGCAATCCTCTAGATAGCCCTACTAAAACAGCATTTCCTATAGAAGATAATAATATCAATATTATATGAAGAGGTATACGTTTCAGCAAGCACAGCAAGTTACCTTATGCAATGACACTTTCTCAAATAGATTAGCTAGGTCATAATTTTAGCCAGATGCCTTCTTGTCTCAAGCTGGCTAAAATGAATGACTTCACATAACCATTCAATCCATATTAGTTCCTTGAACAAGTAATGACCATTTCTTACTGCAAATTGTATGGAGCTGTTTTGAACAACATACACAAAATTCGACATAGTCAAATATTTACACTCAGACTATGAGTTCAGGTCGTCAGAGAGTAAGCTAGGATGTAAATATAACCTTCATCAATTCAGTTCTGTGATTCTCAGGAACTTCGAGGTGGAATGATTCCTGAAAGAGTAGTTAAGAATCTAGATACTCTTCAAAGACAGCACCAACAATCACCAAACAACAAGAACAAACAAAAATGATTCCCTCTCCTCTCCAGCATTTTATTTACATTGTGCAGAAAGTATTTCTATCATAAAGGTCATAAGAGAAGTTTGATTTTAGGAAAGCTAGTACACTAAACATCACCTCAAAAAGAGGTCAAGAAATCACAAAACAGTAAATTTTGCAATACAAAAAAAAACAATAGTTTTTTCTTATTTTCTCTTAAAAAGGGGCAAAAAAGGTTGGAAGTTATGCTTTGCAAGCTTTGAGGAAAGGGAACATCTTCCTGCTAACACCTACACATTTAATCTTGAAGCCACCTCCAGGAAGGCTTGTAACAGACAAGCAAATCTGCACCCCCTTCACTTTCATGGAGACCAGGGAGACAATGTCTTAGATCAGCAACTGGAAACCTTCACTTCCACAGAAGTCCCTCTCTCTTGCAGTGATTTTCAAAGAACAGAAAAATCGCTATGGAACAGTAGATTGCGGAAAATGCAAGACCCATCGAAACATCTTAAAAACATATAGCCATAAATCATTTATAAGTGTTAATGATGTGATGTGTAATTCTGAAATACATATGCTGCATTTCTCAGATAACAGAACACACACAGAAGGATGGAACCATTACAATACCTACTTATAAACTATCTGTTTAAGCTGAAATGCTTAATGAATCTATCTAAAATGAAAGTCAGTTGGAAATAATACATTAAAATACCAGAGCACAAATTGAAGAACACACCAGGGATATTTGACATAGGATGCCCTTAATTGATCAGGACATGCAGGGAGGACACTATGTCCAAACTAAAGAATAAAAGCAGATCACTGTTTGTTTCTGCTCCAATACTCTCTTTCCAAGCTCCACACTCTTTCCCTGGCATATGTTTTACTGAACAATAATAGATACGGTAGAGGGTATTTTAAGAAAGCTCTGTTCTCCAGACTTTGCCTAACGTAACTTCCACTGAAATAGGACACTGTTCAAGTTAGAAATACTAGTGTAACTACTTGCACTCTAGATCTAATCTGTGGGTCATGCAATATCAAACATATTGCTCATATAAGCCAATTTTACTTTCAGAAGTTTATTTAACTAAAGCTAAAGTAGCCACATGAATGGATTTGCTTGGGCTAGCAAATTATGTTGAAAATCAGAACATTTTCACGGATTCAAGTCATGCCTGTTCCATTTCTTGGCTTTGGAGCATGTGAATATACCTCAGAAGAATCCTACTCCGTCAAATACTTTAAAACTGATGTAACTGGCATTTTATGTATTTATTTCTGAATAAACTCAAATGAAGCAACTTTCCTCTACAATCTATTTGCTAAGAAAGGGATGTCAAAGATTTTAATTGTCTAGTGAAATTAAAACATTCCTTCACCAATGAGCATCATTAACCATAATGCTCATTACTAAGTTGGCATAATGAGGTAAATAATTGATAATTCATTGTTAAGCTTATGAATGCATGTACTTCCCACCTATACTTGACTTTCACATGTAAAGATTAATATTTACTTGTAACTGGGTTAAGCTCTTCTAGTACTTTTTTTTTTTTTGATATTAGAATCTCTGCAAGGCCCTTGACATCTGCTAATAAAAAAAATGTACAAGGAGTAGAATGTAGAAGTCATTTCTTAAGGATGTTTGGTTGTGTACATTCCTGTTGTACTTCTGTCAGATAATGCAATTTGGATTTATTAAAAGTTATAATAAATGTTAACAATTCTTTAACTGCTCTGATATCCCTGAAAATACATTGTTTCATCCTCCAACAATTTTTTCATTCTTTCAAAGATGAGTCTTTTGTCCTTTTCTGTTTCTTTATATTTGTTGTATGTCATTACTAATATTGAGGCAAATGTGAATGTTTTACTTTGAACTGACTTCCTTAGCATAGTGTGTAGTATGATTTACACAAGTAATAATATACAAAATATGAATGAGGTCTATCTAAATCAAACTGCTCTTGGCAGTCAAGTCTGAGCTATCAAAAATGTAAATATTTCTCATAAAATTGATTTAATGGTTAAATTTTTATGTTAGCATGTGTACACATTGTAATACCATTTGGTCTTGTCTATAAATGGACCAGACATTGCAAACCATCAAAATGAAATCTGCAACATATTTATGATGTAACGCAGTATTTTGTAAAAGTAAGAATTCAATAAAAGATTAGGAAACTGCAGGCACTGTGCAGCTATCTACTGTTTCTCTGAAAATAACACACACACTTCCTCTAACTTTCTAGGCATTTTCTGGGTGATCTATAACTGGCAAGTCTGAGATGCTTTCAATCATTTCCCTGCCAATGTGGATAACTAAAACTGAAAATAGCTATTTAAATCCCAGCACATATTATGAAGTATAAAAAAGACTGACTGAATTCTTGGAACTTCGAGCCAAGATAAGAGACAATAAAATATTTCTACATGACAAAAAATAAGTAAATGTTCATCTTGAAGTTCTCTGTGAACAAGAAATAGCTACATATCATTTTAAACATGGATCTGTGCAGAAAATTATGATAAGTGAAGGTAAAGTTTTAAGATGGACGGAAGAACTAGGCAAGCTGCAAGTTTCAAATGGGAATTCAAATACAGAGCCCCCAAACAGAGCCACAACTCAAAGGGCTGTAAGCAAATAAGAACACAAATCAACCAAAATAACTATTCAAAAATATTTATTTTAAATTTTTACTTCCCAATTTTGGGACAAAATAAAATAAAGTTTCCTAGAGCTAGAATGTCAAATCCCAGGACAGCCCATGCAGACGTGTACCATCTTATTTTCTCCAAAGGATTTTGAATTAAAGGTAGAGATATTGAATGTTCTTTTAATGAGCGTTCATTTTTAAAAAAAAAAAAAAAAGTACTCAATTTTCCTAAGATTATTAATAATAGTGGGCTTAGCTATTTCTCCTCCACCATGCATCTCTACAATTGTGTAGAGTATTACATATTGACTGCTATTTTTAATTCTCAAGTAGCTATGTTTTCTTAACACTACAGAGATCCACAAAGCAACATGGGACTGCAACTGTTAATCAGAAAAAATAATGTCAGAATTACTGCTGCAATCTTTCGATTGTCTTGAATTCATTTGATGGAAATATTTGTGGTGTTTATTTTTTTCACGAATGACCAGAATAAACAATATTATTTCATTTCAAAGAAATATCCAGTATGATGTATGTAAAAACACAACCTCAAAAAGGCCAAGCTTCAACCTGTTATGCTTAACAAGTATAAGTCTGGCTAATTTTACTGGAATATTAACTCAGAGATCCTGTCTTCAGTGGTCCCTAACACTATATGTAAAAATGACAACACATTAGTGAGGACTGTTAGATACTCCACTGTGTGCATTTTTATTTAAACAAAATATTCTCACCTCTATTTCATCCCATTTCAGATCTACAACTTTCTGTCCAGCCTTAGGCTGCCATGTGGGTAGCGTCACAGTTGCTCTTGAGCGAGGAAGCACAATGTCGGGCTCCAAGGTGGAGGAGACTGGGCTGCTTTGCCTGGGTGATGACGACTCTGTCTGTTCAGAGACCGGCGGGTTAGGAAATGGGCGCTCGCAGTTTGTCCCTTCGTAGCCTTCGCTGCAGACACAGAGGAAGCCATCACTGCTGGCACTGCAGTTTCCATGGTGACAGGGGTTGCTGGCACAAGGATCTGAAACAAACTGAGGGGAAAAAAAACCACCATGTGGGTCAATTACTGCATACAGACTCATGCCTGAGCTTTGTTAAAACTATAAAAGCCAACATTTGTCTCCTAAAAACATTTATGGACCAAATTCATCTCTAATATATCTTCAAGAAAGTAAATTCAAAGGATTAGAGGAGAGTGTCAATTAATGTGGTTCATTGCTCTTTACTGCTCCCAGATCATTTCATGCTAATTCACTGTTGATACCATCAATAAATCAAAGCAGCAAACAAAAGAGGGGAATGTGGCCACTGCTCACACTGTGCCGCTTTGCAGAACAGCCACTGAGTAACCTCCGTAGGGGACACACCACCAACTGGAGCAACATGCTGCTCTCCCAGTGCGCAGGCACGGGGCACAGGCCGCGCGCTGACGGCCAGGCGCTGACATGCAGCGCGAGGCGGCACAGCCAGCACAGCCGCAGCCCTGCTACACTCATTCCTCTGATGCTAGAAACTTTCAATCAGCAGTGGCCGGGGGAAAAAAAAAAAAAAAAAAAAAAAAAAGATTATTTCTAAGACAGCATCAGCATTTGTAATAAATAACAAGATCAAGTTCTGCAATGTGAGAAAAAATCCTGTCGTATGCTTGTCTGCTTTCTTCTCATTTCTAGCTTAAATTTATCTATAGCTGGCTGATACTCCATTTCTATGTCATTACCGACCTTCAGGTCAAATATTTCTTCCCTCTTCCATGCTGGCATTCACATCCATAATGTATTTAGGGAATATATATCGATAATCTCTTCCCAAGAGAGCTGATAGACTAACCGAGCTACAGCCACAGCTTGCGGAGGAAACTTCCACTCACACGAGCGGAGTAGCAGTTGAGGAGCCTTCCCCAGCCTCGCTCTTCCTTCAGCAAACGCCTCACTGCTTGGGTTTGTCCTGGAACTACTTTCCCCAGCGCTGGCAGAGGAACTTTTGCCTTAGTCAGACCCACGTCAAACGCCAGAGTCATTGTCGTCAGCTGAGCAATTAATATAGCCAGGCCACTCCCTTCATTTGTCCTTATATTAAAGTGACAACCTACCATTGAAAAGAGACTTTTTTCTTAGGGTACAAAATTCATCCAATTATTCCTGTGCTAAAAGCTACGCAGTTCTTCCCCGTATCACATTCCAGTCCTTCTCTGCAGGAGCAATGCTTCCTATTATTATATTTCTTGAAAAAGCAACACTGTTATCTAGGTGTTTATTAATGAAGATCAGCATCCACTTTTTATTGTAGTAACACGTATCACTACTACTTTAATTTAGCACGACCAGCAGTCTTAATTCATTCACCTTCTCCACACATCCATCACAAGATCTTAATATGATCCAGTTTATACTTGTGCTCATTAGTTCTTGTATATTTTCAGCTCCAACTTGCTAGCAACACCAGAGAGCTTTTTATATGCAAGTCACTTATAAATTAGTCGAACAACATTCCAGAAATAACCTGGAATAACTTTCCTATTAGCTTGGTTTATATAAAGCAATATTATAGCTGGCCTTGCCTGGAGGTTCTCCAGACCCTAGCCTAGCCTATTGTAATATTTTTGGACAGAAAATAGAGGACATGCTATTGTGAAATTTCATTTTGAAAATAGTTAATAATGAATATTGGATTTGTGCTGATGAAGAAGAATTAATGCTAGAAACCATCCACAATATATCGTCAACTCTGTTATTTACATTGCACGGGCACATATCTCAAAATATTTTAGGTAATACATCAGTGTCAGACCCCAATATATAAATACTTAAATAAGCAGTTTAAGTATACATAATATTATCTTGAGCCAAAGCAGCAGGGCTTTTTATGATGTGATGGGCTTATGTCCTAAAGTTTATCTTTCTTCCAAATCAACAGAATATATTAGTCCTCAGATTTCAGCTACTAGATTCACTTCTTGACAAAGTAATATTTGTATATGATAGGAAAGAACAGTTACCAGGAAGAAATACAGCCTAGTTCTGGTCTATAGTTTGCAAATTATATTTTCAGGTTGTTCACATCGCCAAGAAGCAGAGATTTTCATAGAATTTTCCCTTTTCTTTAGGAATGTTGGGGATAAAAGGCTTTGAAGTGTGAACAAAGCTCTGTTCCAAATTTTTTTTTTGCAATAATTTCTCATATTCTAGTTATTTAGATAGGATTCAATTTGAGTTTCCAAGTCATGCAAGCCCTCTTAGTGTTGGCTGAGTGTTCCTTACTTATTATTCTGCAATTAATCCAAATTCACATTATCCTTTGATTAATGAATCAGCACTAATTTGATTTCAAGGAAATTTAATTGTTCATCACACCCAAGTGTTATTATTGGCAAACTACTGTAACAAGAAAGGACACAACATTTCCAAATAGTCACCAAGGTTATGTTTTCTGCCCTTGGTCAATATATGTTTTTACCAGCAGAGTAACGGAAAGGCCTCAGCGCCTTCCTTCACTGTCAGCTGTTGCAGACTAGTTGAGCCACAAGGGTAAAGAGGCACCAACGACACCCACCAAGCCCTGCTGCACACACCAGGCACCCAGGAGCCCTTTGGACCTTGTGAGTGTCCACTACTGTCCCCATGCACTCCAGGGAACAGTTTAGTTCACATGAGGATTAAAAATATATGAGTGGAGACAGAGAACTTCAGCCATACTCTTCATTATAACTTAATTTTATAACATATTTCACCAAAATTTAAGACAGCCTTCCTTTTTCTTTGTTATTACTAATTCTAAAGCTCATTTTTTCTTTCACGGGGCTTATCAAAACTAATGCTTTTTGTGCACGTAAGTTCTCTGCAGAACTAAAAGTTCATTTTGATTAGCAATTACAGATAGGCAACAAAAATAAAACTGATTAATTTATGCTATGCTTGTTTCCATGATCCCTCTAGTCATCTCCTAAATCACTGGCAGTAAGAGGGGGGCAATCACTTTGAAGAAAAACTTGACACAGTGAACAATATGGTTATTGTAGAAAATACGGGTAGAAATTGGATGAGGTTTTTAACCAATTTTGAAATGCAGAGGACAAAGTTAAGCAATGTCCTTGGTCTCAAAACTGAGGGCAAATGCTAAGTATATCATGAACATACAGTTAGGAAAGGATATTTTTTCAGCCTTTCCTTGGAAGTTCACAGTACTTTGAAGCAGTGAAGCACAGAAAAGAGGAAGTATGCAGCAAGCATCCATAGAACCACTGATTAAAAGATGAATACAAAATAATCACTACTAAAAATTTCCAGATTTAAATTTTACTTTTGAATAAAATCAGCAAGTGTATCTGCTATAGAGCTCTACTGTTTTTCCCCCATATGTCCATTTAAAATTCTGCCTGCATTCATAAAACGCGCATTGCCTAAACAGGCACAATCAGCAGTTGCAGCACCTCGCTGACAAAGCAGAGCTAAAAATTGTGAAGACGCATGTCCTTCCAAATGCTACTTCATAAGCCTGGACAGCTGTAAATTTTGTAGTATTCTTCCCAGTAAAGTCTTAAGATAGATTCATATCAAGGTGCACTTGATACTGCAGCTAATTTTGCAAAGGCAGACAGAGTACTAACACAGCTACAGCATAAACATTAGGGGATTTTTTTTTAGGAATCACACTCAAAAGCACAGATTTTATTCCTGCTATGCCAATCAACCCTATTGTTTCCTAAGGTTTTTGTTTAGGATAAAACTCTGCAGGGCGGGTATTATCTGCAAGATCTTTTTGCTGCTACTTTTTCTGGATACACCAACTGCACCATATAATGCACAATGCATTCGATCTCCCCTCCCCTAGAAAACCAGCTTTTGGCTGCAACCTACAACCTCAGTGTACGACAACACGACAACAAAATGCCAGCCTGCAACATAGCTTCAGTACAATATAGAAAACCCAGAATGAGTCCAGTCCCCAGATTAGGGACTCAGCTAATTAAATTTCCAGCAATCTGCTAAAAAGACAAAGTTGCCCCAACAATATCAAAGTTGGATATTTTATATTTATGTTCAGTAGCACTCACAACCTTCAAAGCAGTTTTCAAACATTCAAACTCCAAACCAAATCAACAGAGACCAATTCTTCAATGGCTTCCTGAGAGATTTTTTCAAGCTACAAATAAACTTTTGTTTTTCACATCTGTAGACTTACTATGGCTGATTGGGATTTTGAGAGTCAGTCTTAATAAGGCAGCACAGGACAGTGGTCCTGCACCCACCTTGATGGAGAAATTCCCTGATACAAAAGCAGGTAACTTGTCCCAGAAGATCCACCTTGAATCCCTGGAAGAGGAAATGGATCAGACAAACCAATTCCGAAGTAGGCACCAGGCATTAAAACTTAGCAGCTTATGAAAACTTCAGAAAACAAATAATTTAAACCTTGCCTATAGTTTAAGATATTATCAGCTTGAGGTGTTTTCAAGTAGAAAATATTTTTGAACTAACAAGTTATTTCTTCTAAGACAGTTGGAAGTATCACATGATCTCTGCACATTCATCCATTTATGAGAAATAAAAGAAATAAATGGAAACGTTCTACATAGCAACGGCAACAAAGATTATCTAGAAACATAATCTCTTTGAAGGAATAGTTTGGTTATATTCAAGCTATTATTTAAGTTTCTTCTGATTCAGTCCTTCCCACGGGGATGTTTTGAATCCCATTCTATTAGGCACTGTATATCAATGCAAACGAGGCAAGGAAACAAAAGAGAACAGAGTGAATTGAAACAGAAAAATCAGATGCTCGAAGAGCGTCCACAGAAAAAGCACCGAGAGGAGTGTATTAACAAATGCATTTTCTTTTATTTTGAGGAAAACTGTCTTGCTACTCAGTGGGACTAAGCAAGACATGTGGGTTCAATTTCTGTCTCTCCCAGTGGCATCGTGTTCGACTTGAGAAAACTCAGACTCTATTTCTGCCTCTACAGTTTCTTAACTGGGAAATGGAGCTTTCTATTTCCCTTCTCACATTGTCTGTGCAGCTGAACTCTTAGAAAGTTCAGGTTAGGAAGCACAGAGCCAGATTGAAGATAGGAACTCAGAAGTACCACTATAATACAAGTCAAAATAATAAGGAAATTAATCTCTGTATAGGAAGATAAAGATGTAATGTGTACCTATTCAGTGCTATTAAAAATATTTACTACAAGTGAAATTGCATACATCGACATCAGTTTTCGCTTGCAGACTAAGCAGACTAACTAGCCCTTTGCCTAATGCGGCAGTGGCCCTAAGAGAAAAAAAAGCTTCTAATACAATTAAGTTTCAGCATTTCTCGACTCTTGGGTAAGTACCACTGTATAACATAACAGACATCTGCAGGACTGGCACCTTTTGATTCTAAAGCAGTCCAGTATCATCTGAGCTCTTCAGAGCAGATGACAGCTCTTCAAAACTCTTTCTTTCCCTGATCCACATAAAAAGGCAGATATTTCTCCAGTGGGATTTGCACCTTCCTTTGAGAGAAATGAAGACGATCAGGCAGCAGGATTTGGGTTTCTATTCTCAATTCTGTCACGCAACTCATTTAAATCCTCCCTTCTGTGCAATCCACCCTGTGCCAGGTGAAGAGGCACTGCAGGAGCTTGACCCGGCTCCCAGCAGGAATCACAAGGGCATCGCTGCCCCACGGGGTGCAGCGGCTTCCCTGCACCTTACTCAGATGTCACTGAGGTCATACTGGAATCAGAATGCTGCCATTTCACTAAAAAACAATTATGTGCCTGTGTGATGCTATCTCATACTAAGCAGCAGCTATGTACTATGGACTACATCAATGAGGGCCCTGAATATCAGAAACTGTAAGGAACAGGCAGGGGAACTGGCCAGGCCAGAAAGTCACAGAAATAACATGTTATAGGTAGCATTAACGCAGCAAATAATTCACTTCCAATTACCAACAATTCATTAAAAGCTGCAACACAGAATTAAAAGTAACCAAGATTAGAAGACTAATGCCAAGCATTGCATCATACTGAAACTATTATGTAAGCAACCTCTTTCTAGAAATACGCATTTAATGTTTTGTTTTAGCAATTCCACTTAACTCCCCAATATGTGAAGATATCAACAAATCTAATGAAGGGGAGCAATTCCTATCAGATAATTCAGGACATTATTCTTACCTTTAAAACAACGTTAACCATGAGCATTTGGGATTGCTTCCAAGCTGCCATTCTCATTTTATGGGTTTTGAATATTCAGGGTAACGAAATTACCAGTAAATGTAACAAATGGGTATACAGTTTTTTCTTTACTAAATGAAGTAGCAAAAAAAATGCCTAAATAAACTGTCTGCATAAATGAGAACCAAAGTATGGATGCTCAAAGCTATTTGAAAAGCCAGCAGACATAATAAGGCAACTTTAAACACCACAATAGATGTAAAAAATAGAGCTCTGGCCCTTCACAGAGCAAGCTACCATAGGTAACTACTTTGCAATACCTATTTTCGACACATTCCTTCAGGCATTCTGCAGTTACTACAAAATAGAGTTCACTGCCCTTCACTGCCCCCACAGAGTACTCGCTTACATCTACGGATGTAAGATCTTACATGCTTGATATAATTCCAGGGTTCATAGCACTGCTTGATTTAGAAGTTTCATGTCTGAGCCCTTCTATAGATGAGATATAGTTAAAAAAAAGATACAGTAAAAATAAATAAATAAATAAATAGAACGAGGAAGCTAAGCAGCTTTTCTTGTCACAAGTGATTAGCTCACTTCTTTGTCTTTTAAAAAACAGCTGGAGGCAGTACAGAGAAATCTGCAACTTCAACCTCCTTGCACCTGCATGCAGTGAGAGATGTCAGCTCACCATCTTCCCCAGTCCAAGGAGTTTTAAGCCAACATCTAAATCCCAAGTCCAGAAGACCTTTTCATTTGACTTTAACATGTAATTGCACTAAATATTTGAAAAAAGTTGGCAACAGAGATAAGAGCAGAGAGTCTCTCCACTCCTCCTTGCTTACACACTATCACTCACTCACGCTGACATCTATTCTCACCTCTCTCTCTCTGGCCCTGTGATTCTTGCTGTGTGAAAACAGCTTAAACTATGACACTTTATCTCACATTTCATGACAGGCTAAGAGTGAGATCAGTTACTGTACAGCTGCTAACAGGCACTAACTTGTTAAGATATGACAACGGCAGCATATGCTTGAACTTTTAGAATAAGCAAGTCTTCAGATAAAGGCCTAAAATAAGCCTTTATAAGTCTCTACTTCAATGCAGTTCTACTTTTAACCTCAACTGAAATTGTTTTTTTTTTTTTTTTTTTAACCTCTCCCTGATTTTTTTTTTTTTTCTGTCAAAATCAGTCAATGAATTTTGGGAGGGTTATTTTTTTTAAAACTATATTTATCTCATCACCCAAAGCACCTTTAAGATTCTTCTTAAAAATAACAAACTTGTCAGTCATTTTGCCCCACAAATGATACAATGGCTGTTGCCAAGGGTTTAATCACTCTAGTCTTCGCTAATACCTTCTCTTTAATGTTAGGGTTTTTTTTTTTTTTTCCTTGTAATTTCAGTTTCTAGATGACTATCACAACTTTTAGCTATAAACATCAAGTTATCACTTCTTTAATGCCCAGGACTCCGTCGTCCTGCTAGAAAAGGTCAAGCAGGAAACTGCCTCTGCAAGCTCAGGCGCAGGGAAGTGGAGCTCTGCCCTCCGCCGCACCGCCCTGCAGCAGCAGCGCCCGATCGGAGCAGCCGTCCCGCAGCAAACTGCAAGCAGCTCGTCATTACAGAGAGCAATGCATTTACTATTTTCCTTCTTGCAGACATGTGAGAGATGACTCATAGAGGTCCATTTGTCATAACATCTTTACCCTGATGTCTCCAGGATGCCTTCTATACATCATTGCTCAACATTATGGAAGATAAATGTAGAAACGTAACATGAGTTGTGGTCCAGTAAACAGTGCTCTGCAACTCAACTCCTCTTCAATTGTTTTACTTCTGGCCTAAAGTGGGTAGCTTTGCTACCAAATTCATTCCAATATTAATGATACTTTCTGGAATAGATATCAGGATTTGCTCCCCTCTCCCTCCCAGATGAAGGGGAATTTAAAATTCTGCTTTAGAGCTTTAATTACTTTTATTTATATTCTCTCTTTCAGTTGATCTAAACCTTGGAATCCACAAAATCCAATGCAGGACTCTACAGCCCATTTTACTAATGCTTTAGAAAGCAGGACTTCACCCTAAACAAATCCTCCTATGAAGTGTCTTCAGGAGGTTATATATCAAATGGCCTTTTGTGTGTCAAACTGCACTGCAAATACACTATAATTTTCCTGTCTACTGTGAACCCTAGAGACAGTATTTTCAGCAATATCATTTTACATCTTCTTCTCCAACTGCACAAATTTTCCTTTTGATGATTTACAATCACTGGCATTAGTCTGTATCCATCTAAGTTCAAACTTAGGTCATGGATCTTTCCCTACTTTTTTAATTTCTCCAAGTTCGTTATTGTTCACTCTAAATGGTTTCAAATCTCAAACTTTAGTAGCATATCCAATGCTGGTGGGACTGGCCCAGTCCCTTAATGTTTCACTGCTATGAATTAGGTTAATCAATTTCTGAACTCAGCAACAATCTAGGGCATCTGAAAAATCCTATGGCAATTACCAAAACTGCAGAACTTTGATGACAAATAAGGAAATCCTTCCTTTCACCCAATTTAAATTTACTATAATTTTATTGCATGTCCCTATTTCTTATCCTGCAATATATGTTACTCTCTTCTTCATATTACTCCCGATTTAACAGACTCTCACCCTAATTGTTTTTGGAAAGAAGTAGATAAGTCCTAGATATTCAGAATCTGTTCCATATACCTTTGTTGCCACGCTTTGTCCTTTTCTGAGAAAGCCAGCATGTATTGCAGAAGTGGGCATCCTTTGTATTTATATATTGGCAAAGTGACATTATGATGATGAAAGGACTAGAGGAGAAAAACAGATAATCAGAATAATAAAACCTACTGCCAAAATGGGCGCTATTTATCATTTCCTATCGACACTACACATAACTGTGTCTCTCTTTTGGCTCTCTCTAGTCAAGGACAAAATTCAGGGTCTCCCCTGGGTCAGGCACAGCCTCTTCGCAGTCCTATGGGTCTCTGTTCTTCTGCACAGATTAAGACCCCATGGCCACGACCCACAGCAGTCAGAAGGTAAAGGTTTACAGCTCTGGTCCAGAACCGCCTCGAAAACTTCACTTCAAACCAAAGACTATCATTCCTTCTGGAAATACAGGGAGCATTGCAAAGGAAAAGGTTCTTAACTTGCAAAATGGCAAACAGCGACATTTGCAATTTTGCAATTTTTAAAGTCTTCATCTAAATCAAAAGGGTTTTTTAACCTAATTTTTTAGTTATTTTCAAAAAATTATTGCATAAGGTAGAAGGGGGATAATTTCTGAAGCAGGAAAGAAATACTGGTAGAGACACTCTAGAGCATGAACAAAAGAAGCTGAGATGAGGATCAGGAGAGACAAAATATATTGTGGTGGCAGAACAAAGAAACATCAAATTATTCCAAACATCTAGTAGCAGACTAAGTCAGATTTTCTAATATTAAAGTGCATCGTGAGTTTAGTATTTCTTTTTCGTCTATTGCAAGACACTGAGTTGCAGATGAAACAAAAAGGGAGAGATGTCTAGGGCAAAGAAAGAGATTTGCACTGCAAGGATAGAAGAACACAAGTCTCTTACATAAGATTACTCTAGCATTTTAAAAAAATGAGTCAGCACTAAATATTTGCTAGTCTTGGTATTGTCTCTTTAACCTAAAATCCCCACCTAGAGATATGTCCTTGAAGCATTCACCTATAAGATATTCATGTACACATGAATCATTTATGAAAAATACTAAAAAGGGGCTGCAACATAAGTGCTACTTTCTGAAATACTAAAGAAAAAAAGGATAATTCCCCAATCTACAGGGAAAAGTTGAACTATAAAGCAGTTAAAGCCCAAAAATCATTATTTATGCACATAAATCATATAAGCTTCCCCTTAGTGCTTTTACTTACAAGATTAATAAAGCCTCTTTTCTCTCTGTCCATCTCCCACTCCCTCACTCTTTGTTACTAGAGAATGAAGGAAAAATTGCTGGTAGAGGAAAAAATAACACACAAAGCCAAATGCTTTCTCCATTGTCCAGACCATATTAGGAGGCTTGGGTTAGAAGTCAATCCTGATAACTTCTTACTATATTTAGCTTTGTAAACTCTAATCTCTCCTCTGAAAATGGCTGAAGATAAAGCATCCCTTTGCAATCCTATAATGCGCTAGTTTACCAGATCCATACAACTTTCTCCCTCTTCCAGTGATCAGGTGCTTAATTCCAAGCTCATCCGGAAGGGTAGCTCTGGCAGCAACCAATTCATTATCCTAATGTTCCTATATCTGATTTGGAGAAACACAAGTCAATTTTTGTTATTTGCCCTGTTTGTGCAATATCACCTAGAATTCCAGAGCCAAATTCAAGTAAATATAGAAGGAAAACCATGAGCTGATCTTAAGACTATTGCAGGCACATACTAAATCTTCACAGTCTTTTCCCTCAAAAGAAATAGGTCTGAGTTTAATGGCACTGAAATGATGCTCAAAGCCTTAGGGCCAGAGGGATATAAGCATCATCATGTAAAAAATACTCCTATTGTTATCGTCTATTCTGCTGAAACACTAGCTTGCTGTGACAGCACCAACAAAAGGGAAGAGTAAATGAAACATTAAATTCTCATTTAAATCAGATACATCTTTTTTGCTCATTACTGCTTTCAGAAAGTTAGAAATCTGCTACTCTGCCAGCTTTTGCTGCATTAAACAGAAGAAGGCAAGAGATCACTAGACAGTCTACTACATACAATTAGGGCACTTCTAAAGCAGAGTGTCAACACCTGCATAAATAATCAGTGAGAACAAATATACAGAACAGGCATACACAGCATATAATACTTCTTTACACTCAAACCTGTCATGTTGCTAAGAGCTTCCCCTTCATTTAGTCTGATGCCAACAACAGCCTACCAGGAATGAACTAGCACCTGAGACAGCTATACTGGAATCCAGTGATAAGCTACAGTCAAGTCGAAAGACAACTCAGTTCTGGCCAGCTACGCTGGTCATGAAGGGATTGCTAACACTAGAGAGAGAAGCCTGCAAACCAGAGATATTTTATCACATCTTTGCCTTCCTGACCTTGTAGGAAAGAACTGAACTTGAGAAAGGTGAGAGACAGAAAGGGAAGGAAAAAGCAGGTGGATCCTGCACAGGCTTTGTCATATAGCTCTTTTGCCAAGGTATTTTCAGCTTGCTCTGTCACACTTCTGCTATTCCTTCTATGAGCTTTTACTCAGGCAAGCTTCAGAGTTTGTGAATACTGCACTCAAAAATGATAAGTAAGGACAAATATTTAACGATTTCTTTTAAATTTATTATCTCAAATGGGATTTGAATCTTTAAAAACCATGAAATCCTTCCCCTGAAAACCAAGATAGGAGAAAAAAACACCTTCAGACTGTCTGAATTGTGACTTTCCTGCTGAAATGTGCAAACCCTCCCCAGATATTTACATACTTCTTAATTGCACATAAACATATCACATGCACACACACAAAAATTAGTTACATGGGGAAAACAATCAATATGATTTAGCTGAAATACAGCTAAAATTATTAATCTTATCTAAGCAACCAAAGCTGTAGAGATAGCAATAAATCCTTTTAGTGCCATCTACCACCTTAAAAAGAAAGTCACCCTCAACCACAAATGTGTAAACAGATGTGCCAGGCCAATATCTGGTAACTGAGTGGCAAATAACACAAGCACACTGAAGCATCATCCTGTCCTAAATTTATTTCAGATCCTTTCCTTCATTCAACATGTATAAAATACAGAGAAAGAGAAAAGAAAATCAGTTTTTTAGATGACAAACCATCTGGTACAATGCCTGAAATGATTACTGTTTCCTCTAGAATAACTTTCCAAAGGCTGGTGACTACTCCTATTTTCTTATTTCATGATAGAATTAGCTTGGAACAAAACTGCATGCTGAACTGCTGGAAATAGAATTACATTTACAATTTAGGATACGCTCTACTGAAACTGTACTTGTTCTTTTATTTCATACAGGAAATTTTGTCTGTTGATTTATTACTGTACTTCATTACCAATTCTTATTAGATTTCAAATTTGCATTGACCTTGCAAAACAAAGCACTAACTATCATCACACTGAGATTGGTTTTGTTCTTTTTTCCCCGTCTTGTTTTCTTTCTTCCTTTAAACACAAAGTACCACGTTGCTAAATCCATTCTACCTATTTAACCGTCTCAGCTTATTATAGAAAAATTGACAAAACAGAATTATCTCTTTATCACTTTCCAGTAGATGCATTCTTTTTCTTCTGTATCTTCTTAAGATCAGCAAATTCAATATACTGATTTTTTTTTTCCATTAACCTCTTAACTCCCTGTTCTGCTTAAACAACTGCAATCTTTCTTTCATGTATATTTATCACACGAAGCTCTTGCCAGATTTGGCGTGAAGGTTGGGATAGAAATGCTCATAACCCTATTCTATGCACATGGGAACCAAATGATTAACTCTCTCAGTGATTACTGTCTGGGACACTGATTAGCTTGCATGGGTTTTCCAGCTAGATCAATCCATCTAATAAAATGTATTGCTTTATTTACAAACCCCATCCCAACTATTATCAAATATTATTTCTTTTAAAGGTCAACTGGACTAAAGTTGCTAGTTAAGCACTACAAAAATCAAGCACTGTGACAGAACAGGACATCTATTAAGAAAGTAAGTAATAAGGCACCTAAACAATACAATAAAAAAGCAAAGTTTAACCTTGAAGACGACTGACATCTTGCAGCTGAATGAATGCCTAAAACACATTCCTAACACACTTCATAACTAGGTGGCAGAAGTTCTCTTGATTTAGCATCTGAGGTGTTTTCTACAGCTTAATTAAGTCAATTTTTTTTTTCCACAGAACAACAAGCTTTGAATTAAGATTTTAGTTTCTCCCATTTCTCAAATATGCTCTTTCTACTTTTGCAGTGCCAAAAATATTTGGGACGCACCTTGAGGATGAGAGGCCTCTATCAGACTTGACCTTTTACTGCACCTGCTCTGCTGATGCTTCCTCATCTCTCTCTGCTTGTAGTATTCATCCTCCCCTGCCACCTCAATCAAGTGGCAAAATTTCTCTATCGCCTTGTTTAACTAAACAGGAATTCTGTCCAGGCACAATTCTTTGATAGCAACAGAACACCTTGGAGTGTGGCTCGGCAGTGACAGAGCACGGCACTCGCAAAGCAAGGTTTCTTAACCTCATTCTTGAGTCAAGAAATGTTCATTTCAGACATTTCTTGCCGCATCTCTTTATACAGCTGCTGTTCTGCTTTTGGCCGAAACTCCCCTATCCTTCTTCACTCTTCCTCAAAACTAAATTCTTAAAATATGTTTTGGTAAGAAAATGGGCCTTTCTACCCGCTCATTATAGCTCCACAAGTATCAACAAATTTCCATTCTAAATATGTAGATACGGTCTTACTTCATCATATCAGTATTTGAAATATGAAGCTTATATTCCTGACTTTTGTCTTTTAAAAGAAATGCTGCCTAAGTTTTCCCAACATTTTCCTAGATAAACCCTATTATTAGGGCTAGTTAACTTTACTTTAAGCAATATGATATTTATACTTATTTTAAAATACTTACAACAACTTTTTTTTTGTGCAAAGCCCTTTCCCTTTTATCTTTCAGATTTAAAGCAGTATAACAGACATCCATATTTACTTCATCACAACAAAGTGTGGATTTACATTTTCTCTGCTTACTGTGAAGATTCTATAAGCTTTTGAAGGATGAGGCGGAACAGATTTTTTTTTAATCCTCTCCAAATTATTTAACACAATTACAAGCAGGGATTACTCGAAAGAACTCTCACAACTTGAGCACTTCAATATTCTGTTGCCTTGCAGGCTGCAGAACTGTAAATATTTGAACTAGCTCTCGGAAATCAGCTTTTAACCTTCAGTCTACTTTTAATACATGTAATACCTTTTAAGGGTATTTAATAATAAAAGGGCAATACAATGCTCCTCAAAGAGGCTCAGAAAATATCTGACTTACAGCTTTTCTTACTAACTTAAAATGCAAAGCGAGGGCTCATAAGAAACAATTCAATGTCCTATTTCTCACAAAGCAGCACTGATTTAGGCACCCAAATAAGCTGAGCGCAGACAATGCAAAACAGCTCCAAACCTTTGCCCTTACAGAGGACAGCCAAGGAGAGCGCTCAGGTTCATGCTGCTCAGAGCCAGTGGTTCTGATGTTCTGCGTGAAATCTCACACTGGGAAAGGATAATATTTGAATGTCACGAGTTTACCTCAAATTCCATTATCCTATGTTTCACACTGCACATGCCTTAACTCCATTGGTAACATTTCAAGTGTTCCAACTACTTGTACTCACCAGGAAATCAAAGAGAAATATCATGATACAGTCCTCATTTTAATTATTTATCTATTCTGTTTATACATTTCACTTTAATAAGTACTTACATATCTATTAGAGTAAACAGCCTAAGTTTACCACAATCCAAGTGAGTGCCTTGCCTACTGAGAAACACATTTCTTCAAGCTCATTTTCTCCAGGATACTTAATTTCTATTGAAGTAGAAACTTTCCAATGGATGGAACACAGTCAATGCAGGTTAAGTTACATCCTTGAGTTACAAGTATAAACAAAGCAACGCTTGACTACTGCTCCCCTACATTCAAAATTGACATCCTAAACACCTGACAGTTAGACACACATTCTCACTCTCTCCTTGCTAAAACCTGTATATTTTCTTCAGAAAAGTTTGTTTTCAATAAACTACAATAAACACTTTATTGCAGTTTTTATTATGTATGTCATAGACATACACACTTATCAGAATTCCCCTCTTTCCTTCCGCTGCCCTAGCTGGTCATTGTTTTCAATAGCTTGCAACTTTCAGCACAATGGTCTACATCTTTCATTGTACTATTATAAAGCTAATGTGCAGACTACCCAAACCTAATCGGGCCTTCCAGTGCCTAGTTCACTAATGATCTGCTAGTATTTCACTGAATAATATTTGAATCATTTGTTAAGTGGATAATCATCACTCTGGAATTTGCCAAAAGGACTTAAGAAAATCCTTAAACGATGAAACTTACCTACTTGCCGTGTGCAAACCTCCAGAGTAATTACATAGGCTGCAGGGTATCTCTAGCTGCTAAGTACTACATTTCTAAGTGAGCCAGAAGATGCTAAAAACTAGACAGAAGAGGAGAAAACCTTATCAATTTTGTCTCCTAAAAACCTCCTGCATAGTGATTCTCCCTGCAAGAATGTTTAATATTCACTAATACTTGTTTTCAGTTGGATTATATGGGGAAAAAAAAATGGGACATAGGGTGATCTTCCCCATTTTAGATAACTCATATCTCTTTGGTTACAGCGCCTGAATCTGTGAACCTTGCAAATTATCTTGCATCCAGAAACATAAAGCCAAGGACCATAATGCCTTAAATTATAATTGGAGCTTTGTTAATCAAACTTCTGAATAAAAGTTTTACCCAATTAGCTCCCTGTTAAACAACAGAGTTACTGGATTTGCACAATTCCTTTCCAATTGCTTTGTGTTACCTCGCTTTTGCTCTTGGGTCCTTGTGGTGACCTATAAACCGACAAAGGCTTCTTATCAGGACTCTGCAGCATCCAGGACTGAGGAACTCAAGTCAGAGCTCTCACCGTACCCTGCAGGGTCAGGGAAAGTGTTTCTTTGTTACAGGGAAAAAATGGGATAACTTTACAAGGGCTTTGAGAACAGGGCTTCATAAAAATGTGAACTTCTACTATATAGAAATAAGCAACAATGGAAAAACTCACTGAGAAGTTAATGCCTTTATCCTCTTAGCCTCTTCTAATCATAGAAACATGGACAGATCATTTAAACTTCACACAGTCATTCAGGAGCAGTGTCATTAACAGATTTCATGTGTTTATTGCAGGAGGGGTGAGATTCAATGCTAACATGGATGCTTTCTATTACTTAGGAGAAACTATCATCAGTGCAGATAATCCCTGTACTTGACCGAGGAAACATGAAGATACACTATTTTTCTATCTCAAAATAAACGTGCAATAAGATTCTGTGATTCTGTGAAGAGAAAAGGGAAAACACAGGACTCCTATTGCTATTTCCAATTTTTTATTTTAGCCCTATGTCCTTTTTAGAGTAACTTTAATTATTACTTTGTTTCCAAATTGACAGGCTGAGATTTTTACTTCTGTGTAGCCAGGAAAGAACCATCAGAGAAGTACAACCTATGGCAAACACAACAACGTTCCCTATAAACACTTCTTAGTATTTGCATGTTAGAAGGAGAGCAGTAACCTTGACTTTACCGCAGGAACTGATGATCACAGATTTAAGATGACTGTTCATTATCTTCTAGATTTTATTTTTACAATCTCAAAGTCTATGTAGCCCCATATAGACTTCTAATAGATCTCTGGGGTTTTAACTAGCTACAGCAGTGATGTCTTTATGAAGATTTCTTAGTTTACCAGGATTTTAAATGTCTAAACAAATCGGCATTCTTATTCAGGCACCAATATGAAATGACTTCACCTGACAGCAAATCCAACATTTAGGCATGCTTTTCCATACAGGTGCCATCACAAGGCTCATCTGTATCAAAACAATTGAAGCTATTAATTTCTTCTTCAGGAAAACAAACAAATAAATAAATAAACAAATAAATAAAAGAGCAGGATGAGTGCTAGCTAGCACTAATTTAGTAGACCTATCAACCCTTTCTGTAAGCTATACCTAAGGATTACATCTCCAGCTTGTCTAAGCAAATACATGTATTTCATATCTTTTCCATTTCTTCTACATCATATATCTTGAAAGTGTCTTGAAAGATATTCTAACAGGTTCACTCTTTCAGAACAAAATAGTAGCGACAGCAACAACCTAGAAACATCAGACTTTAGTCAAGAAAGCCTCATGACATGTTTTTCTTCATAATCTTACACTACAGTGTAAATAACTATGTCCTTCCATAAAGCATTGAAAGCCAATGTTTTTGTGCCTCAGAAATATATTTCACCTATATTTTCCCATTGTGTTTTACTTACAAAATGTTAGTGAGATGGCCTACAAGAAATGTCTTTCATTTTAAACTGCATGACCCAGGGAGAAGCAAAATTTTTATAACACGTTTGCCAATTAACATATGTAGAACAAAAAGCTGGGATGAATTGTTCTAGATACATCTGCTACTTGTAACTGACATATGTCATTTGGACCAGAAACACCACTTTTCAGAAACTGCATTACAGTAAAATGACATTAGTCTGTATTTGCTATGATGAAAAACATACTATAATGACTCACTATTTCTAACGTAAGGAAAGATGGCTTTAACAAGAGGATGGTCTTTCTCGCACTGAAGTTTCTAATTGCTACTCCTCTCTATAGCAATTAATCTGTTAGTTCAGTTAACATGATGCAAGGCATCTCTTTGTTCCTTACCTTTATTGTAATCATAATCAAAATGTCTTTTATAACAATTTTACTCCACTAGGAGACAGATACAACAGCCAAATGTTTATACAGTAATTGCCACTAAGGAGAGGGGAGAAAAAGAAAAAAGTCACCCTGATAACAGGCTGATAACAGACATGACCTTCTCCTGCAAACCAAACACTATAAGGCTACTCGCATTTTATTTTCACTGTGACAAAAAAAAGTTCATATGTGACAACAGGAAAATAAGTGTATTTTTCATAGGACATCAGTGTATTATCTCATTTCAAAATGTATAGCTGCACAAAATAAAAAAGAAAAAACACGGACTATATAGTCTGTTCACACTAGATACAACTTGCACATAAATGTTGCTCCAGTGTAACTCACCCACGTCTGCATGGACAAGTCTCACCAGCACAGCACTTCCAAAATAAGGGTACTTACCAGCCTATTTATAGATCAGCATCTCCAAACAATTGCAGACATGTAAGTATAATACTTACGCTTAACACAGAAAGAGGATTTTCAGGAGAATAGTCCTTGTCTGTCTGTGTCTCCCTCTCTCCCCCCCTTCCTCCTCTGTCTCTCCTCCTCTCTCTCTCTCTCTCTCATTATGATTAAACAAGGACTGTTTAACAACATTAAAAGCCCTAAATATGGATGGGGAAAAAAAAAAAAAAAAAAAAAAAAAAAAAAAAAAAAAAAAAGGCATCAATTTCTGTGGCAAATACATTATGATTATTACATCCTTAATAATTTTGCTAAACTGAAGCCCAAAACTTATTCCAGCAGAAACTGTAGCATCTCTTTTCAATTCAATTCTACTTTTCAATTTCTGTTTTCAGGATATTAAGCAATTATTTTGATTGCTGCCTTAACAGTACGACACTATTCTGCATTACAAACAGGAACTGAATGTTAATAACTATATTTACGTACATTTATTAATGATAAGACATGAGCATTCCTTAAACTTGATGAGCAGTAGTGCAATTCCCATATAGTAAGGTAGGTTCCCATGTGGACTGTGGAAAATGCAACAGCTTAAGATAAATGACAGTGGCTGCAAATGAGTTCTTCTAGGGATTCTCATCATTCACGGCAGGAAATAGATAGGAGATAGGAAAGACAGATATTGTAGATTCTGCCCATTATAACCAGCCATGCTTTACTTCCCAACAAGTGTTACCTTCCTGACAGTGTGAAGATTGATTCTTACTGTATGAGTCATATTCCTCTAGTTGTATTTGGATTTGAATAAAGGCTTTATTTTCTCTACTACATTTCAATAATCTTAATAATTTTCTTTTCTCTCCCACCTTCTTTGTGTTCATGGCATATTTCGGAGATCTCTTGTCTAAACATTCCCTTATGTAGTAATGGAACCGAGAATCATTAGTAGTCGTTACTGAACTGTCTTGTCTCCAAAGCAGAAAGTACGGCTCACACTGCGAGAGCAGAGTGCAAAGAAGACCGCACTGCCCTGGAAGAACATTGATTAGCTCACGAGCAAAAGCCAAAACAAACATGCTATCAGGATTCCAAAAGTGATAAAGTCTTGACCAAAATTACATGCAAGTACAAAAGACAAGATACAAGTAATATGGGTATTTCAGTTGAAGCACCTTTTTGTGTTTTTTTTTTTTTTTTAAATACTTCCATTAAGTTTCTTTTGAGGATGCTTCCTGGAGGAGACAACAATTAAGGAAATAAGGGAATAATGAGAGATGATGTCCCTGTAACAACAGACCAGATTTTTTTGACTTGTATTTTTCAAGGCAATATAGAGTCAATAACGTCCATATTTTCCATCTCCATAAAAGCTTTAATCTACATAACTCTACATATTCCTGCACACACACACAAAAAAGATAACACGAAAAGCATTGAACAAGTACACGCTTCCACATCTACCCTACATTTTAGGTAGGTATGAAGTAGACTGCTGTGTGTTTTGGATGAGCACAGAATAAAGAGGTAACTTGGGACCCTGACTTTTTTTTTTTTTTTTTTTTTTTTTTTTTTTTTTTTTTTTTTTTTTTTTTTTTTTTTTTTTTTTTTTTTTTTTTTTTTAAATGGACAAAATTCTAGAGTTCCAAAACAATTTGGAATGTATGTTTGGGAAATGATCATATAAGACATAACGAACAAATACACAGGAAACTGAGTGACACCTGACTGAATTAAGTGATGGAAATACATTAATCACCAGCTAGTACTTCACTTCAATGAGGTGAAGTAGCAGAGACATGCAAAGCAACTGTTGCCTTCCAAACACTAAGCAACCAAAACAATCCTTTCTTTTTCAAAACGTAGCAGCAAGCATATCATTATCAACTGTATGGTCTGCTCCTTTAATAAAGCATTAATGCTATCGCTCATCCTATTTAAATACCCACATAGTACTGGAAAAAAATTGTAAAGTGTAGCAGCATAAAATGGAATCTATAGCGAAAAGAAATACTGCAGTAACTCAAAAGCTCTAAAGCTCTATTTGAAGATAGCCTAGGAAAAATTACATTTTGTTTTCCAGCTATTATACCAGAAAATAGCTATCAAAAGAAAGCCTAAATGCTGAAGTGTAGTATTTTGTATTGCGTCTTTAAAGTCTGCTAAAACTTTAATGAGCTGGAATCGAGAACATGTGACCCTAAATTGAGAGGCTGTTAAATAAAACATGTAGGAACATGCTCAAAGCTTTCATTTGGAATTCTATTCTATATTTGAAGCTTAAATGTCTGAAGAATTACCTCAGGTAACCAATGAAAAAGGTCTGCAGATAAAATTCAGTAGTTCAGGAGGCAAAACACAGATAAATCACATTTTGAAATCCAACATTCCTTTCCAAAAGGAAGTAAGAAAGTAACCCAGCAGTTAAAAACCAAAGTTAAAAAGCCAATGGTTTACCTAATTCAAAATATTTCTCTCTTTAAATTTAATAGCATTTAACTCTTAAACTGATGTCCAGAATGAGCAGCCATTTGAAAGAAACACATATTAATGTGTGTAATGTGTAGAGGGGGGAGGGAAAGAAATAAAGAGAAAAAAAACTCTTCTCTTAAGCCTGTCACACTTAGTTCTTTTATTTATAAGAAATTTCACAAAAATACTAGCTCCTGATGCACCTTTTACTACTTTGCAACTGTGTCATAACAATCACAACCCTAGCCACCCCTAGCCAACACTGGGGAATATTGTTTCAAGAGGCTGCTCTTCCAGTATTAGACTACTCATTAATTAGCTGATCCTGTCATATGACCCAAAACATGTGGGAGATATCAAATCCTGACAGTCTGATACCAGAGGTAATCGAAGACACACTTTCCGAATACAATCTGCATGCTCCATGAAGAAGAACAAGCCAACACAGCATTGAACAGCCTTTGGTCACGAGCTTAACAGCTTCAGACACTTCTTGTTAATTTTCCCATCTGGCAGGGACTCAGTTTTTCAGAAAATAGGATGCTACAAGATACATAAAAGGTCAGTAACAAAATTGATACAGTAACTTCGAAAGCTGTTTTAGGAGGTGCTATGCACTTAAGAAAGATAACATCAATAGAAAATCACCAGGTGAAAGTGCTTGTTACTTTCTTGTTGGGAGAGTTAGACTTAAAGCAACAAAATACATTGTCTGTGTGCTCGCATTACTCTCTGTCAAGCATAGATGTTATCTATGTAGCGAGTGAAGAAATTTGAGAATGATGCCTTTTAAAATAATACATCTCAGGTTCTCCTGTAAATAAAGAGACCCAACACTAAAGATGATGATCAAGTCAAGGAAGAAAAATGAGTCTAAATACTCTGAACTGCACTTTATCAATAAAATGATATATTTTGTTTTACTATAGCGCATATTTTTTTTCTACTTAGTCTCTAATTTGTTAACTTTTTTTTTTTTTTACAACTATGAAAAAAGCATACCACTGAAGTTACTCAGATTTAAGGCAAAACACAGAACCCACAAGTACTGAAAATCGACATATGAAATAAAAAATCATTTAAATTGCAGTACTTTCATCAGAACAGTTCCCTTTTAACATCAAGTTCCCAATCAGATTGATGAGAGAGTAGGGAGAATTTCTTTTTCTGTAATGCAAATAATTAAGGATTGCAATCCACTTTTTTGAATAAATAGTTAAGATATACATTTAAATCCAATTTCTACATAATGCATAATGTCACACTTCTCCATGTCTACTGAAATTACATCTCATGATTGAGAATGTAATCTAATGAGTACTATGGATAAGATCACTTTTTTTTTTTAATGAAACCAAATGAAAACCAAGTAGATCTTACCACACCAAAAACTTCAATAGCTTAAAGATATCCTTATAAATCTAAAATATGCTAAAATCAAATCTAAAATATAGCTGGCAAATTCAAGTAATATTGAAGTACCATCAAAGTGTAAAATATATTTAAGGACAGAATTACTTCTAGAATTACTTTCAGATGTATCATCATTTTGGTAATTCTGGCCAATAAGCATTTCTTAGGATTTTTATTTAAGACATAATACGGAACAAGACCAGCTAGCTTTAAAGACAATAAGGCAAATCCAGAAGCAAGTCCAGACTGATGATCAATTACTTCCAAATGCTGACTTAGATATGAAAGAACTAATCAAAGGAGAAATGCTAGGAGATATTAGAAGTGGCACTATCCTGTACCACTGCTCTGGCTGAGAAGAACAGAAAGAGCCATCTGTAAGACACTTTTATAACACCTTCTAGAAACTGCAGAAGTAAAGCAACTCCCTTATCCCTAATTTCTTTTCAAAGATAACATGCACACCAGTCATTTCAAAAGTGAATGAGTCATCTTACATTACTATTAATAGAATAACAATGTTATTTATTATTAAGAATAATTAAAATTACTTCCTTGTCTGAACTTATCACTTTAGCATTCAGTCAACAGAGATTTAAAAAGTTGCAGCTGAGAACTCTAGGCACAGGTAGAGATGTCAAAAACATGGTCAAAATCACACATCTCAGTTGAACAGTCAAGCTAAAATAGGCTACAGAATGTTAGAAGAGATGCAAGACGCAAGTTATTTGAATTTTAAGAAAGATAGAGTGGAATAATATAAATAATTTTTAAGTAAGCAATAATTTATTTTGTAAACTAAACAATAGATACAATAAATGAGACATAAGACTTAGAGACAAAAGAGCACATCTCAGAAATAGAAAAACCTTAACCCTAGGTACCTAACGTTAAAGTTCACCTATTCTGTAAATTGGGGGGGGGGGGAACTGTTTGCTTTAAATAAGCATAATCCAGTTCCCTATGCATATAAATGCTTTATATTTAATTCCTTAAATATAAACCTGCTGCTCTGCATCTCACTTGAATGATGGAAGAGAAACCGTGTCGGAAAGTATTTCCTGGGCTGAAACAGTGTGATCAGCATTGCATTCCTGCAATCAGAGCCGCGGTTTTATCTCCGCTGATTTTCGGCTTCCCGGGGCCGGGAGCAGCACAGCGGCAGCCGCCAAGGTTAGGGGACCGCCCGGCAGTCGCCTAGCAACCAGCGGCCTTGCCCAGCAAGGGCAGCTGCGCTCGCCCCGCGGCGCAAATGGAGCGCTCTTGACGCCACAGCTCTCTCCTGATAAGGGCTGCAGAAGGAACTCTTCCCATTGTCGGTGCACTTTTTGTCCTACATGGTCTTTTCTGACAGGCACCAGATTCAGCCAGGGACATTAATTTGCTTTTGAATCAACTGCAGATCTATGGCTAACCAGGCTGGTACGAGTGCTGCTTCCAACCATGTGGGCAGGGCTATTGCTCTTGCCACACCAGAAAAGCACAAAGACAGCGGCCTAAATGACTTTATTATAAAACATGAGTCTATAAAATTTGATTGGAACCTGTCCAGTATTCAGCAGTTACCTTACCTACTACTGAAATACCGAAATACCTATGTGCAATCCGAGATATCCCTTTTGTACAGAATAACTCTACGTCATTATGTCTTGCTTTTGTATGTTCTCTGTTACTTGTTTTTTTCTACTTTAGACTCTTTTGCATATCCTACAACAAAGCTGCACAAAAAGGCTTTGCAGAAATATAATTTAACCACTTTGCACGTGCACTGGTTAACTCCCGGCTAACTCAGCCAGTTGAAAGAAGAGTTGCTGATGGGTTCTGTCAGCCCAAGAAAAAGAGCTGTCATCCCTGAAATAAACCTATAGCTTTTAGTTGGACTCATGCTGCTGAAATATCAGTCTGTCTTCTAAAATTAAAAAGCATGTAAAAGTTATTTTTCAACATTCATTTGACCAAAAGGTTTAAACATATGGCTATAAACAAGGCAACCATCAACATGAAGAGTTAGTTATATTTTAAGACTGCAAGAAGAGTTACTTAAGGGACTGCTCTATAACTAGAGTGCTTTTAAGCAGTTCTCCCAAATGATGAACTACAGCTGAGAAAGTTTATTTCATCAAAAAAAAAAAAAACCCACACTAGGCATTCAACCATTCAGTTGAGTCAGCACCAATAATCTCCCCAAAGAAAATTGGTCCAAGACAGGAACATGCAGCTTCCATTATTTATTTGTCCAGCTCTGAAAAAAACAATGCAGAGGGATTTCTGTGGAGAAATCCAATTGTTCTCATCACATTTTATTAACAGATGGATCTATTTCTAATAACAAAAGAAATAACTTTGTTTTCAGAATTGTATATAAGCACAGTATAAAAGTAAATGTTTAAGCAGGATGTTTATTAAAAGAATAAGATTATTTTGGATTTCTAAAGAACAGAGTTTTTAATTATGATTCAAGAAGAACTGAACAATGATTTGAATTCAATGCTTTTCATTGTGATGCAGTAACCGTTTCACTTAACATTTTTATTTAAATTTTAAAAGCCAAATAAAGAGATGTTTTTACAAATAATTAGCTATCCATATTCACAATGAATCCTTAATTTCTTAGGTCAGCTTTAAAAGCAACAAATCTTTAATGAGTAGGACATATTTTAACACAATCTCACAGACCAAAAGCTATTGAAGTCTGATGGCAATTCTGTAACTCATGTCTGTCTCACATGTCTTGATCTAACAGACACCTAAATGCCTATCAGCCTCAAAGCGGTAATTCATGTACACTTTTCCTGGTCTGAACTGACATGAAAATTGAAATTGGAAGGTTTGTCCTAAGCACATTGTGGGGACATGTTGATTGCTATCCATATACTCAAAATTAAAGACATCTGCTGCAAAATTCTACCATTACGAAGACATATTTTTAGAAGTGTATCTGAATCTTGTTTTTTAGTTCTTATTTGTAGCTGTTTTCCTAAAGAAAAAAAAAATAATGAGCAGTCCTTGGTAGTCATTAAGAACAATTTTTATTACAGCTATTATAGCAAGTTATAGCTATTATAGCAAGAAGGAAGTTCAAAGCTTCCTCCTAACAAGGCAGATCCAACCTAAACAAAGTTATTTGTCTAATTATTTAATACATACATACTCTAATTCCTAAATTTTGCCTTCAAAAAAAAGGCAAATACTATCTACTAATTAAAAAAAGAAATGCTTAGATGCATTTTATGCAGCTTAGAGCGTATTTTAAATCCTTGAGCTCCAAATCACTTCAGCCAAACCAGATTCCCTATGCTGCTGCATCCAAGTTACTGCTCTTTGTGTTTTCAATGTCACTTAAACAATAAGTTTTATTAGCACAGCTGTCATTCATGCACTTCAATGGATTGCCTCATATACACATAAGATACAGATAAGTCACTCATTAATATTGACATATTGACACACTAACAGAAAATACTTCATATTCCTAAATCAAATGCAGTCAGGACTTGGACCATGCACAAGTTTTCTACAGAGTGCAGATAAGAAGACTTAACAATCACATGGTATATGCATAATCAACAAATTATCACCCAGTTCTCGGGGAGGCCTTTATGATAAGGCAAAATTATTGTAAATATTAGTTATCTGTGCTTTGTCTTGCCTGCAAAAGCAGTTAAAATATCGTGTTGCAATGGGTAGCTATTTAACAGAGGAAAGGGAATGTTGATTTTTATGTCCTACCAAGTAACTCATAAAAACCAAAAACAAGAATTGTTCAGCATTTATTCACCTTAAAGAAGTTCCTTGGTACATTTTAGGACCACCAAGAAACCCAAGCATAAATAAAATAATTGCTTCTAAACTTTCTTTTTCTATAAAAGGAATAAACAAATGAGTATATGTCTTTTCCATATGAAACAAATAGCATATTGGAACCTCAAGCAATCCTTAAAAAGGGCTGGTTTTAAGCACGCTCAATAAAAGCCATGTCCTCCTGCACCCTCAGAAAGATCGTTAAGTGTTTTTATAATATTAATTCAGTACATTTGCATTACTTTCACGAGCCAATAGTCAGTCAAGTTTTAACATTAGAGTCCTGTTACAGTTACATAAATTAAGTCTTAATTTGCCCTTCCTTCAATTAAACATTTTAATTTCCCAGAGGACTCAGCACCATTTTCTTCATTTGTCATATATGCCATCATCATACAGTATGTGGTAGTATTCTTCTTAAAAAGAAGAATAATCAAGGATTTGGTCCTACTAACCCTACCTATGTCACTAATCCTCTTGTAACTCATGCCATTGGAATTCAAAGTCACGCTCAAATGACAAGGTTTCATGGGTCTCCACAAAGAACATGACCTTGATGTCCCACAGTGACAGCAAATGTTAGAAAACAACTGTCCTGCAAGCATAAAGTGGAATTAGGATTCTCAGTGCAGAGAACAACTAACTTTTAAGTGACTAGATTTCTAGCTGGCCAGCTTTGCCTCCTTTTATTCTCATTTAAATCTGTCTGAAATAATATTAGAAGTACACGCATACGAGCAATCATAAGTTACTAAGAAAGTGGTATGTCTATATGGAAATCTAAAGCCATATATTTTGGTTTGCCATACATTTAATTCTGATAATAGTTATTTAGTAATTCACTTGAGTATAATATTTTTTCAGAGAATTCTGCAACACACCTTTAAACAAAAATAAATACATAAAACGTTCTTGAAGTTTTAAAGATTTGCTGAACTTAAAGCATAAATCATTGGAGCTGAATTAGAAACATAAGAATTGCCATAACTGATCATGGTAACAGCTACTGTCCTCCCTGACAAAGGCCACTATCAAATACATCAAAGGGAGATCAGAGAAACATGCTCTGTCTGGAAAATTACAGAAAATTACCCATAGATTTTCCTTAGTCACATTAGTAATAACTAGCTGATACCCTGAAGAATTTAACTCTCATTACTATTTTTATAAAAACATAGGCCCTAGCAAACAAAGATAACCTCTGTTCAGACTCTTCTCACCACTCTCTGCACAAGCAAGAACTGTTGCTTCTCCCTGGTTATTCAAATCCTTCCACATCCAATCATCCCCACTACCTTTCTTTGGGTCCTATCTGTTACTGCTCTCCTCTCTTTGTAAGCAAAGTTACCTGAATTTTATTTTAAGGGATCATCTACTATTCATTCATAGAAGGGTAAAGCATTTTAAAAGGCTTCTGTCCTCTGACAACACTATCCGCCCATCTTTAAACTATTCTTTTCTGAGCACTCATGCACGGTGAGAAGAATTATTCAACACACTGTCACTTGAACACATAGGCCTTTCTCCCAGATAATCACCATTTGTTTAGAATACGCATGATTAGCTCAAATGATTTTCTCTCTTGTGAATTTGTCACAAAAAACAAACCTTCAATTTTATTTGGTCCTCTAATTTTTCAGTACAAAGGACCACATAGCCTGGCTGGACTGAAAATCAGGCTAGTAGTAACAGAAGGGATCATATGTTGTTCCCCTTTTCACAGCTACTAGTCCTTGAACTGCTCAAAAATCTTATCAAACTGGCAATTTGGTTGCTGTTGTAACCAATACATCAAATACAACAGAATCCCAGAGATCATTAACATTCAGCGACCTTAACACACAGACAACCTTACTTTCACAGTCAAACAGAATCCTCTTGCTACCTTATTCATGAACATCTTATCCGTAAGCACATCTTTGCTACAGAATACTTTTAAAAAAACCTGATCACTGATCCATCACCCATGCTTCCAGTGGAAAAGAGCACTACAAAGCTAAATTAATCAATAGAATGATAGCCCAAATACCTTGTCAGTCAAAGAACAGTCTAAATGGTAGGAAAAAAATAGTAAGGATTTTTTTTTCCCTTAAAGTATATTCTGTCAGGCCACTGACAGGTAATTCAGAATCTGGCATCTTAATAAAATAAATTTAATGCTTCCTTATAAAGTGCTTTTCACTCAACATTCTTAAAGCTTTTGCATGTACTCACAAATTAACCTTTTGGACATCAAGCATTATCTCAATTTATAGGAGAGAAATACAGGTAAGAAGAAAGCAGAAGACTTAGCCAATGTGATTCGGCAAGGCAGTAAACAGCCAGAGCACCAAGTCCTTTTCTTCCAATTCCTTGTCATGGTAATTCCTACAAGAGATTGTCCTATAGAGTTGACAACTTTTTAGTAAGGTTTACATCCAGATATAACACCAAATACTTTAGCATAATTACACTTATAGCACACTGGGCAGTTGTAACATGAACCAAGGTAAAATTGAAAAACACTATAAAGGGCCAAATATATGGCTGAACTAAAACAGATTACATATGTGGCAGACAAGTCAGTTTCTGAATGCTAGAGGACATCTATAGAGAAAATTATATTCAAGGAATAAAACATATTAAATACCTTTCTAATCAAGTAAAAAGTCTTTCTCCTAATATATATCTTGATGCACATTTCTCCATTTAAAACAATGGAAAACTGAAAAGTGTATTACACTTTAAGGTATTTTTCCAAATAATACAGTTATTTACGAATAGTGTTATTTCATACTGTCACTTACAAGTCTCCTACCAGAAGGTATTTATTCTATATACTTTATTCTTGTACAATACAAGTTGACAAAACTAAAAAAAATTATCCTACTGCCCAACATGCAGAGAACTAACTTAAGCCTCTTAGTAAAAGATGCTCTACAACACAGAATGAACATACTAGATTACTTTTACCTTCAGATCTTGACCTAAGTGTCAATAAGAAATCTTTAAGGAACTTAATGGCACTCTTGCCAAATAAAGTGTTTTCAACTGGCATAGATGCACTTTACATAAGGATTCTTTCATTTTGGGACCACTGCTCCACAGACAGACATCTCCAGGGAGGATACTGTGCTCAGTTCACCTATATCAACTGAAAATAAAAAGGAAATTACAGGCATCATTGTGGATATTATTGAAGACTCTCCTCTAATGCACAATTGTCCTCAAAATAACAGGCAAACTATCAGTATGCACACAGAACGAGATTCAGTGAAACACAAAACAGGCTTTACCTTTTAGATTAGCCAGCACCCACCAGGAATAGTATGATTTATTTAGTCTATTCATCTCAAAAAGGTCACCACAGGAAGAGAAATACATGCTACAAGCAGAAGATGGGAACAGAATAATTCACTTCTTAAAAGGAATAAAGAAACACATTAGGGAAATTTAATTGAAAGACAGAAAAACAACACTGATGCAAGCTATTTTTCCATGTAATTAATAATATGCTGGAACACAAGTGTATGAAAACCAAAAAGTTACTAAGAATAAATGAGGCACCTGACATGTAACAAGAACACATTCAACAGTGGCAGAAAATGTTTTAAAAAAGTTCATGACACTTAAAGCTTTGATTCTGCTTAGGGTTAAGTGGACACTATTTTCAGAAGTCCCATGTCTGCCTATTGAAACGGAATCTCTTGCATCCCATCTTAGTTATCTGGACTCCCTGTTACATAAAAAAACTGAAAACCTGCTAAACCAGCTAAATGCCACCTACAAAATTATAATTCTTAAACTGTTACTTGTTCTCAGAAGGGCAGTATGTAGAAAATTCAGTGACAGTCCTCAAAGAGAGGAACATTTCATCCTCCTATAATACTGAACAAAGTCATACAGTGCCATTATTTTGAGCAATATTCTTTCATTTTTTTTCCTTGTCCACATTTTCTTTTAATACAATATACAGTTAGGTATTAAGTAAGTAGCATTATGTAGTATTTTAAAAACACTGCAAGAAATTTGCTCAAAGTATATAAAAAATGCAATGAAATATGGCATAATGAAGCATCTTAGTATAGCAGTTATTCTTCTATCATATTACTTCATATCTGATCTGATTCTTTACCAACCTTGAATCAAAAATTATCCTGCCAGCAATAGGACAAGAAGTAATAGATATAAATTAAAACACAGGAAGCTTAATCTCTATATGAGGAAGAACTTCTTTACTGTGAGGGTGACAGAGCCCTGGAACAGGTTGTCCAGAGACGTTGTAGAGTTTCCTTCTTTGGAGATTTTCAAACCCCACCTGGATGGGACTCTGTGCCACATGCTCTAGGTGACCCTGCTGGAGTTGGGGGGTTAGACTAGATGATCTCTATAGGTCCCTTCCAACCTCAACCATTCTGTGACAAATAATGTCACACATACCATGGAATTTTTGAAAAGAATAATTTATGCTATGTCGTGGCCTGACCAACCTCCAAAAATAAGTATTCTGGATGGATTTGAAGAGAGTATTTGAACAGATTGAAATACAGACTGCAAAGGTTCACAAGGGTTTGTGTGCAAATAATAATAGCCAAATAATAACCCTTATATAAATTGAGAAACTTTGAGTTTTTTTCAATTTTCATTCTACAGAAATTTGAACAGTTCAGTTAGATCCCATGATAAAAATCATAGTGCAATTCTTTCTTTATAGCTTTGAAAATTGCTATATTACAGTTCTCTTGATCACAGACTTCTGTGTGATAGGCTTCAAGGGAAAACGCTCATCTAAAAAACACAAATTTCTGACCAGAAATGTAGTTCTACTATACTTACAGGAAACGGATATTGTAACAACTAAAATACACTCAGTGTGAAAATTATTTTTCACATTCATTCATTCTGTGTTGTTGGTATATGTATATATATATATACACACCATATACATTTGATATATAGTCACACTGCAGAACTTCATCAGTTCCACCGCAACCAGAGACAACAACATACATGGATCACCTGGACAGAAGTCCACCTCCAGCTCACAAAAATTCACACACAACAAATAATATCTGTATCAGACAGGCAATTGTTACTTTAAGAGAAAAACTCAACCATGACTATGAAATGGGAGCATATTGGTTTGTGACACAAGTTTATCATCTTCCATCTTTTCACCGGCTATGTGTGGGAAGAATCCAGGTTCATCTTCTCTACAATCACTCATGAGGTAGTTGAAACCTCCTGTTTTCCAGGAAAAATAAACTCAGCCCTTGCAGCTTCTTCTCACATATGCTATGTGTCAATGTAAATAATTTAATTCTGCAACTTCCAAGTACTGCAAGAGTTAGTTGGCAGGAAATGGCATCCACAGAACTTGACCTAAACTCAATCCAATCTCTCAAACCAACAAGCCTCTGAGGTACCTGCTAACTGTCAAAGTGTAAGCGATCCAATAAGGTGACAAAGGACCAAAATAAATTCACTTTATTTAGATGAATAAAAAAAAAATCAGAACTGAAACAAAGAACTTCCTAAAGGTTGTAAATCCACAGTAGCTGATAAAACAGCAAGAAGTTTAGCTTAGGTAGAAATTTAGCAGCAACAGCAGGTTGTAAGGATATTCTTCCTAACTTAGAAAACGACTTTGAACTTCTGAATCAGATCAAAAAAAAAAATCTGAGAATGCTTTAAGGCAATTTAAAGGATAAAGACATTATTTTAAAGTAGTTGAATGACCAAAAATACATTGTAAGAACAAAATCGGAGAGAAGATAATTTGCTGTCCATCCACATCAGTTTTTATATCAGCTCCTTTCTTGATTGTTCCTCTCAATGAATGCATCATTTTAAGTCCATTTTATACAGGTTTTCCACAACTACAGAGATAAAATATTTTTTTATCTCTTTAGGACGCAGAAACCTAGTCATTACCATGTAACAACAAATTCTTCCCAAGACCAAAGAGACCTTTCTGTTAATAAGAACTTAAATAGTAATTTATAAGAGCTTTTACATCAGTAGCTATTCATTCATTCTCCCAAGTGGCAGGTATTGCCATCACTGTCCATCTGACTAATCAAAGACTACACAGAAGAACTGCAGACAATTCACAGTGCCGCTTCCAACCTGGGTGTGTCATCTGGGAGATGATTGGAACAGGTTGCCCAGAGAAGTGGTGGAGTCACCATCCCTGGCAGTGTTCAAGAAAAGTGCAGATAAGGCACTTGAGGACATGGTTGAGCAGGCTGGGTGTTCAAGGGTTTACAGTTGGACTCCATGATCTAGGTGGTCTTTTCCAACCATAATGATTCTCTGATTCTCTAAGTATTGCAAGAGCTTGTGATATGACAGTTTTATTCTTTGCCACATTTTGCACTCCAACACTAGCATATCAAGCATATCAAAAAGAGTTACAGTAAAAACCTCAGTAAGAAAATCTCTGGGTGATTTCCAACTGTGACTGCGTTATCAGTCGTTCCACATTATGCACTTGACTGTGTCAATTTGACTTGCAGGCACACCTCTCTTCACTCTACACCTCAGTGCACCACAGCCGAATCGCAGAACTGTTGCTTTCAGCACCCGTTTCCTGAAAGTAAATCTGTATTTCAGGGAGGTGGATGCCCTAAAGAAGTCCATAATCCAAACTTGCCTTCTGTGATTCCAGTATTTAAGTATGACAATTCCCATTGTTTTTTCCTCCTAGTAGTCCCTTCTCTGGGTCTAACTGTTCAGCAACAACCTTGGCATTAAGGTGAAAACAAACATCCTGTCTAAAGAGATGGGTATGCATCCCGATTTAGCCCTTAGTTTCCTCATTTCTGTTAAGGGTTAAAAACCCATATATTTATTATCACTGAATACAAATTCTCTAACCTGCATATATGACTTGGTTTTGCTTTTCTTTTTAGGACTTTTTTAAATTGTTAGGTGTTTGAACAGCAGCACAGTTCAAAAGTTAATGTATTTGCACAATGCTTTGTTCATTTCCTACCTGGATAAAACTAGTAAAACCTTCAGAAATATAGATATAACATCATTTTTATATTGTTTCTTTTAAAAAACATCCTGTTCTCTAGTTGCAGTTGCATTTCAAAAAGCAAATGAGCTTCTCATAATTAACTAATGTCCATAGCTCAGTTGCAGACCCAATAGCTAAAACTGATGATCACTTGTTCAAAATTCCCTTGCAAAAGTTATTACTCAGTATTTCATTAAAAAAATTGATGCTGTAAACCTCACGTTAGTTAATAAAGGCATAATTGCTGTAAAAACATTACCTACCTCTTATACTAGAAAAAGAATTAAAACCAGTCCCCTAACACAATACTTCCTAGTAGATATGATACCAGAAAGTTTTAGAATTAAGTTCGTAAAAGGCTCATTGATCACAGATTTCAGACGCTAAAACCTAGTATCAATATACAGAAACAAATCTACCACTCACTCTCTTTTTGAGAGATAAGCATAATAAACGTCTATGAGGGCAACAGTTAAAATCAGCCAAAGGCAATTCTATTTAATCCACTTTAATCTCCGATTTTACAGAATCTCATTAGCGTTAGTATTTTCACTTTCATTGTTGGACTAAATCAACTAAAACATTGAGGCAAGCACAGAACTCAGTGCAAGGAACTTCTTTGCAATAACTTCCACGTTGTCTTATGCATTAATTTTTCAGTACATGCATTAGCCTTTTCATCCAATCAACAGCTTACATTTAGCACAACGTGATCAAGGAATTGTAAAAAGTAAAAATCAGTACGAGTTTACTTGAATTCATTTAGTTTTATGTCATACCCATCTTAGTGGAAAGCACTGTCCAAAGAAAGGAGATCAGATCCATATATTCTTTTCTATGTTACCACCAGAGAAGATAACGCGTTGCATCATACATATATGCAAGAAGTAAATGTCCTTGTCCCTGCATCTTTTCTTTTTCCAGAGACACCCGAGATAACTTTGTGAATTTCAGAATGCAGTTACGGAGATTTTTCATCCTTAGAACTAGAGATAAAACTAATTTTACACCAATCATGACACGACAACCCAGATTAATTCAGGTTATGCTATTCTATTAAACCACAATATGACCAAGCACATGAGCGAGACGTGGGTGACTCTCTCTCCATTTTTATTTTAGGTACGTGGCACAGAAAGGCATCACTGGGCGCTGTGCGCGCCACTCCTGCCAAATCCAGCACCAGTTCAAGGAGCACCCAAAACGTGGCGGCAAACGTACCTAACCCACCACGACGACCCCGGCCAAGGAGATTTACCACCAGCGTTGAGCACAACGCAGCGGCGGCCGTCGAGGACCGTCCTTTTTACCTTCAAACGGAGCCGCCCGACGCGCACACGAGGGGGGCGGTTTCCCCTTGCGAGGCTCCTTGCGCACAGACCCCTCCGCACTCGCCCTCTCCGCAGCCCGTTAAGGGGTTTACTGCGGTGCGGGGAGGCTCCCCGCGGCACCGAGGGAACCGAGCAGGCTCCGCTACCCGGGGCGCTAGGGACCCTTCCACCGTTTAACGGCACTAACGGTTTCGCGCCGGGCAGCAGTTAGCGGCGGTTAACGGCTCCCGCGCGGCGAGCGCAGCGGGGGAGCAACACCGCTACAGAGCCCGCGCGCGGCGAGCGGCGCGGAGACAGAGGGCGGCCGGCGGGCGCGTGGCCCGGGGCCCGAAGGCGCAGCCGGCTGCGGGGACGCCCAAGGGCAGAGACGGGCACAAGGACGCGGCGGGCG
>VZSG01000014.1:1652981-1683426 GCA_013398315.1 Nothoprocta pentlandii | reverse complement strand
ACAGAACCTTGTCTCAATTCATCTCTAAGAGGTAAGAAAAAAAAAATAGGTGGGTGATAGAACTATCTTATTCTTTGCTTCTTGCTCTGTTCTTGTTAGAAAGCTTTTCCCTCACATCCATACAAGGTCCTAAGTAAATTCCACATCCGTCCTGCAACTGGTAAGAGGAATTGGTTCAACTTCCATATGAATACATAGCCTGAACATAAAAGTGAAGCATTCTCCTGGAAAGAGATGGCTGTACTTGATTTTACATGAAACTGAGCTCAGCATCAAAACAAACTTCTGCCGCACAAAATCTTAAATATCTAAGTATGCAGTTTAAAAGACTGAATTGCAGTTAATACGCATCATATGAGTAATAAGTCTATTGTTTTAGGACTACATAGTATCTGGATTGCCTATACAGAGAGCCATAAGGCATGAGAGAATCAATTCAAAACACTTTACCAACCTCCTCAGGATAGAAATACTGAAGATGACTGAGGGGGAAGACAGATTCAAATCCATCTCTGAAGGAGTCAAACTGTCTGGCAACACCTTCATTTAGTGCCCAGAATATAACCAACTGCAGGGGAGAAAAGAAAAAGTTATTTGAACAAGGGAGCACGGACTATCACTGCATACAACAGACTATGGAAAGAGAAAGATCCACAGAAATCCGACGACATGCTTGTACTTGCAGCAGTGATTCTTAGTGCTGCTCTACAGCATGGCCTTATTCTGCCTTAATTCACAAGCTCACTGCTGCCTCTATGCAAAGGCAGCATTCCTGCAGTGCAACATACAGTGGACAGACAGACAGAAAACAATCTTTACCTGCTCCATCATCATAGAAGTCACTTAAATGCAAACAAAGCTCATATTTACAATACCCCAAATATGTAACTGAAATGCAATTTAAACAACTTATGGCTTGATTTTTGAGGGAGTAAAGCTAATACTCAGAATCTTGAGCAGCTGATTAAGCTGTTTCTATTTAACAGAAAGTACAAGACTTGCTCAAAAAAAATCATGCATTAGATGTTACTAAAGCCTAACCTAGGTATTGGGCCTGTATACAAAAGAGTTGAGACCTTTTAATATAATGAATGGTAGACAGTACATAACCAAGTTGGGATTCTTTTGGCAGGTGGCACCCCTGATGATTACACTTGCAGCATCCTCGACTGCAGCTGTGAACGAAGGCTGCTTGTAAGGCAGGTGACACAACACGCAGCTGCCGACTGCCAGGGGCACTAACACTCACCGGCAACACTGAGCAAGCTGCCCAAGACATTCATTTATGCACACGTCTGAACGGGGTAAGAACTCAAGATATCGCTGGACTTCTGAAGCAGATTTTGAACACTCTTCTAATAATCAGAATTACTTAGCCCAGACAGCTCTCGGAATCGAAAGCCTACTAGGTTCTGGTGGTAAGTTTTTCTAAGGAAAAGGTAATCCTTGCATTTCAGTTAAGATGTATATCCCTATTTATGCATTAAGGTTTCATACTGAGGAGAGCAATTTCATAAGCACTAGCAGCACAAAAGACCCTACACTATTTTAGCAGAAGGTGTTGACTTGAAATTGTATTTTCTGACTCAGGTATCCATAAAATTAATTGTCCATAAAACTAGAAGAAAAAAGTCAGCCTCCTTACCCCAGAAGCAAAAAAAATGAAGTCTTTCAAGACACCAGTACATATAGTGCAGTTTTCTAACTGAGGCAGTGCATATAAGATAGTCCTTTCTGATTAAGGTACAACAGTCTGGCCTTGCTATTTTCGTTAGTATCTTGTTTAGATTATCACTAAGACTGGCTTATAAAATTAAGATTTTCTACTGCTACTTGCATGCCACCTCCTCCTAATGAAAATAGCAAGGCCATTCCCCCCAGAAAGGTGCAGAGGCTAACTGATATAACTATTTCAAAATTGCAATTCATCATACTCATGACATGGAGAACATCGATAAGTCTCTGCGGTCATTTCCATTTCCCTAACATTTTAAGTCTGGACGGCAGGTACCGGGATTTGGTTAAGTTTTCTCTTGATATATAAATACAAGGGGGAAAAAACTGTACAAGTGTCTTCTAAAGAAAAAAGTCCTGGAACTTTTCAAACAAGAAGCTAGCAAACTTTCTGTAACTCTGAAAGCCTTCATCGGTGTACCCCACACTTGAAATACTCTATCTACAGAAAGTAACTGACTGCAAACTCCCCAAGTTTGTTTGAAAAAAAACTGGCTTGGCAAGTCAAGAATGAAAATTCTGCTTCTAACAACCACAGTTGCTGACACTTCCCACATGCAAGTCTGCAAACAGCTTTATTTCCAAGTAGATTTATTTTTGTAAGTGTTCTTGATCAGCAGCATTCTCTTTCAAGAAATACAGATATGAAAACTGCATTACGTGCACAACTGGCTGAATCTGGAACATGAGCTAAAATTGCTCCTAACATTCAGTTGTGGAGATTAGGGAATAACTTTGCAAAGTTCTCAGTTAATATCTAGGAGCTTGAGTAGTGCTTAAAAATCTTAACACTCCTCTGAGAATGGAATTAGTCATAAATGAACTTTTTGAAAAAAGTGTTATATAGCAACTAGAATTTGACTCCTCCTTCTGACTTTGACCTGATGTTTCACTCTTCCTCTCTTTCTCCTATCTCCTTGCCAGACTGGTTTGTTTCTACTCAATTCATACTTCCTTATAAAGAAACCTCATCAGTATTGCCCCTCCCCCTAGGCTTTATGTCCTTTCTGAAATAGGAATCAAGATGCATGCATACCTTCAGCTCATTACAAAATCGTTCTATTCCCTCTTCCTTAAACATTTGCTTTAATTTCTACTCAGCATTGGGCTGATGTTTTCCCAAGCCTAGCTTCAAGACCTTCAAAACCAGTACTGCAGTTCAAAACCAAGTGAAATGTGGCAGCAACTGCTACATCAGCAGTCTAAACATTCATTAGCCTATCAAAATGTGGGATCTTATTAAAAGATTCTCAAAGTCCGTAGCTCTACTTAACTCCATCTTTTACAATATGTTGTAGCCATAAAAAGCAACCAAAAAAAAGAGAACCTACACACACCCGTAAGTCTGAAGATCTCATTAAGTATAAGCCAATTCTCAATGACAAAATTTAAAGTGCATTGACTAGGTTCAAAGTCTGCCTTTGTTAATCAACTAGAACAAACCAGAAGCAATTAGCAGAAGTATCACTGTGTTGTCCAGTTCACAAGAATGAAGTGAAACACATTTGGAAATACACTGGGGGGTAAGGTAAGAAAGAATTAAGAAACAGTCCTAGCTTTGCGTTTACGTACTCTGAGATACTCCTCTAGATTGTGGATGGTGACTGGTATATCTTTTCCCCCCTTTTTCAGCTCTATATTAGGAAACCCAGGAAGTGTGAAGTCCAGCCCTAGGTCTTCCACTGAGCAGCCATTCATAGTCAGAGCCTCCAATGCATACTGCAGACTTTCTTTGGTCTAAATAAATAAATAAAAAATTAAGTGAAAACCTGTAGGAACAACTCATTCATATTACTTTATCCAAAAGCTACAGCTTCGAAAACAGTTTTGACTAAGCAAGCATTTCTATGATAATTACTTCCAATACCATTAAAGCACTTGCTTTCCTCCCTTTCCCCCAGTATTTATAACAGCAAAACAACACAAGGCAAAAGTCTTAAACGGATATACCTGAAAGATCAGATTTCCGCCCCCCCCCCCAACTTCATGCATATTATAAGGTTAGAAAACACTGTTGCAAGTAAAGAGCTCAGCCTCTTACAGAAATTAATAGCCTTTGTACTTGGCATACATGCTCATGTTTTTCAGCTTGTATCCACCAGATTTCAGACTTTTCAAATTCTTATTGGGAAATCAGAAGTGGTGATCAAAGGGAGAGAGTGAGAGGTTGCAATAACTTTACTAGGAATAAAGTAGATATACTGAGAGGAAAAATTACTACCATCTAACCTATTAATATTAGACGCTGAAAAGAAAGCATATGTGACAACCCCCCTCCTCTCAACAACAGTGAGCACTGTAGTTAAAAGTGGGTATTCTATGAGAACTAAGACCCTTGTATTGCTGTACAAGAACTTGTATGCTTACATAAAGGGAATTTATATCAGTTCTACATACATTTTTTCAGTGAAAAAAGCTAAGGCATTTCCAAATAAAAAAAATTTTAAAAATCAGATAACTAAACTAGTAACAAAAACCAAACCTTATGCATGTTTGAAATTGAGCATAGAATTTTTCCCTCCTCCCAGTAACTGAAGTCAGTTAATCTTTGAGTGAGTCAAATTAGTCTAAAAGAATTCACAGTTTCACTGTTTCTACCTTGCTTCCAATCACACGCAGACTCTGTAATAAATTTCTAATGTTAACGTACAGATTACTCAGAATGGCTTAATGATTAAGTTTACGAACAATTGCTACTGTTATATGATTACTAGTCATGGTAATACTATTCTTTCTATTAAAATGAAGCTGTCGCTATTATCACCAATATAATAGCGCCAATCACCAAGCACCATCATACACCATTCAAAGCTTCTTTAAAGATCAGAAACGTGTGAAGATGCATTCTTCCTTTCTCAGGTTACTGTCCTACCTGTGTTTTGTCTTGTTCAAGTCTTTTCTTTTGTCTTACAATATCTTCAAGATGGTATATTGATTTGGCTACTACTGGATCAATACTGAACAAATCATGTGATGTCAAGGAAGTCTCCTGTCGTAACATCCATTTATAAAAAGGAAGTCCAAGAGGAAGGTCCACCTAGGAATCGAAACATGTTTCAGTACTGAACTACCGATCTTTCAGAACTATAATATTTTGCTATTTCACCTCTTGGCAAGATCTAGAATACTAAGTAACTGTTAGTTTTCTCACATATCAAACCACTCAAGTGTTTTGGCTTGAGAAATTCACAGCTGAGAAAGCATCACTGACTGAAACAGATATGCATCAGAACAATCAGCAAGTTATCAGCTGGTTTGCCAGCAATAAACCAAAAATAAATTTGAAGCCATTATGCAGAAACTGGACACCTGATCAGAATTAGCTTTTTCTTTTTTTGCAGCACAGACTCAAGAGTAAATCTAAAGATCTTCAGCATATATTGTCCTCCCTTCCTGAAGGGAAGGATGCTTCCATGCAACTCAAAGCTATTTCCATCTCCCCACTCCCACCGCTCCCCGACCCCCCGCCTCCTTCCCCAAGTCAGATTTTTTCCTATAACCCTTTGGATTCACTCTTATATTTTTATCCTTACCAGTCTAAAATCCATGATGGCCTTGGCCATTAGTTTGCCCAGAAAGCGGAACTTCATTTTAACTTTTGCAATGTGAGCTGGCTTCGCTGTTCTACCAAAGGGCAGTGCAAAAAGGCCTTGAAGGTTATGAATATACTTGGTACCTTCCTGACTTCCTGTTGAAGAAGGAAAAAAAAAAGTTTCAAAGACTATAGTTGCTTCATTTCAGAGACAAGTTTAGAAGTAGGCAACTTAAAAAAAAATATTTTTTAAACAATCTAACCCTACTGTGAGCCTTAGCATCAGACCAGAAATTGAGACAATATGAAAACTCTTCATCTAATGAAAGTCAACTCAGAACCAGTCCTATATCAGACCAACATTGAGAATTTTAGAAATAAAGTATTTACCTTTTGGATTGGCTAATGTTACTTCTTCTCCCCTCCAGAGACCTAAGTCTGCTCTCTGCAGTTCCTGAGATACGAGTGCATAGAACTCTAGTGTGGGGCCTAGGCCTGTGCCAACCTTCAGACGGGAAGGCAGGGCGCAAGGGGAGGAGAACAAGAATAAAAATAAAAAACACACAAAATAGTCCATTAGGTCAACATCAAGTCTTTACTTACTCTGAAATTCAGCTACAATAGAGGCTATTTGCAATAGCCTATAGAGAACCTAACTACCCCAACAATTATAACAGAATTGAAAAGTTCAGGAAAATCCTATATCACAGTAGATAAAGGAATAAGAATTGCCCGCTTAAAGATCATGCTATAGGAGAAAGCGAAGGACAGCTGTTTGGTTAGCATTAGAAGAAACATACTCTTTAGAATAAAACTGATTATGAAATTCAATAGAAACAGAGTTTCTTCTCGAAATTAAAAAACGTTAACTAAACAGATGAGGGTTAACAAATAGACAGAATTTCATTGCACCAAGAAGGGAGTCTGACCAAGTTGTTCTAGGGAAATTATAGCTTTTTGCATTAATCTTCATTAAAAAGGGGTTAAGTTAGACTGCATTGACATTACTTACTTCATTCTCATACTGGATTTCCAACATGGCTCTTGAACTGCCTAGATCCTGCATCACAGATTCTGCCTGTTTCAACAGCTCATCTCTGTTCACAGTGCGCTACACATTATAGAGAAGTTTTAAGTAGTGAAATTATGTCTGTAGGTCTCAATTTCCAAGACAGTAACAACAAGAAAAGACTTTAGTTATACAAACTTTTCTACCATGTGTCAGTAGTTCAGTGAGTTCATACTCCATTTGACCACATTATTGCATTTATATGAAAACAAATCAGCCATTTGAGTACTAATATAAAACAAAAATCACTGCCTTACAGTTCTACTAGTGTAACTTAGAACTGTTGCTCTTCTTGTCCAGGATCTAGCAACAGGACTACAACATAGCGAAGTGTCATGGTGTGATGCTATTTTATATACCTCATATGGATGAGAGAGGAGCCTGTCTGAGACAGCAGAGTCCCAGCAGTCAGTCTATTCCCTTTAATGTTTAAGGCATAAAGTAGCTCTATAAACAGTTACTTAGAAAGAATAATGTAGCATACAAGCTACAGCCTATATTCATATAAACTTTCCACTCTTGCCATAATCCCAGAGCTAACAGATTGAATAGAACAGCAGATCAGAGGTACTGAAGGTCAGCAACCTAGAAGAAGCTTCCTCTTCCTCCAATCCATAGCAGGGAAAACTAAAGGTTTCAAACACAGCACTAGGATTTCTATCTACCAGCAGTTATATTCTAGTTCCATGACAATCTAACTTCTCTTGTCTTTCTTCCCGAGGTGTCCAAGGTTCTACTGCATATCTATACTAGACATCAAACAACATCCCTCTCCAGACTCAAGACGGAGACCAGAGACTCTGCCAATTTAAGACAGTCACATATTAACTTCATTACTGAATAGTGACAGAAGCTTTAAACACTCTCAGAATGCTAAGGACAAGTTTTCAGTTTATTCAGGTAAGAGTTAAACTTCTTAAATCCTACTACTTGAATTATTCTCAAATTCTACCTAGAGAGAATCAGAGGTTTAGAAGCTATTTACCGGTCTATCAAAGTAACACTAACGTGTTTTTACCTTAGGTTCACCTTAGGAATGTCCAGAAAGCCTTCACCAACTTCATGCTCAGGAAAAGTAATCTAATTATAAAATAGCCAATTCTGCCATCTAATGGCAGCTGCCTAGAAGACACATTTTATGCTCTGGGGCTTGTTTTTGCTTTGCTAGCTAAGCTACCAAAATTTGAAGTTGAAAAAAATAACTTTGTTCACAATGACATTCTTAGAGACACCATCAAAACAAACAGATCATTCGTTCCATTTACACATTATACTTACTTTTTTCCTGTCCAGTCGTGGTGCCACTCTGCTATCCTGAGAGTCCGACTGATTGATTTCTGGATTAGTATCCAGTAGTCTCTGCATGGCTCGATCACGATCAAAAGCGGTTACATAAAACAACATTTGTCGAGTATCAAATGGAAAGAAAAACGGGCTGTAAAGAGTGTTGGATTAGTTGGCTGAGATTCAACTAATATCTACTGCTATAGTTCAAGAAAAGAAAGCTTTTAGCAATGTTTAATAAAGGCACAGTTGCAGACATACTACATTTCTGGTGGTTTTGTCTGAATATTTGGGACTTATGTTTCTCTTTTTCTTTCTTTAACACTGGTAAAAGTAGCCCCGAAAAGGAGGCCTCCAGGAAACTCTATTGCTTCAGTTATGATACTTACGATCAGAGTCTTGAGATTGCGTTTTAAGAAGCAAACACACAGACTCTAAAAAATAATCTTCCAGAAAAATAAACTATTTGAATGCTGTGGCTAGAGATTATATCAGAAAGTAGATATTTACTTGCTCGTGCCTGCTTTACAATTAAGGTATTAATCCAGATCAATTATTTTAAGATAACAACTCAAGGCTGGGTACTTGGGAAAGAAATGAGAATCTATGAACAGCAGTCCACCTTCTCCACTTTAAAAAATGCTTAAAAAATCATGTAAGATAGAGAATTTTTCTATTTTATTAGGTCTACTATTATTGAATATGTTCATGTATTCAGTGCAATCTTCCACCAATATTCAAATGAAAGCTGATTCATGGAGCAAACATGGCTACAGGTGACTATATAAGAACATCCATTAAGTATTAAGCACAAGTAGGTAAAGGTCTAGAACGTTTGTAAGAATTTGGGAGATCCCAAATAAAATCTCTATAGCACATATTGGTAGTTGGGAGACCCAGTATTACTTCAACTATTACACTTGGAAGATCCAAGCATCTCAAACGCAGTTTCTCTATTTCCCCAACCCTGCAGGTGCAGGAGTTGACAGTTTCTGCTGTCTCTCAAGATACTACAAACCATTACAAATACTTTATTACAAAGTTATACTGTTCATGACATTTTTACATGTATTAGAGATTCATTTAACATAAACAGTAACTATTGAAGATTTACTATAAAAATTATATTTTCCTTATAATTGTATTAAATATGCCAAGATAAACATGGTGGAGCAATAAAAATGCCATTAAGAAGCTAAACAGAAGAACACATGACAAAGATTCAAGTATTTGTAACTACTGTAACATACTGCACTTCGGCCAGCCAAGAAGCCTATTGAAAAGTCTGAAAGAGCAGAGGGCAAGTCACTCATACCATGTTTTTCCAAGTTCTGTCAGCCAAGTGGGTATGTTTCCCGTCATGATGACCAAAGGGTCCTGGAGCTGCCTGTTTGCTTTTGCTGTCAGTTTGCTGTTGATAAATTCGGAGGTTGGAATAATCTCCTTGCAGATTGCATTCTGTGATGTCAAAGAACAACAAGTTTCTAATTAAAGAATATTAGATAAATCTTTTTTTTTTTTTTTTTTTTAAACACCTGTAATTTGCTTAGAGTAAGAAAAGGGATTGGGGGTAGAGGGTGAAGCAGAGAACTTTCACTGTCATTTGACACATAGAAGATGAACTATGAAATACAGAATAGACTTTCAATATTCATTTCCTTTTTATGAAGGATACTGCTCTTTGCTTTGTTAAAATAAACATATTTTCCAAGTTCTTTATCCTTTAAATTGAAAGAGCATACATGCCTCACCATTAGAAATTTAAGTCTTCACCTTATCATAAATTAGACAGAGATAGGGGGAAAAAGAAATAAGCATTCTCTTTAGAGGATAGGGAGAAGACCATTTTAAGAGTTACTGAACACAGATTTTCATGTCAAGTATGAAAGCAATTACAGTGCTCTACTCACATCATATAGGTAATACCAGTATCGACTGATAGCATGTAAAACTCTCAACAGAAGAATAACATCTAATGATGGATCTTCAAATGTTATGTTTTCAGGTGGAGTAGATATGAGGTAAACTTCTAACGGATTTAATACCGAAGGGCATACACCATCTAACGGGGAAAAAAAAAGGAAAAAATAAAGGTTTTGTCATTTGCTTGGCATACCCTCAACTAAATTATTTTACATAGATTATATGTAGCTTTTATTTTTATAAGCTTTTTTTAATTTATATTTGCTTTTATTATGCATGTTTTTAAAGAAACCTTTACTGTAATGTCTCCACATACATTTCCTCCTCGCTTTCAGAAACATGTAACACTAATATACTACCTAGCAACAAACTCACCATGCCACAACTCATCATGTTTTTTAGAATTTCTAGGGGAGGTTTTTGTAGGAGCAGTCTGTGCTCTTCCTCTTTTACCACCAACACAGTCCTTATTACCGTCTTCATCCTCTCGCACAGGTTTGTACCTAAAAAGAAATTTTCCATTTCAGTAAAGACACATGGAAACAAAGCCATCTGTTAAAAATGTTACTATTTTGATTAACAGAATTTTACTTGATCATTAAAGGCAGAAAAGAACAATGCATTTGCATATGTTCCAGCCTTTGGAGCGAACCCTTCAGAAAAAAAGCATGGAGGAAGAAAAATGGGTCCCCTGTAGCTCTATCAACAGGAGGAAGCAGAAGACATGAATGAACACATCACACAGACCTACTGGTTTGAAAGACAAGCATTTAAATATTAGTGAGAGAAAACACAAAGCTGAAACTTAAAAACGCTTGCCACACTTATAGGCCAAGACTGCTTCTTACAGTCATACAAAGATAAAGGTATTCTCTGGTTATAACTTATCTAAACAGTAATTAACTATAAAAAACAGCATTGAGTTAATGAGTAATTGTAGACTGCAGCCATATTTTCTATTGGTTGTAGTTACTTGTCCAATGCTAGAGAATAATCTCACTTCACTGAGTTGCTATCACTTTAGATTATCATTTCTTGTTCATCAGCTTTACTATACATTACCTACCTAATGTAAATTTACATGAGCTAGAAGGAATAGCTGCAGCAGACAATAAATGCTTGCTATGGTTTAAGCATCTCAAGCACATCAGCAAATTCAAAGCTTCACAGTTTCAGAAGAGAAAAAAAAAATCTATATTCAAATTTGCTTCAAGAACCTACAACTAGAAATTTTTAAAAGTTAGCCACCAGCTTCTAGTTTCTGCAGCTGACTTACCAAATGGTATGTGTTTTTGTCCAAATCCCAGCTCTTCCCAGCGGATTGCTTTCATCATCTGTAGACTCTCTCTCCTCCTCAGCTTGTAAACTGTACTGCCTGACTGCTTGATACACAGTCATATTATACGGCAGTAAGTGATCCCCGATGTAAAACTGTAGTCTATGTCTCACATTACCTGAATTTAAGAATTGAGCAGCCTGAAGGAAACATGGTAAGAAACTGGCTTGTTAGCTTTTCTTCAAAGCTCTCCCCAAGCTGCTCTCTCACCCCCCACCATCAAAAGCTTACCAAAGATTCATCTATTTCTTCATCTGACCCATCATCATCACTATCTTCATCATCTTCTCTAACTCTACCATAACCTGCGAAAGAGAATAAATACATTCTTAGATGTTTTAAGTTAAGCACAATAATACTTTTATAATGTTATTTTTTTTTTTAAATCTGAGTGATTTCAGTTCCCAAATACCTCAAGAATGGGGAAGTTCAGGCATGTATCAACATGTATGAACATGGGGCATCAAACACGCCACTTCACAGACAACCCGATAGTCAATTTGATTTTATTTCTGTTATGATTGGGGCTGAACTTACTACAACACAAAAAAAAGCCTAGAAAATGACATTTATTTTTAGCTCAAATCTCTTCTCTGTGAATTAGACACATTTTAGGTACCATACGCCTGTCTTCAGTTTAATTCTATCAGGTTTTTACAGAGTCTGTATGACTGATAGTGCTAATGATCTTAAGAACCAAAACACCCGTGTTACTGCATAAGATATAAATACCTCTAACTACAAGGTATCTTTCAATGGCCTGTACCAAAGCCAGAGGATCAATCTTCACAGGTCCACCCTTCCACTGTTTCACATTAGCACAGTCTGGATGTCTTTGCAGTTGGCATTTTAATTGATGTGTGTTGAAGAATTTTAAAGCTTGAGATCCTCTGTTAAGAGAAAAACTCAAAATAATTTGTGAAAAAAGTTGCTACACAAAGAAAATCTAATAACCATTGCCGCATAAACAATGCACAAAAGTAGGCTTATGCATGCATTTGAGAATTTACCTGCTCTGTTTCAGTACCTTTCTTTAAAAATAAGCTAATAAGATTTGCATAAACAAATTCAAAAGTTCTCTCTACAAAAAGATCAGCGTCTAACTGGATAAATCTCATTTGCAAAGAGAGCTGAATGGATTAAGAGAAGATTTAGTCAAAGGTCTGAAAAAAGTATGGTCTATACTGACCATCTTTTACGTCTGAAGTTGTTCAGATGATGTGTTTAAAAACTTCACCTACAGAAGATGAACTGGAAGTGGAAAATATCCAGTTTTTTAATAGTTTTTAATAAATACCTGAACAGACAAAACTACATATTTATCTTTTTCCTTACCAACAAGTACATTTTATACACATGTTCCATCTCACCAATTATTAATACTTAAGCTAATCATTTTTAGACACAAGACTTAACTTGGGTTGCTTTTATCCCTAGGTATTAGCGAAAGACTATAATGGATGTTGTCACAGTTGGTGACAAAAAAAAAAATAGCCATACTGCCTTACTACATGAAATAGAAACAGAAGTTTCTAGCATTTCAAACTAAGTGTAAGCTACATGCACATCATCTTCCAGAAGCCAGAACATAACCTTGTCAAAGGCAGCCTGAGAAAGCAGCACTCTGCCTTATTTAAGAAGGCTGGGGAGTTTGATGCTCAAAGTTTGGGTCCAGGCGCAGTATGGACTTCCTTTTCTCTTTTAAAGATGAAAAAATTTATTCTACCAGCTTTAAACTTTTTCAACAGCTGTAACTTGAAAACATTCTTTGTAGATTGAACAAGAACAGCAGTTTCTAAAACCTGACTTCCACAGCTTCTCTCAAATTTCTCTATGATAACATAGATAGGCCTATAATCAAGCTACCCTTTTAAACAGCACCAAGAAATTTAAGCTAAAACTTATGCGCACTATATATCAAAGTAAGATTATTAGTTGCTATACACTTAATCAAAGATAGCGCTGATAGATTAAGTAAGAGTATAGCTTATTCTTTCCAGTGTTGGTTACACAGGGACAAGGAAAACATGTCAAGTTTTTATTTTCAAAAAAAGCATTTAATAGTACTTCCATCTCTAATCTAATAGAGAGAAATTTCAAGATGGTAAGCAAAGATGCAACCTTCTACTGAGGAAAAGCAAACAGTAGAAGAGAACAGACACACACACAAAGTACACTATGCAATTGCTTTTTTCTTCTGCAAGGCTCTTATTTCTTGATGTTTTCAGCATTGGAACAAGCTGCATAAAAAAAAATCTTCCAACAAAACTGTTACCTGAGCATTAATCCTTACCTGCTCCCTGTTCCATTTCCACTAGGAAAGTCATGTACTTTGACTGGAAACTGTTCCATCTGACTGAGGCAATTGTTCATTTTGTGGACTAACGCCAACAAAGGTGCATTTTCTAATGGCTCTAATCTTCCAAGGGGCTCTTCTCCAGGAAGCTGAAATACGTTAAAGTCTGAGTTACATGCTTTAAAGAATCTATCTTAAAGAAATTAAACTATGACTTGTTTCAAAAAACAAAGTAATGAAAAAAAGGAGTAAAAATCAGTGCTCTGACTTCAAGTTCTTGCATTATCAGGACATCTGGTAGATACGTAACAAGTTTATGGAAGAATTGTTTCAAATAATACACTTCTCTCCCTGTTCCGATTTAATAGTCTTATAGGTATTAAGCATTAAAAGAGTAAGCTTCATGAAAGCTGTAATTACTCTGTTCTGTTTCACATTGAAGCTCCTTCTTTAAAACCCATCACAGTAAAGGTTCTTGCAGTATTTAGCACAATGGCTGTTTTGAAAACTTTTTCTACTGTTGTGTCTAATTTTCTCTAATTACAAACTAATCTAAAGAGTTAGGATCCATGTAAACGATGTAGTATTATACATCCTAACCATATGTAAAACAATCCTCACATCCTCCATCCTCAAAAGTCAAGGTCGTCCCTGAATCTCAGGGGTCAGATTATACAGTTTGAAACAAAGACCACTCATGAATTCTGAGGTAGGAAACAGGAAGACTTACTGGAGAAGAAAAAAACACATGAAGGAATCTTTTCAATCTGATATCTCTGCTTACAACATCTTTCTCACTTTTAGATGTCAAATAAAGCAGGAGTTGCTTCACAAATCCGCTATGCTGGATTTCAAATGAGGAGACGTCAGACTCCGAGACGATGCTACGGATTTCTACAAGGCACTCTGTTCCACCATCCACCTGGAAAGCACACCAGCAATACTTTAATTTTACTACACCCTAGTAGTAGTACAGAAGAGGAAAAAGGGTATAGTAACTCCACACAAGCAACGACTGATCAAGTAAATAAATTTGAGATGAGCAATTTTTCTATTTACAAGGAGGTGTTACAGGTGATATCTGAGTTTTCCTCCTTTTAGAAATTGGATCCTGTCTCTCTCCTGTCTCATGCAAAGTAAAGATGAACTCCAAATAGAAAAAAATGATCAAATGAAGAAAAAAATAATACTGAGATACATTTTACAAGACATCTTTGTAGGAGAGAAGAGGGGTGGTTTCTATTTCTATTGGCATTTCCTTATTTCCAAGGACATACCACAATTAAAGCAGGTGAACAGTTGAGCAGTTTAGGGTTTAGATTGTCTGCCAAAGACGTAAAATCTGTTCTCGATGATGAGAGTCAATGAACACCTAACTGAACAATTTTTATAAGTTTAAAGAGATGCATTGCAACAATGCTAGGAAGCAAGAATACCACTGCTAGTGCTAGTTCTTTATCATAAATAACTGTTTAAGAGCTTATATACTAATTCTTAAAAAAATCACTGCAAGTTTAAGAAACACTGCTTAAGAAGCATTTAAAGTAACAAAATCTGCACTCGTAGCCCTATCTATATTGTCTAAAATAGTCTGTCTCCAGACAAATAGTTATATCCTTCCCAAACAGTTCCACTGCTTCCTCTTCTTCTCCAGCTCATAACACATTTTCCATTTCTAACCTGGAGGTTGAGCTGTTCAGTTGCAGTGCAAAGTCTCTGTAGTACATTTAGTGCAGGATTGCTTCCATCCATGTTTTCAGAGCTAAAATAACGTTCTACAAATTTATGGGCTTGCTCCTTAATCCAGCCCTTAATTTTCTCTCTGGAAGAAAAAAAAATACAGCAGGCATTTAGCTACACTTAAAATATGCACAATGTAAACAGTATGAGTGAACACAGCAAGAGCACCATTCCTCTCTAGTTTAACAGGAGCCACAGATAACCACCCTCTTATTTAAACTCAGTAAAGACCTATTTCTGTTAATTTCTTCTTGTACCACTTTTCCTGTTCTCCATTTCTCCCAGCACCTTACTATTTACTTTTCATTTCTCCTAGAATTGTTTACTTTGTTAAATAGTATTTACCTCTTACTCATCTTTGATACAGCTATCTAATCAACCGATTGCTTATAAAGCAGACATAGCTCAAAATCCACCCCATACTGTAAATGTTTTGAATGGGTTTTTTTTTTGTACCTGTTATTAGAAATGGTATCCTTGGAAGCAGCCCTTGCAAGACCACTAACTCCTGCTGTTCGTGCTGGTTCAATATTATTACTGTTGGACTGCGTGCTTAATCTTCCCCATGTTTTAGGATTTAAACTCGCCAAGAAGGAAGATTTAGGAGATTGAGTAGTTGTAGGGCTTTTAGCTGGAGGAAGCAAAAACAAAATTAGAAGATTCTCCTAGAATCAGAAGGTTTGTTAAGCATTACCAATAGTTTCTAAGGTTATTTTGAATTTAAAAGGAGTTAGCAGTTATTTTAAAAGTGATTTACCTTGATTGTCTACTTTATCATCATCTCTCGGAGGAGAATATTTTGGCCTCCTCGGCCCTCGTTTTGGCAGTCTTTTTCTCTTTAGAACATCACTCAGTCGTCTGTCCAAATTTAAAAATAAAGCAACACGTTTCCACCTGCCATACTCATACACACACACACACACACCCCCCCCACAGTTTAAGACATGCCTGCTGCTATCTGCTCAAGAAGGAAGCAAGGAAGGTTCCCTTCCATAGCGAAGGGGGAAGGAGGAGCTCTGCTTGCTAGTGTCACCCTTCCATGGGTAGCCAGGTACAGCCAGCAATATCACTGAAGAGGCTTCTCCTAACTACCACAGTTACATGGGCTGCCTATCCATTTATTTGGCCATGCTAAGACGCAAATCACTGCTATATGACTACCAAAAGACACTGAGTAGTTGACATGTGTGTCTCACTAAAATACAGTAAGTACTTTTTAAACAGCTAAGTTTCTATTCACCAACCCCTACACTTCTCAAGTTGACACACCTCAACTCTAATCCAAACTGACTTTCCTTAGTATACTAATACATTAAGAAAAATATTTCCTTCTCAAAATGAAGGCAACAGCAGCAGTACTAAAATAAAATATATTCCTACAAAAGATTTTAATTCTCTAAGAGTTCAAAATGACGCCAACAGAACAACCTAAGCATAAACCTCGCCCCCATCGCCCTCACCACTCCAGCAGGAAAAAAAAAGGCACTATTGCTACCACATCTCACCTCCCTGGAGAGAAAAAAAAGCAGATGATTCTGTAGCAGCCCAAGTTAGTCAAGACTTTTTCAAAGCACTTTCAATTTCTTCAAAATATTTTGTCTACTGACAGTAATGGCAACTACAGTCAGCAACAGGCTATGCTAATAAACCAGATCATTTGCTCACAACACACGGGCACTTACCCCTGTGGGCTCAGATCTAGAGAATCCTCCCTGCTGTGCTGCAAGCTGGGGGAGCCCAGATCAGCAGCAGCGTTGCTGGCAGCAGTGGCTGTTCCAGTGCTTATCGTTGTAGCAGTGCTCAGCGTTCCCGATCCATTAGTGCATACTTTGGGTGGGCTTGTTAACAAAGCCTCAGATTCTGCTAAGTTTTTCACTTGGTGCATCACCCCTTCAAAGACAAAAAAAAAAAAGTCTTTTGTATATAAAAGTCTTTTTATATAAAAAGCTTTTTTTTTTTTTTTTTTTTTCCCCGACAGCCATTTTAAGTTAAATGTTAAAACCTCTCAAGTATCACAGCATCCTTCCCCTGCTTCAATGCTAACGTTGAGCGAGTTTTAAAAGCAGTTAAATCCTTTCTGGAATAAGTTAAATCTTTATTATTAACATAATAATAAAACAAAAATCACACACATGCAGAAGCAAAAATAAAAAACAGACTTTCTACTAAGACTCATTAGTTTGGTTCATTAAAGATTCCCATGTAATTTCAGTCAGCATTCTTTGGACTAAATAAATTCACTGGCTTCTACTGAGCTTGTTCAAACTTGTTTGAGATCCAGAAAAAACAAGCTTCCCTCATCCAGAGTCTTGGCCAGCTCCTCTACAGTACTATTAGAATAGCTTGCATGAATTTGCTCTTACCATGCAATGATACTACTAATGCACTACAGTGCAAAGCATCCTCCCTCCACTTGAAAAACGTTAACTTAATAGAGAGAAGAAAGAAGAAAACGAGAGTACAACTTACCTTCTCTTCTGAAGTAAACACTAAAAATGTCAGGTAACTTTTGCATTAAGATCTCTGCCATCTGAAGGGCTCCAACTACTATCTTAAGGTCTTGACTCGACAGCATAGAGGCAATATGACTAGAAAAGATAATTTCTTAAAGTTATGTTTGTGTTTCGCTTCTTTGCTGTTCTTTTAAAATCAAGCGAGCTCATCTTGCATATATTGCTAGTCCTGAAGACTGAAAGACATTTAACTGGCTTTTGCAAAAGCAATAAGAAATGAAGTTTTTTCCTCATCTAAATCACTTGCACCAAGTATTTCTCTAAAAATACATAAAGGAGAATTCCTTGAAATTAAGTAGTGTCAGAAAACTTTGTAATGCGCATTTAAAGTTAACATTTAGTTACCATACCTACTAGCAACTCTTCTGTCTAAGCCGTAAACTTGGACAGAAATAAACTTATGGACAGAAATAAACTTATTACTTGAGTACTATGAGATTCTGTTTGTGCTTGAATCATATTATTCTAAAAGTCACCTTGCCTCCCAGAAGAATTTATGGGCAAGTCTCAGAAATTATGAAAACAGTAAGTGTTAGACATTAATGGCCATATAAATTGATTTTCTAGTCTAAGAATCTATATTAGCTGTATTGCAAAAATCTAAGTTGTAAAAAATCCCTGAAAAACAGGCAATTTCATCATCAAAAATAAATAAGAATTCAAAAGCACAATATTTTAAAAAGTGATTCAAAAAACAAGCTGCAATTTCACAATATGTTGCATTTCATGACTGCTAGCGTACTTACCTTGAAACAGCATGGTTTTTCAGGACATCCTTCAGAAGTTCAGCATCAGCAAAATAAATTATCCTAAGAATTGCTCTAAGGCACTTGTGTCTAACAGCAGGTCCAGCTGAAGAACTATATACTTCATAAAGAACACCAAATAATGTTTTGATAAAGGATTTAGCCAGTTCTGGGTCCTCCTTCATTAGCTGCGCTCGTGCATCATCCTTCTTCGGCTCTGAATGTCCACCTGTGAGAAATTGTGCAACAAAACACTGCATAGTTCTCTGCATCTCTGCTCTAAGATGAATTAGTTTAGATCAAAAATGTTACTTTAATAGTCAGATGTTAAACTGACAGTTACAAACCCTTTCAAAATTATCATTAGATTTTTTTTTCCAATATTTTATACATGCCTGTATCATAGTAGCCTACTGACTTTCTCATAATCCTCATTAAGAGGATTTTTGTATGCAGATAGGCTTCAGAAAACACAACAGAAACCTCCTTCCCCTCCTTCAAAAATCTGTGCATTTTCAGTTCCCAAGAAGAGTTTGCCTATTAAAGAGACCACATTTGAGTAGTTTAAGTTTTGTTGCAAAGTCTTCTTCATTCATTGGAATGGTTTCATGTTCCACAGAAACAATAGGGAACATATTCCTGTTCTCAAGTAGATTGCAGAGCATCCTAGCCTAAGCAATTGCCAGAGAGGCCAGCTGTCTTTTTAAAAGCTATACTTACTAGTGTTTGTATTGGCTAAGGGGTTTGGTTTTCGCTGAATGGCACGTGCTGTTCCAGTATCCTCATTTATTTGCTGCATAGAATTAAAGTCAATAGTATAGACACGCCCAAGCGTTGACAGGCTTATCTCATCCTCACCAACCTGATGAGCTGCCTAAGAACAAAAACAACATTTAAGTTAAGAAATCCCTAATATGTAGGGATGAGAAGGCAAGGACAGGGGCATCACAGTGGGAAAAGACTGACAGCAATACTGTAAAAAGGGGGATTAAGCATTCAATAGTTTACCTGTTACTGAATACAAAAATTGTGCAGTACTACAACAGCAGAGTTAATAAATGCTTGCATTTCATACTGGGACGAATAACGCTGATTAGCCTGTTTTCAAATTTTAAAAAACATCACCATACAGATGTGTGGAACTACTACCTCTATTATTCGACTATCAATCCTGTTATAGGGATGCCAGAGACCCCTGTCATCTCGCCACTGCCATATTGCACCATCTGTATTTTGTGCATTTCCTTTCTTCAGCATAGTATCAACAGCAAAGATTCCTTCTTTCGGCAGACAAGGCATCAGTTCACTGCAGAAAAATAAAGAAATAAAAACACATTAAAACAGCATTTTAAAGCAGCCAGAGGCAGAATCTACATCCATACAACTTACCAAATAAGAGAAGTAAGCTCATAAAGTTCTTGAGGACTTCGTGGAACAAGGTCAATCTGTTCTTGACAACTCCCATTTGAGGCTCCACAGAGGAGGAAGTGAAGCGTTTCTGCAATATCTAAAAAATTACCATTATTCATGAGATTGCCTGCATCAGAATATGGGTCATTTTTTGACAGATGTAACACAGAAGGGACAGCTGCTGCCTTGAGCAAACAGAATAATGGACAAGAACCATCTCTTTGGACATTGCAAGAAAGGTGTTTTCATGGCTTTTGCTGTTCTTAAGAATATAAGCACTTGTAATATTAGAATATTGTAAGTCATTATGCCAGGCCAGGGAAAAATATTGGTGGAACATATTTGGAATAACAAATCAAAATTTAAAAGATGGAAAGAAAGAAAGAAATGAGTGAGCATCAAGACACTTAAACAGCACACTTAGTTTCCTTCATGCTTTTTCTTAGAAGCCTCCCTTAAGGCATGTTTCTCCTACCTGGTAAATATTACAACTATTCAATTAGCACCGAAATAAGAGTAATTTGTGCGACTAGCAGGCTCAAAATCAGGTGAGCACCCCAGTGACTACAGAGGCCAGAAAAGGGGAGGCAGGAGAATAATTCTGAGAAAAAAATGCATTTAACAAGGTTAACTAAACTTTACAACCCCAGAAAATCATAGCAATGGACAAAAATATAACATTAGCCATATATAAGCGCATATAAGTGCGCTACATTTCACACTGACCCTAGGCACACACAAACTTAAAGAAATGCCCCCAAGAACAGGAAAGAACAAGAACTCACTTTGCTTCATAAGTTGCACTGCAAGTGTAGGGCAATTGGAGCACATTAAGGAAAACATGCGCACCACCATGATGAACATTCCTGAGCTCAGAATAGGAGGAGTCACTACCAAGAGTTGCTGGATATTTGTTAACAAGTCCTTGGAAGCAACCTGCTGGAGCAAGTTCTTTAGACAGAGAAAAAGACAAGTTAAAAATGGGAAGGAGGGGGGGCATGAGGGGGAAAGAAACAAAAACCCACCTCTAGAAAAGCCACAGCCTTACCTCCTCATGCTGAAAGTTGTCCACTAGCCGTGCAAAACAGAGACAAGTGCTTTCAACAGACTTTTTATCCTATTAAGAAAAGTTAAGATTCAGTTGCTAGAAACCTCATATGTTAGTATGCACTCAAGTCCTCAAAAAGTACTTTGGAATGTGTGTATAGTTTACTGGGTAAAACAATCCCAAACTTCAGAAATACCAAAATAATAGTTGAGAGAAACCTGTACTAAGTCAAGGACTTTGACAGTCTTGTGCTCTAGCTGAAAGAATGTTCTTAGAGAAAGGTTCCTCTTCTGTAGAATGTCTATTTGCTGTTACAAGAATTTGTGAAGAGAGATTTCTCCTGAACCATGCAGGAACTCATTTTCTGAAGCATAAGGAACGCTGGCATTCAATGTTTCTGCAAATGGCCATGAAGGAAAACAACCTTCTGCCACAGCAATCTGAAGTTCACAACACAAGAAATATCTAGTAGTAGATGAGTGAATAGGTCTGCAACATCCTTTTCAGATTCTAGACAGGAGGGTAAAAAGCTGAAGTGACTCAGATACCTTCACATCTATTGGAAGATTACTCCCCATCCAAACTCTCATGGGACCCCTGACATGATCCACGTTTTCCGGGTGAACAGACTCCATACACTGCTTGAGGTTTGCTGCTTCGTCAGCAGAAAACCCCACCCACATCTAGATAGGCGATACCACTTAAAGCTTAGTGGAATCTCTTTTATCGTTTCAGAGAAACCCATTCTAATTTTTAGGGTATCTGGCCATCTTCCTACTGTAAAGAGGACTAAACAGTCCAACACAAAATAAAAAGGACACCTTACCACATTTTATTGTTGCCAAGTCCTAAAGCATAAGAAAACAGAACTACAGCAATGACTACACACTTTTTTTTCCATGTGCAGTACAGCTAAGACACCAAATCCAGCAACACCAAGAAAGCAAAAAACTGCTCCAAAAATAGTTTAAAAGTTAATTGAAAAGCTAACTCAAGAGTTTAACTGAAAAGTTCAATTTCAAATTGTTTTTGTGTACTATAGACCATTAAGAGGTCAAAAGTCAGTACACCTGTCCTACTATTGCTGAGAATAGTACTCCCTATCCTTTCCGAAGCATCTTCTAAAGCTGACATATCTGACTTGTGAAGCTGCTTTAAAGATTTAAGCAGTCTCTCAGCAAGACAACAATAGCAGAATTAAGAATATTACAAGAGCATGCAAAACGTTTCCCCTGAGAATTTCATTCAGTCTAATCTATTCCAGAGAAGAAAGTCATTTCTCCTTTCTCACATTACTGATTCTCCTTAAGAGGGATTTGCCAATCAAGCAGTATGCCCAAATCTAAATCTCTTCTAGAGCAAGAGTCTTTATGAGCGCTCATTTATGAGCAAAAAAACACTGCAGATCTTTACAGTCCTGGAGCTTGGAAGTCACCATTTCAAACCACTCTGCAAGAGCAGGAGCTTTTTAAGTACTAGTAAGCCCTCCCAAAAGGAGGAAAAAAAAAAGTAAACTTAAATAACACTGAAAAAGCTTTACCTATTTTAGAGTCGGGGAGAACTTTATAACTCAATTGTTAAGAAAAAACAGTAATGCTATTGGGTTTCTTCTTAGTTGTGGGTAGCAGGTAAATACAAAAGCACTGTTATTCATGTTTTATGTTCAAGTACCTTAGTTATCCAATTCTACAAAGTTATGAGAGTATCATGAATAAAACACAGATACAAAAACATGAAATCAGCACATACACCAGAATACTATGACTTACCAGCACAGAAATGTCAAGATATTTACCAAACAACTAATTCATTACAGTAGCAAACACAACAGATACACAGTAAGAGCAAGATACCTAGAGGGAACTTTGTATTACTTTTAGGTCAAAGTGAAGACTTATTATTTTATAAAAGCCTCTTACCTGATGGGTTAACCTTTGCGTAAGTAGTGGCAACGAGTCTGCCACAAAGTGAAACTCATCAGGCGTTATGCTCTGGCAGCAGTTAGCAGCAATAGCTAGTGCGTTCCTCTGCGCATTTATGCTGAAGAATTCCAGATACAGCAAGCAGTCTGCCAACCCACCCTGTCACAGACAAACAGACAAGCCCTTGCATTCTGTAATTTCTCAGTGCTGCTAAAATTAAGAACTTTAATTCAGAGAAACTATGGATCACATAGATCTGATAGAGATACAAATTCTTTCTTCTATACTTACTGCCTGCAGAATAGCTTTACTATGTCGGCGTGATAACATCTCCAGGGCTGTCAGAGCCTGCTCTGCCACATCAATGCACTGAATAACTTGCAGCTAGAACAAAATAAAAAGATCATTTGCTAAACCAATTTGGAAGAACTATAAGTTATCTTCATTAACAACAGGATAGTTAGCATGTACTAAGACACATGCTAATGTAAATGCACTGCTACTTGATGCCTAAACTGTCCATTTAAAGCTAGATCAGTTGTACAGCTGGTACAAGAGTGTGCAGTTCATACACATTACTCTTTGCAAGAGCAGTTAGTTTTCTGCAAATTGGACAACACCTTTCAATAACAACATAAACAAGGAGTTAACTCATCCTTAGAAGTTTCTCATGGACAACACAGTATCTTCCAAGCCATAGAAAATATGTGTTTTAAGGACATCTTGAAGTTAAAATACACTAAATAATAATAATTTTTTAAAAATACTAATCCAATTAATTCTACCTTTTCCAAGAAGACAGGAATTGCATCTACTACTACAGCGGATGATCTGGGAAGTGCTTCCATCATGTATGTTAAGGCCCGACAAGCATGGTTCATCTATAAATATATTGAGAGAATTAAGTTCATATGATACACTTTTCTCCTTCAATAACTTTATAGTGCATTACAAGTCACTTACAATGTCAAAGTTGTGTTCCATCTGCAGCAATGTTATCTATTAAAGAAAAAGACTTCATTTAGCAAAGCACCAAGTTATCAGCATAAATAAGGTACAAACATCACTGCAGCTTTTGACTCAGCATTGGCTTCATTAAGAATTTCAAGAGAGCAATTACCTATTTTTCAAACAAAGCATGACCTCAAAAACAGAGAACAAATTTTAAAACATATTTGATAACTATATCACTCTATTCATATAACACCACTCAAGTTATGTAATATAGGCTATGTATCAGAATAGCTTCTTTTATTTAAGGTATTGAACAATTGTTCATATGTTGTAGTAACATGAAGTCATAATCACATTTTAAAAGAGATTAAGCTGAGAGAATGGTGTGGAAAGGACTACATTTTTTTTTCCTATATATTATTCTCCTGGATCACATCTGCTACAAGAGCCATTTCCATTCTTATAAACATATCCTTACAGTGCAGGATTTTCTTTATTCTCATAAAGCCACTCTTATTCTCACCACATTATCCAAAGAAGTACAGAAGAATCCATTAAACTAAAGTCAAGTCACTAAATTGTTTAAACCCATCTAGCAATCTGTATTCCACAAAGGCTATAGATTTCACTATTTTTCTGATTAAACACAGATTAAGCTGCAATTTCTGCTCATTTATTTTTAGAGGGTGCAATCCTACTTCTATTCACATTGGACTACTTAACTGCAGTCTGTATTGAAAGTTTTAAGTTCTCCAAGGGAGACACTAGCAACAACAGGCACAGCAGGGTTGGCTTTTTTGGTTTGTTTGTATCCACCAATTTGCAGCACAGGAGAAAGACTCAACGGCCAACAGGCTCTCTTAAGGTGTAACCTAGGGTTACACATTCTAAATAGTAGGCCAGGAAGGAATATACTACTCTGAGAAAGAAAAGTGGTAGTATTTGCAGATCCTAGAGCAAGAAAGCTGCAGAAATGTAAATCTGAATAACTGAAATTTCCCTGGCTTAAGTACCACAGAGTACGCTCCCTACATTGTCGAAACCCATCTCCTCTGTGTATTTGCACAAGCAACAGAAGCTACATTTTCTGTATACCTGTTCACATTATTAACTCTCCCGTAATAGATGAAACCTTATGACATTTTAAAAATAGTTCTTTAGGAAGAACTATATAGTGAAAAAGAGAGTGGGGAAAAATTTAAAAAAAGATCTTATATTGCACCTCTCAACGTTACCTCCAGCTATAAGTAACAAACACCTCTTGAAGTTGAGAATATTTGATTTAAGCAAAATAGTGATCAAAATATCATGACTTCCATGAAAAAGAAGAAGAAGATGACTTCATGTTTACCAAAGCTGGTACAACACTCTTGACTGGAAATCCTCCCAGCGTTTCTTCATTTCCCATGACCAACAGCTGGCACATCTCAATCACTGCCTGCAGTTGCTGACTTTCATCAGTGGCTTGGAGACCTTGTAGAAGCTGTTGGGCTTTAGAACCTAGGTATTGGGGAAAGAGGCTTCAGAGAGAGACACTGGAAGAGTCAAGGCAAATGTTGTATTTCTGCCAGAAGGGAAGACCAGAGACAGATTGCATTCCTCTGTACAAGGCAGGGAGGCGAATCTCATTCTTGGCTACCTTCACACTCCACTCACCACAGCCATCTTGCCAACCTACAGCAGGTGACAGAACCCACACATCTTCATCTTTGCTGAGCAAAGGCCTTCAACAAACACCCCCTGGATAATGCAGCACACAGTACTCATTAGACCCAGTCTTCTTGGCAGGGAGCACAACTGTCTGCCTTTGGCTCTCCTGAAAGCTGAAAGGACTTGGACTGGAAAGTATGCACCTTATCCAGCTGCATAACACAGATACAGTGGAGCAACAGTAAGGAGCCACAGTCACAATGACACCCTGTCTGAAAGAACCAGCCTCTGCTGGACACCCAAGACACTTGGAAACTATGATCAATGAACCTAACACTTTTAAAGCTAGCTTATGCGCTGATTTAAAGCTAGCAAAAAATCCAAGGGGTTGGGGTGGGTCTTTTGTTAAGCAGTTCATCATGCAAAATAAGCCCAAAAAGGAAGAGAGAAGGAAGGGGTGAGACAGAAAAAAAACCCTCCCTTCCCCACTTAGACAGAAACATTAAGATGTCAATAAATAAAATGACAAAAGTAAATTTCTCTTCCTTATAGGAAGAAAAGCAAATTAATGTTACTGACTAGTGGCCTACCACTACAGTGGCACAGAAGTCTCCAACATATACATCATTTTAGTAAGAAATGTAGCTAACACAGATACTAGGATTAAGTCTGAATTCTACTAGTTTGGAAGTGGAAAGAATTAAGTCAACAAACTTTGCTTACTAGCTCCACTTCCAATTGTCCTGTGGAAGAGCTGCGACATCCGAGGACCAAGAGGGCCAAACAGGTGAGGAGGAAGACCCCTAGCCTCTAACAGAGCTAAAAGCAAACAGAGGACAACAACCATTGTCAAAGCTTCTACATACTTTTGGAAAAGTTCAAATTCAATGACGCTACAATTTCAGACTACAGGACCTTCGAAACTTTACGAAGAAGAGTTAGGATTAGGTTACTCCATGCACCTAGATCTCTGAAAGCACAAAAAAGACCACCATGGGGAACACATAACTTGCATGCACCAGGGTATTAAGGCTCACAAGATTTAAAAAGTCACCCACTGAGTTTCTGGAAGTAACGTATTTCACAGAACAAATCTAGGCCCCTAAACTGATACTAGAAGTCTAGATCTAGAACACTGGATGTACTAAGCTGTAATTTCAAATCTGAACTCAAACATTAGCAAAATAGGTTAAATTTATCTTCCATGTTTGGGGGGGGGGAGGAGAAGTTTATTACAGGAATTGAGTTACTGGCATGATTAATCTCAGAGGACCTGAAAAAGCTCTATTTGTTGCGAGTATTAGACTAAAACTACTATTAAGATTACTGAAAATAAAGTCCTCTACTTCAGCTAGATGCTAAGTGGGTGATTCTCATTCTTATCGTACTAAGTTTGAACACTGTTGATCAATCCAAACAAGAATTAATAACAAAAAACAATTTAGCTCAGGATACATTATGAGTAGCTATGCTCAATGATATCCTATAACAAGTGAACTGGCCACGATTTAGCACTTATTTCCAGCATTTCCATGTTAAAGATCTAGACCATCTCAAAATTGTCTTTTGACCGAGTTCTTTGCACTACAGGGCCAAATCCCTCAAACAGTCACATGATATACAGACTATGTTTACATCTGTCTGAATTCTGACTTTGACAGACACCTACATGTATCTTTGTGCAACTTGGACAGATACCATAACTTTCTATACTCCATTCAAATTTCACTTAGGGAAAACTTAAAGTAACAATAATAAGCACAAAAATATTAAGCAGAAGTAGGTAGAGAAGCAACGGGTCTAATTAGGTCTTAAAAAAAAACAGATTTTTTTTTTCTTGTAAAGACGTTTTTGTATTTCCAAGCCAGCTAACACCCTCGCAAACAGGATTGTCTTCTTAACTCTCTTCCCCAACATAACTAAAAAAAGCAACCAACAATACATTATGCATAACGCACTACCAAATGAATCCTTACACTGTATCCTCCCTTCAGACATAATTTCCAAATTCTTGCATCTTTTGTGCATCAGAGGTTTGAAACTCCATACTTCAAAAGAAGTATATGTAAGCAAGGGATCTCATTCACAGACACAGAAACTACAGGTTTCCAACTATATATCATACAGAGGGTGTCTGGACTCTGTAAGTAGCCATAGTAACACAAAAACCAATTTGTAAATTAATATGAAAATTCATACCTTGTAATCTTCCCATCTCAGAGTCATCTGACTCACTTTCTCCAGAGGTTGTCATACCTACAGCTCCAGCAACTGAACTAGAAGCTAAAAAAAAATAAAATTATGATTAGCAAGTTCCCATAAAGCTGCAAAATCCCCATCAACTCTAGCATCAAGACAAATGGTTCTTAGGATACTCTGCACTTAATATTGATGCAGTCATACTTCTGTACAATTGCCACTCCAACAGACTGTACAACAGTCTGTCTACTGCCCTGGTCCTAGTCCTTTTCAAAATGGCAAAAGGCACTATAGCAAACCAGGATGATCAAAGATAGCTAGATCAACAAGTTATCTTTCTTTTTTTATACTTCATTTCAATTAATTTCAAATTACTACAATGACAGAGTTCATTTTAAGAGTAAAACATGGATGTTTTCTACAAGCCAGCAGAAATGCTGAAAAGCTCCTTTGAACTCACTGCTAATCATGACCAGATGATAAATTTAAGTACCATGTAAGAACGCCACGAAGGAGTAAAATATTCCAAGTGCAAATAAGGAACGCTTAGTTCAATGATAAATTTCTCCAGTACAGATAGGCTTAAAAATTCAGTAGAGAACTACTAGAACTTTAAAATACTTTCCAGCAGTTAGAAAAGAATTTTTGCAAGTAAATGCCTGTCTTTTACAGTCTGAACAATTTGGTCTTTCTCTTCAGTTGGCCCCACAATAATTCATATAGCATTAGCTGAAATTAGTTTAGTTTCCAGCAGCCTCCTCCTTTCCAGGTCTGCCTTATTGGAAACAGCTTGGAGACTATGAAATAGCGTAATTCAAATTTGTACCACATGTCCAGGAGAACAGATTCAAACATAAAGGTTCCTTTCCCTCAAACAACTTCCAAAAGTAGTACAATTTAAACCATACTTTCTCCCGAAAGCTTCAGTACTTTACAACGCTAAGAAAACAGGCCACAGTTGCTCTTTCTCTTTACCTGCAGCCCCTTGGGGAGCCTCATCTGTACGTGCAGCTGAGGAGTTAACGCCATCCTGGTTGTTATCCGGATCAGCCATCTTCTCCTGTCGGCGAGCTTCAGCTGCTCCTCTTTTGCCCAGGCCAGAGCCTCGCCGACTGAAGATTTAAAAAAGCACACAGGGGTTTGGGAGCTATAAATCAAGATTTAATAGTACAAGACTTTTGAAAAGTTTATATATATATTTACATGAACCATAACTACAAAAGTGATGACTCCTCACTCCACTCTATCCACTTACAAGTATTAATTTGAAACTAATTTTCCCCTGCATCAAATGACATTTCACATATTTAAATACTTATAATATTTGTTGTTTGGATGCAACCAATGAAAAGCATATTCAGCTCAGATATACACTATTAAACAAACTGTGTGACAGTATAAAGTCCTTTTTCTTTATCAAAATAGTCAATCTTATTTTTAATGGAAAGTTCCTCAGAATTCTTTAGCTCTTAGTGTTTAATCTCTATATTAAACATTATCTCACTAAGAAAAATGATGATTTGCATTCAAGCTATTAGCTTTGGCTGTCTTCCCCCTCACCCACTTCATTCCCTGAACTGGAATATCTGAGGAAAGTCTGATGGTGCCAAGTCCTGTGCACATCTAGGTGTCTGCACACCTCACAGCACCTCAGCAGGCCTGCAGAACTGCAGCTACTTCTCCAATAGCACAGTAAAAGGTAGGCATGGCTAACTTCATGTAAAACCCACAAAATATCAATATGCCACAGTAACCACAGCTTATTTCTGTAGGTTTTACCTGGTGCTAGCACAGGAGCCCGTGGTCTTTTGCCGTGTGCTCCGCCGCAAACTGGGGAGCTCAGCAGGTGGTGATTCACTGCGCTTCTTTGTAGATTTTCGTAGACCTAAGTAACACAAATAATTATTTAAAGGCTTACTCTCCGAGAAGTTCTGCAGAAAACAAAAGGCAACAAGTTTTACAGGAAAACTGCAATCATCTAACTTCAGCTCTTTCAGATACCTCAAACTGTTGCACTGGTAAGAGGAAAGATTTAGACAGCAGCTCTTTCACTCACTAATCTCCATGTTGTTACTTGGACACCTTTTCCTAACCTCTACTCTACAGATAAGAGATCTTTTCCATACCAAGGAGGTACTGTAGTATGGGGCACAAGTTTCCCATTTCCACATGCTGATATATAGTATATCTGTGGCAGGAAATAGTTCTAGGTTTGAGTCAAAGAGAATGGGGGGGAAGGGAACACCAACTAGGTTTAGGGGTGAAAACCAAGTACTTCTATCCAACCTCCTGTAGAGGCTTGTGAATTTGTTGAACCTGTACAGAGTAAACATAATACTTTATCACCTTGAGCAACTGAATCCTTATTCTCATCTCAGTCAGTTTGATCCACATTACTACAGCTTATTCAAGCCTGCCTGAAATCCAAGGCCAGCACCCTCCCCGAGGCAGACACCACTAGTGTTCAGAGCTCTAACAGGTGTTTATCATGTTCTTACTTTAATCAAATCCCTTGAGTTCCTATCACTGTTACAGTGTCATTTTAGGCAGGTAACCCAGCATATCTTCATAATTTAAGATTCTTAAATTTTTAATTTTAAAATATTTGCCCTGTTAAAGACTGACATAATGGACACTATCTGCTCCAAATCACAAAGCCACCAGTCATCATTCTGGTGGCATCTCCCATCGCAGATTCACATAGGACAAATAAACATAAAACTGCAATATAAGTATAATGCTATTACCAGGCTGAAATACTCCAAAACATAGCTTCCAGATCAGAAAGGTGCCAATTTGAGTACGAAAATAAATATCATTATTATTAAAGAACCCACCACACATCACAACTTCATTTCCCTGCTGCATTTAACACACAAAAGCAGAAGATCAAATTTGAGGCAAATGGGGCACATTATAAACACATGCAAGTGAATTTGAAAAGATGAAACAATTGTGTCATTTTGCCCTCTTCCAGCAAGGAAGCAGAACAAAACAGACACACACAGACACACACAGACACACACAGACACACACAGACACACACAGACACACACAGACACACACAGACACACACAGACACACACAGA